>BSBK01004707.1:0-367500 GCA_027943335.1 Chamaecyparis obtusa | reverse complement strand
CTTATGATTATGCCTCATGTTTAGCATCATATTTATATACTAAGATTACACTTGTTTTGTCAATGTTTCTCATGATATTCTTAGATTGATTTGTGCTTACACAATTGTTATCAAGTATACATTACTTGCTTGTGGCCCTCACTGGGTTCATCATGCTTTACCATCCTTAAGGTGTTTTCACATTCACCTTACTATTTTATTATGTGTTTAACACAATTTTATCTATAAAATTATACATATGACCATTACACTTTACATCATGATATCCTTACTTCTCTCTTCCAATTCCTTGCATCCTTTAAATGCAACCAATTGGAGGTGAGTTATTGATAATAATGACAAGGTTCATCCTTTCTCATACTTTCATGTCATTCCAATTTCATAATTATGGTTACAATGGCCCTTACTTGCTTCTGCATTGCACACTCATGGTTACATTGGCCCAAGAGATGTCCAACACAACACATTTGGTTTTAGTGCTTTGTAGAAACCGTCCACGTATTTTTATATTGTCACAATGATTAGTTGAAGAATCATACACTTCCACCTTTGTCAATTACAATTATTGGCTTCATGACATCCTTTACATTTACTTTGTGTACTCACTCCAAGATTGTTGGCATTGTTAATCAATTACATTACAACATATATTTCCATGTCTATTAGATGCCACTCATTGAATTTTATTTGTTTTCACATGTTTCAAGATGGAGTGATCATTGCAAGGATAATGTATAGAAGAGAAATCTTTATATGTATAATTTTATGATTTATATATTATACTTCTATGTCAACTACTTGCTTCGTTTTAACTTGTATCTTCATAGTAGCTCTAATGCACTCAAAGTGAGCAAAATGTAATGGTAAAAACTGCATACCCACACTCTCATTAGTTTTGGATACACTTAGATTGGATTATCCTTTAAGCAATTCCTAACATACGACTAAAATATTTTTGCACTAGAACTAGCATGACTCTACTACCACACATTCCCCAAGGACCGATTTCAATTCTTGATTTATCCATTTGCAAACCTCATTTATTCCACAATGCAAAACTTGCCCCTACCTTCTTTTAATTCAAATTTCAAATTTGGTCTACATTATCCCTTACCAAATCGTCATTATGTGCCAACTTGAAGCATGGAAGAGTGCGAATTGTATTCTAGAGTATTGAGTGAGGGAAAACCAGTATTTATTTTTTGCACATTTTGTCAGTGAGGGCTCTCTCACTACTTGCATTGTCATTCATGCAACACAGCACATCTGAGCATCCACGACCACATCAAGTTTTGTCTGCTTGACAAGAAATAGACATTTTGTATGGTTGTTTGATATCTTCAATCTTTATTCACGAGAAGTTGAGTTACTCCACCTAAGGGTTTGACTAGGGAGAACATAACCTGGTTTAGCAAACCCCTCAAGTGTTTGTGAAATACTGTCAATCTACTCATTGCAAATTCAACTGTTAAAAAGGCTGGCAAAAAGCTTTATGATCACAAATTCTATCTGTCAAGTCAATTTCATTAGATGCGGATCTATATTGCATCAAAAATCAACCCAAATCAATTCTGTGACACAATTTTACCCAAGATCAAAGCGAGTCCAACGTTGTATGTCTAAACATCACGGTCAGATCTGATATGAAAATACCATTTTTTATCACCGCGACACAGTTTGTAATACAGTGTTTTCAGACTGCACATAGAAGTAAATATCCCTAATCCATCTTTTCTATTTCAAAACTTGTGCTTATTTATTTTCAATATACAATCCCAGCTCTCGTATATGGCCAATCTATTCATTTAAATGTCAAGTGCTAAATGAAATTGATGATCTTGTGATAAGGATAGTGCAAATCATCCTTGGGGAGGATTTTATAGAAACGGAGCACACCTATAGGGTTAACAGTGATATCCTTGCGGCATTTCTCTTTGTTCTTCTGGTGATGGGTTTGACCAAAATTGAAGCACCTTCACTATGTAGAGAGATTTTCAAGAAAAAACTTTTGGGAGATATGGATGGAATGGTAAGGAATGTGGATGGCAACTTACAAATTCCACACCCGTCTGACTTCGACAAGGTTGGTCATGAGGAAGATATATCCAATAGGCCTATTGTCTCAATGAAAGATGGGAGAGCTTTTGAAACTCGTTGTCCAGTAATCTTGAGAAATATCATTTTTTTACAAATGTGATTTGGGATAAAGGTGGCAGCTGACCCAGAATGGTCGAAAGCTTACATGCTAAGTGAAGGATATGTTCCTACTGAAGAAGAAAATGAGGTGGGTATCACTAGTGTGCTGAATGCTTTTTTGTAGATAGCAGCCTTAGGAAAGCAGACAGAACTGAAGCGATGCAAGAGGGTTTTAAGCGCTCTAATGGTCGAGGAGGCCCCGGGGAAGAAGTGCTGACAGTCAGGCAGTCTCTGGAGCTGGAAGATCCTTGCACTCAAGAAAGAAGAGTTCCGTGTCTCGGAGCCGTTCCAGGAAGATGAAAAATTAAGTTCCTGCTTTGGATAATGGTAGCTTTCAGATAAGATGAATAATATTTGGTTTCCTTTTATATAAGTTTCAATTTATAGGATTTGAAATTTGGTAGTTTGTATCTTGGCTCGAGGGCTTTCTTCTAGGGTTTTTTAAAGACTATATTTTACTAAATATTTTGCAAGTTTTAAAAATTTCTCCCTTCCGTGGGACAAGACTTAATGGCTGGTTTTTAGTAGACTTATTTTGCAATGGCTCTGTGAAGACTATCTTTCTAGGTTAACATTACTGCTTATTATATGTATTTAATATATATGGTAATTAATAAATTTCGGCCCCTTTATTGATTGGATATTTTGAGAAGCATGAAAGCATCATTACTTTCTTTTTCAGGATTAAATTTTACTGATATGGGTTAAAGCTTCCCACTTCGTCTAAGATTTAGAGGAAAGTCAAAACTATAGCTTCAATGTTATCTGTACAAATTTAGCAACCTATACGTCCGTGTATAGAAGAAAAACATAACTCTCCCTTAAAATGTGCCTTTTCAAAGTAGTTGCACATCATTGAAAATGAAAGTTACCAGTATTTCATACTGAACGCCAAATTTACTAGCAAGAATTGCTTCAAAATGTTAAACACAAAAGGTATCCAATTTTGCTTACGAAGCTCAGCATTTTTAACTACACAAACCAATGAAGAATAACGAGTTGGGGTATTACAAAAATAACATGAGTGGATATCATTGAACATTAGGTTATATGTAATGAAAGCTACAAGAAAATAGCATCAAACATGTCATTCATCTGAAAATGGGAAAAAGAATAGCAGGTAGAATACTGAAAATAAGATAACAAAGCACATAAAGAGTAAATCAATTGACATTTGAGATATCACATCGAATAATAATTGGGAGTGTAAATATCCTTGATTTATTACTCGCTCATAAGCTGTTCTAAGAGCTCAGAACTTCTAATTTTCTATTGTGTTAACAATGAACAGTTCAAATCCACTGCTCAACATTAGCAGCGGAAGTGTTATCTATATGCTATTCCCTCAAGAAAGTTATTTTACAAAAGAATGGATATTCACAACTGCCCTCTGTATTTATGGATCTGCTTAACATGTCTAAAACAAAGAATAATTTCCTATGTTCAGTGTTTTGGGGATGGGGACAGGGAATGGCAGGGGACACGTTTCTGGGATGTTTCATAGAGGGCCAATAATAAGGAACGGCAGTGTGTGTGTGTGTGTGTGTGTATGGTGAAATCAGAAAATATCTTGCCTGAGACAAAATAACTTGCAACTCCAAAACTTTGATGCATGCATGAAACATAGATTCAACTTAGCGCCAGCTTAGAACCATTAGTTAATGTCAAAGCCCACTTGGATTTGTAACTTTGTTGTCTTAAAAAAAAATTAATTTAAGTTGGCTTTTAAAATGTTACATGGCATTTCGGGGATGGAGACGGGGATGGGGGATGGCAGGGGATGGATTTCCAGGGCATTCCCTAGGGGGCCAAAAATAGGGGACATGTCCCCATGTAATATAGAGAATTTATGTTAGTTCAGTATATATTGATGTCAAAAATACAATTTCTACTATCCTCATCTCAGGATACAGACATTGGATTACTATGGGGACTACAAGCAAGATTTTTTTTAGCAAGAATTGCTTCAAAATATTTAACACATCCAATTTTGCTTATGGAGCTCAGCATTTTTAACTATGCAAACCAACGAAGAACAAACGAGTTGGGGTATCACAAAAATAACATGAGTGGATATCATGGAATATTCGGTTATAGCTACAAAAAAATAGCATCAAATATAGATATAAGACGTCATTCATCTGAAAATGGGAACAAGAATAACAGGTAGAAAATTGAAAATTAGATAACAAAGCACATAAGGAGTAAATCAATTGATATCTGAGATATCACATTAAATAATAATTGGTAGTGTAAATATCCTTGATTTATTACTTGCTCATAAGCTGTTCTACGAGTTCAAAACTTATAATTTTCTATCGCTTTAACAATGAACAGTTCAAATCCACTTGCAACATTAGCAGCAGAAATGTTATCTATATCCTATTCCCTCAAGAAAGTTATTTTACAAAAGAATGGATATTCACAACAGCCCACTGTATTTATGGATCTGCTTAAGATGTCTAAAACAAAGAATTTATGTTAGTTCAGTAGACATTGATGTCAAAAATACGCTTTTCTGCAGTCCTCTTCTCAGGATATGGACATTGGACTACTATGGGGACTTCTTTATTGCGAAAGAAGAAAGTATCTACATTCTCAGGAAGTCTCTAAGTCTGAGGAACTTGCTTTCCCTCCCCTTGTCAATCCCCCAGTTTCTAGAGGTCTCCTTCACAACAAAAATCAAGCACCTTCCATTTTCAAAAGGAAATTAATGTGGTAATTACAAAAGAATAAAATTATGTTAATATCATAGCTGAAAATCCTCCTCAGAGTCAGAAAGCTGATGGCAGGTGATGTTCTTGCTTCAGAAAGCTATAGCCTACGTTTACCATGGCTACAACCATTATACTGCAAACAAAGTAACAGACAAAAGATAACTATCAATATGATTATTCAAAAGATACTCCTAAGAAACATATTAAGATGTTTTGACACACAAAATACCAATGCTGACATACACATTCAGAAAGAACAGAAGACTAGTCAATATCTTTAAAGATTTTTACCTGCTGATAGAAAGCATTGATTTCCTCCTCAGTCAGAGGTTCCTCTTCAGCATGTTCATCCCACCCAAGAGAACGCAGAAAGGCGAGTTCCTTCTCTTCATCAGAAATCATGTAAGAGACACAATTCACCGGCTCTGGATAAATTCGAGCATCCGTCTTCTTGACAGAAGGCTCGCTTTTTTCAGGGACAGTGCCCTTCACCATTATGTTTGTCTCATTGTTATGAAGACCACTGTCGATAGAATCATTTCTTTTCACACCAGTTACAAGTTTAACCCCCGAATAACTACTCCCATTCAATTCACTTTCTTTCTTTTGCATTGCTGAAGTTGATCCATCATGAGACCCACTTACAAGCAATAAATTTTGACCATTCTCATCAAATGCAAAGCTGCTGTCTTCTATGCATGCTTTTGATCCTCTGGAACCAGCCAATGTTGATGCACATTCCTTCATGGAGTCGATTACTTCACCTCCCTGATAGATTCAGGTCTCCTTGGTGCTCAAACAAAATATCTGTTGGGAATAAACCACATCCTGTCTAGTTTTTGCACCAGATTTAAGTCATTGTCAGCTTTGATTTCAACATTTGAGATGGACAACTCTGAAGAAATAGAAATATATTTGTAAATAACTCATAATAAAGATGAGCATAATTCCTGAGAAGCCAGCCCCAACATGAAGGAATAAACTAGCTAAACATGAATTCTGATCAAAATATCTTATAGCATGAAAGCAAAAGACACTTACAAGCACAGGAAATAAGAGCAGTATTTAAAACAGACACAACTTATATTTAATATGAATAATCCAATCTAGTATTTCATTCCCATATTAGAACAACAGAAACTATCTTAACATGGAAACAAATGGTAAATCTAATATATGAGAAGACTAGACAGTGTCCTGCATTCAAGGTGATTACGCTGCAATCTTCTTGCCAAACCTGTGAACTCTTGCCAATGTAAACAGTCTGGTACAATTATCATCGTGCAAATTGTTTTAAATTTTGATGCTCATTCAAATCAGGTGTGCAATAGCACCATATTAAGGGAAATTACACTCTGCATACACAGATTTTAAATGTTGTTGCAATAATCATTGTGAAATGATGGATTACTGAAGGTTGTAAACCCTAAGAAAATACAAACCAGTACCCATTTTCTGTTCATTCTGAGTTGGATGTGCTGAGGAATCAAAAGAGGCCTTTGAATTTTTGCAAGTTTAATAAACAATAAATGCACAGTGACTGTCTTTTTTTCACTGTAGGAAAGTATTAGTCCCACCTGGCATGGTCTATTTTGTTGAATTTAGAACCAGAATTGCATAATCAGAGAACAGATATCTTAATAAAACATGAGAACAGAAAAACAAAAAAAATTTATCCTGAGAAAACCCTCCACTTGAGGGTGAAAAACCCAGCAACGCCAAGAACAATCTTTTTGTGAATAATAATGATACTTAGACTGCACACTCTAAAAAATCACCACACTATTTTCTCCTTACAATAATACTGTCTCAAATCTCAGAAAACTCACGCAGACCAATAAATGTATTCACTCAATGCTGAATACATAGAATGATAATGATAGACTAAAACAGAATAATTACTATAAACTACTTCAATGATCTCCTACGGAAAACTCACAATATATTCAGCACTGTATATAAAAGACACTAACAATTTGTTTGCTATAAACGCAGAATCTCAGCATCAATACAATACGCTTCCTATACACATTAGACCAGATGCCGATACACTTCTTCACACATTAGACCAAAAAAAACCGATACACAGGAATGCATGCCATAAGAACAACAGACGTGAGTTACACCAATGTCTCTTGAATGTCAAGGGTAGGAATTGCCGTTACAAAGAGACGATGATGCTTTCCGCTCACATTTATTGTCGTATGAGTGTCCAACTCATTTTTCCTTTGCCGTAGGAATTTCCAGCTCACATTTGCTCTGTCGTGACCCAGGAATACGTCACACAGAAAACCAAAAGACCGTCGCATGCAAGGAGACTCTCCAGCTCCAAAAACATTAATGGTGAAGGAAGCAAATTTAGACTTGAACATCGTGGCACATAACTTAATTACTGCGGTTACTAATAATGAACCGTTTCATGAGCATATGGAAGAGCCAATTTTCATGGAAGACCTCAACAGTCACAATAACGGTGACACTGCATTTGAAGTAGCTTTCCATTATAACAGTTAAGTCTCTTCAATAGCCATCGCACATGAGCATAATAAAGCATCAACAGTGACGAAGATTACAATTTCTGATAGACACAACCATTGCAGGTATGGTCGATAGCTCCTGCAGCTACCAAACTTTAACACTCCCTCTTAGCAAAGGAGATATCATTTCCAAATTCTCATGTCATGGAGTCTCTCAACATGACAGCCACAATGGCTACACCCAATTGTGTGAAAAAACAAAGTTTATCACGGAGCCTCTCAACGTGATAGCATCATGAAGTCACTCAACATGATGTTCACTATGGCTACTCCCATGTGTGAAATAAACACAAGCTCACATCACGGAGTCACTCAACGTGATGTTGTCATGGAGTATCTCAACATGACATTCACTATGGCTACTCCCATGAGTGGAAAGAGCAACGCCTCCGTCTCAAAGACAAACAAGAGCTTTCAACTCAGATTTCTCCATCTCAGAGAAAAAATGCATTACAAGGACTGTCACCTCAAATTTCTGTCTCAGAGAAAAATGCATTACAAGGGCTTTCACCTAAAATTTCTCCGTCTCTAAGAAAAATGCATTACAAGAGCTTTCACCTCAAATTTCTCCGTTTCTGAGAAAAATGCATTACAAGGGCTTTCACCTCAAATTTCTCCGTCTCGGAGAAAACTGCATTACAAAACATAACAAGAGCAACTAATGTTGAAACTCCCTCTTGGCAAAGACTCCCTCTCATCAATGGCAGCATTCTTACAGCTTAGATTATCACAATAAATTACAGTTGACTCAAATGTTTGGTCAAACAAGGAGCTTTCGAAGGCACACTATTTCACAAGCTTGTTGATCCTCTGCAAAGGACTTGGCACTCTCCATTTGTCTCTCAAGCTCCCTTTGAATCTTTAACCGAATATTAAAGAAGAATCACTGCAGAGAATTTGCACACTCAAACTAGACAATATACTGGACATGATTTGACCAATGCAAAGAAAGAACCCACAGATTGCAGTCACATCCAGATACAAGCTCACTGTCTATAAATTTTTGCCCAAAACTCACGCAAGATGAATATACAATGCCTCTATTGATGAGACCTGGCTTACATCTTTAGCAGCTAATACAGCGTAACAAACACAATGCAAATGCCCAATGTGGTGACTCTCTTGATTTTGCCAAGGTTTTCTTAATAATGTCAGATATACAAATCTTGAATTATACCACTATAATGACCCTTGACAACCAACATACTTCTACTCTGACTGTCTTATGCTTCAATGAGAGAATAATAAGGCAACTCAACCTCATAAACAGCAGTAGTAAGAGTCAATAAATTCCCAACCACAGATGATCTCACGCTTTCATCCAACCATTGGAGAGCCAAAACTGAGACAAGAGATGAGCAATCAAAAATGAATGATGTACTTCTTCCACTTGATCAAAGTCCATGCACATATGCAATCCAATAATCACTTCCAGCAACAATGACTTGAATTGGGGATTAGAACTATCGGTAAAGTTTAGGCCCCGTTAGTTTGGACTGTTTGGTTGACCCAAAAGATGACTAAGACAATCCATCTTCTGCATTTGGTTGCCAATTTCAAAATTAGAATTGGAACTGAAAAATTCCTATTTCCTCGTATACCATAACTTATGCATTGCTACATCCTAAAAAATAACTAAATAGCTTATACATTACTACATCCTAAGAACTAACTAAATAGCATACCTAAGAACTAAATAGCTGCACCAATATGGATTCCTAGATATAACCCCACTTTTTGGGCAGAGGAGACAATGTGGGGATTACTTATTCCTTGCTGGAATGTGCCCCAAGGCCTAATCGGTCCCTCTCGACTTTTACTTCTCTCATTCACAGTATCATTTCAACTATTCCTCTTTTGTCTTACTCTCACTTTCCCCACACAATGAATATGTGAACTTAAATCCCTAACAACATATCTGTCGATTATTCCTTTTCTCTCACTAAGCCGAGTAGTGCAATCCGAATCAGCCATGAAAATGTCCATCAATTTTCCCATGATCCAGAAAAAGACAAGGCCGATGATTTTCCTTTCAAAAGAGTGCGTAAAGTACAAGCGAATGATTCAAAATTCTCGATTTTGCCGGTATTTTAATAATCGTTGGTTGCAATGTGCGCAATATTAGTACATGTCCATCTCAAGAAGACTCCGAACCCGACCCTCAATTAAATGGGGTTCATAAAAATTCAAACCCAGAAGATGATTTCAAATTCCACCTATTGAGTAGGAAGATATTGCCGCCGATTTTGGTGCCTAAACCGGATTTTGATCTCGAAACCCGAATTGCAATTTAGCGAACCAAATGACAGATTTGACAAAAAAGCGGAAGTTCCACACCCAATTCCACCCCAATTCCACTAACCAAACGGGGCTTTCGTGGTGTTGTTATGACCAAAGACCACTTTGATTATCGTATTCACAAAAGATAGAGCTTGATAAATAAGAAAAGAAGCTGATCCAACTTATGATTTTCCTGACTCAGTTTTCCGTTTGCAACTACATTTTCACAGCAATACAAAGTTCAAACTACATGAAACGATGATCAAAGATGACTTCAGCCAGCCCGACTTGGAAATCATACAGTTATCATATACAATAAAACAAAATACCAATTTCAATTACAATATCAACAAAATAATATAAAATACAACTACTGTAATGTCTGTAACAAAATCATAGAAGAAAGACTACATTAAACATTCATATAATACTGTATATATCATAAACTAAAAGCACAATACTAATCTTTAGCTATTCAGCATTAAAGAGTAAATCTTTTAATATTCAATAACTTGAATATTGGGCTAATAAAATACTTATCTCAATGATTGTTAATCTTCTTACAATCCACCAATTGTTCAGTCCTGATCTTTGCACCTAAAATAAAAATCCCTTTGAATTATCACAAGACTCTTTATGAGGTGAAGCACCATCAACAGTTGTAGCAGCAGCTTGATGTTTTGGTCTTGTTAAACAATCTCTGGCAAAGTGACCATACTTCTCAAATCTGAAACAATGAATTCTAGAGAGATCCTTCTTCTTTTGTTCAGGAGCTGAATCTGAATTCCTATCTCTACTCCTCTTGAAATATTCTTTTCTCTTCTCTTTCTTTCCATTTAGATGTATAACTAGCAAGAACATTATCTTCATGATGAGATTTCCGTCTATTTCTTCTTGCTTCTAATCTGAATTTCTCTTGAATACAATCAGCTCTCAAACGATCAAACTTGGGTAATTAATCTCTTCCACTAATGCCTTGAATAAAAGACTGCCAAGAATGAGGGAGACCATTCCTGGCCAGCATATCTAGGTCTTTATCTTCAATTGAATCTCCAATGGCACTAAGTTGATCTTTCAATTCTGAAATCTTCATGAAGGAGATAACTGATTCTTCTTTAGCCATTTTTATATAGAGTTGGTGTTTCAAGGCCAGAGCTCTGTTGGTATTATCGAATTCACACAAGCTTCGAAGACTCCCAAACATTTCTTTAGCTGAATTCAAATTGGATATAATAGGCACAAAATGATCCTTTACGGAATCAATCAATATCTTCCTTTCCATAATGTTATTCTTCTTCCATTGAGCTTTCTTAGCATTATCAATTGGCTCAGGCACATCCTCCTTCACGTAGTTTAGAAGATCATTTTCTTCTAGTGCAATCAGAACTCTAAATTTCCATGATGTGAAATTCAATGCACCATCCAGCCTATCTTCAACCTTGAGTCCATTCACCATTTTTGAAACCTTAAAGAATCAATCTAGAAGAGAAGAAAAGAATACTTAAATGCTTGAATAATTCTGGTTCTGGATCTTTACTTAGACCCGCTCTGGTACCATGTTGAATTTGGAACCAGAATTGCATAATCAGAGAGCAGATATCTTAATAAAACACAAGAACAGAGAAACACAAAAAATTTATCCTGGGAAAACCCTCCACTTGAGGGTGAAAAACCCAGCCACCAAGAACAATCTTTTTATTGAATAATAATGATAGTCCAGATACAAAGCTTGAATACTTAGACTGCACACTCTAAAAAATCACCACACTATTTTCTACTTGCAAAAATACTGTCTCAGATCTCAGAAAACTCGCACAGACCAGTAACTGTATTCACTCAATGCTGAATACATAGAATGATAACGATAGACTAAAACAGAATAATTACTATAGACTACTTCAATGATCTCCTACAGAAAACTCACAACATATTCAGCACTGTATATAAAAGACACTAACAATTTGCTCGCTATAAACGCAGAGTCTCAGCATCAATACAATACGCTTCCTTTACAGTGTTACACATTAGACCAGATGTCGATACACTTCCTTCACACATTAGACCAAAAGAAACGATACACAGGAATGCATGTCGTAAGAACAGACGTGAGTTACACCAATGTCTCTTGAATGTCAAGGGTAGGAATTGTCGTTACAAAGAGATGCTTTCCGCTCACATATATTCTGCCGTATGAGTGTCCAACTCAAATTTCCTTTGCCGTAGGAATGTCCAGCTCACATTTGCTCTGCAATGACCCAAGAATACGTCACACAGAAAACCAAAAGAGCGTCGCATGCAAGGAGACTCTCCAGCTCCAAAAACGTTAATGGTGAAGGAAGCCGTTTTAGACTTGACCATCATGGCACATGACTTAATGCCTGCGGTTACTAATAATGAACCGTTTCATGAGCATATGGAGGAGCTGATCTTAATTGAAGACTTCAACAGTCACAATTACGGTGACACTGCATTTAAAGTAGCTCTTCAATTACCACAGTTAAGTCTCTTCAATAGCCATCGCACATGAGCATAATAAAGCATCAATGCTAATGAAGATTACAATTTCTGATAGACACAACCATTGCAGGTATAGTTGATAGCTCCTGAAGCTACCAAACTTTAACATATTTCAACCTGTAACACTTATGCAGCATCTCATCTCATTAGGATTCTAACTAATTTAATTGAAGATATTCTTCGGTTTTGTCTTGAATGTTTGCCACAACTATTGGAATTTGGATGTGTTACTCACCTGCAAAGAGTTCCCGAAAAAAATATTTATCCACAGATTTGTAAACAGCTACAAGATGCAATGTCATAGGATGTGGTGAGTTTCAGATATAGAAGTACAGTATGCACATTGGTTTACATGTGATGGTGTTGTAGTAGCAACCGTGGGTCATTTGGAAGAGAACTCGCTATTGCATACTAAATTTAGTGCTACTAAAAACATGAATGGTCAAATGTTTGTCCATGTTACCACAAGCTTGGAGCTGGTTGTAGTGGCTATACTGAAAGACATGAACACACCAATAATATTAGGTACGCAACTATTGACTCGAGTGTGGCAGCAATTACAGACATGGTGACTATCCATGCAGAGAAATCACAAGTAGTGATATCTTTGGCATACTTCATAGTATGGTCAGAATATAGTTGTGTCATTTTTGGTATTCCATCAGTTGGTTGGATGGTTAGATGGTTGATATTCCATGATGACACCTATATGTATCCTCTCATGTGAAGTGCCAAGGATTGTTGAAAATGTTAAGGTTAAACAAATTGAAGATTGACCATTTGGAAGGTTGATTGCAAAATAAGGGTATGTGTAGTGTTGTAGATTGGGACGATGTAGGAGGCATGCCATATCTCAAGTCTTTGAATTCTGAATAATCTAATGGTAATT
The DNA here is from genome assembly GCA_027943335.1 of Chamaecyparis obtusa. Lineage (NCBI taxonomy): Eukaryota > Viridiplantae > Streptophyta > Pinopsida > Cupressales > Cupressaceae > Chamaecyparis > Chamaecyparis obtusa. Next base: position 354,364 of record BSBK01004707.1, on the reverse strand, counting down.
CTATTTTGATTGTGGGTTCTCTTCCTAAGGCTTTATGATGAAATATTGGTGTCAAATGCATTGTGTTCGTATATTGTTCCATGTACTTTTGTTAATGTTGTTATTAGTTAGGTTGGTTAATATTGTTTACTATTTATTCTTAAATTTCTTTTTTCCAGCTAACCAATCATTTGCAAAAAGAGTAGTTAATCCCCAGCATTTGGTATCAGAGTATACAGCAAGTTCCCTAGGCAGTGTCCACTTTGTTGGAAAACCAAACCCTGGCATTTGCAGTGGTAAACCTTGTGACATTTGATTTAATGCAATCAGCATATAACTAAACACAACGGAAAACCCTGGGGGATTTTGCGAAAAGATGACACGATATTGGATCAAGGCTAGCAAATCAAGGTTTGAGATTGATCAATTTATCAATCAAAACTTTGATCTATGTAAGTTGAAAAAAATAAAGATCTTCTGATAGAGTGAAATCAATGAATGGTCTGGCCTATCTTCTCTGAGTAAGAGTATAGCTTAAAAACTTATCTTGAAAAATGAGGTGTTCTTTGAAAATGAGAGGAGACCTGATAATATTCACTTGAATATGATACTTCATCAACTTGTGTCAATAAGAGTCAACATGGAAGATGATGATAAATGCATTGTAGTACTGTGTTCCTTTCCTAATTCATGGGAAAACTTGATAATGTTAATCAGTAGTAATGTTGTATTACTGAAACTGGAGCATGTCAAAGGCATTTTCTTAATGATGATATTAGAAAAGTCCAGGATGAAACTTATCCTAATGTCCTAGTTATTAGAGGCAAGTCTCAGGAGAAAGGAAGTAAGAAAAAAGAATGGGGGTAAGGAACCAAAGAAAAGGGCAATTCAAAGTTTCTAGGTAAATCAAAAGTGAAATGCTCGTATTGTGGCAAGAAAGATCACATTTAGAAGAATTGTGAATCCAAGAAGGATGATTTATCTGGTAGATCCTCAGATAATGATAACTATATTACTGATGCTTTTATTTCTGTTGATGTAATTGTTGATGACTCTTGGCTAATTGACTCAAATGCACTTCTATAATATGACTCCACATACAGAGTGGTACTCAGAATGCACAAAGCATAATGAAGGTCAAGTTTTGGTCAACGATAACAGCTTTTTGAAGATGATCAAGTAAAGGTAAAAGTAGCCTTCATGGATGGAAGAGTGAAAACTGAAAACACTCTCAGATGTTTTGTATGTTCTGAGATTGACTCAAAATCTTATTGCAATGTCCAAAAGGACTTACTTAGGGGTACATATACATGTTTTACTTTTGAAAATAAAAGTTGCAAGTTGGCAAGAGGTAACTTGATGCTAAGGGAGTGTGTCATGGTATTCTATAAAAGCTGAACGCATCAACATTTTCTGGGTGTTTCAACGTAACTGCATCTACGTCACAGTGGTTGTGAGTCATGACATACTAGGATGAGTCATTTGAGTGAAAAAGGCCTAAGAACCTTGGCGAGTAAACATATCGTGGATACCTTGGTGAGTAAACATATCGTGGATGGAATTCTTGATTGTATTGTTGGATTTGACTTTTGTAAACATTGTATGAAAGGGGTAAAAAAATGGAGTGAGGTTTGTCTCTAGAAGTATAAGAGCAAAAGAGATTGTGAGGATGATACACACTGATGTTTATAGTCCTGTGGATGTTAATTCCAGTGGTAAGTCTCTATACTATATATCTTTCACTAATGATTATTTTAGGTACTTTTGAGTTTATAATCTTAGGGAGAGTCTGAGGTATTTCTCAAGTTCTAAGAATTTAAGGCTCTGGTTGAGAATCAAACTAATAAGAAAATCAAAATGCTTAGAATTAGGATACATAATGGTGGAGGTTTGCCCAAAGGAATTTGAGACATTCTATAAAAACATTAGAATTGTGAAACGAAGGACAATTCCTTATACATGACAACAAAATGAGAGGTTAAAAGTTAGAATAGCACATTATTAGATCAAGCTAGAAGTATATTAAGGAGTGTTGGTCTATGACAAAAAATTTGAGATGATGCACGTCTCTTATTTTTGCACTAGAGAACAAGACACCCTATGAAATGTGAACTAGCAGAAATCCAGTTATAACACATTTAAAAGTCTTTGGTTATAGAACATTTGCTCAAGTGCCAAAAGTAAGGCAATCTAAAATGAATTTCAACACAAAAGGGTATATTTTCATTTGATATAGTGAGAATGTTAAAGGCTTGGAATCCTAAAACACTTGAAGTTCTTTATTCCATGGTGTCACTTTAAAAAACACTTAATAGTATTGTCCAATGAAGAGAAATAAAAGGAGTAAGGGAGGAAGAAGATGCATCTTGAATCAAAGTTAGAACAATAGAATGCGTTTGAAGATAAACAACCAAGTAGACATGATAGTTTGGATGACGGCAAGGCAAGCACATTTGATGCAAACTCTGAAGAAGAACAGATTGCAGATACAATAGAAAAATCTTCACTGGTAACTGTGAAAAGGGTTGCAACAAAACAAAAATCACTGCACATGTAAAATCCACTAGATTTTCATCGTGTTTTTGCTCTAAACTATAATGATAGTTAACCAAGTTATGTGGAAGAAGCTCTCACTTCCAAATAAATAAGTATTGGGAAAATTATATGAAAGAGATGTCAGTATTGCAACGGTGCAAGACTTGGGACTTGAGATTTTCTTAAGGAGAGAAAACCACTAACTACAAGTGTTCAAGATGAAATTTAGTGCAGATAAAAAGAACAATAATTACTTTAATTAAAAAAAAAAAACATCTACCGCTATCATAAACACTGTCAGTACAACTTCACTCTCTTTATCAACAATGGATTTACCTGTGTAATTGCAACATAACCACTGCTTACACAGCTTTCCAATCCATTACGCTATATTTCAGCAGCTCCTTTATAACAATTTTGTGCAACAGCCGGCTACTCACCCCTTAGACACTAACAAACCCCTTTGTAAGAACTATGACCCAAAAGCCTTCTCCCTATTTCACCATGTACTTGGACACGACACACAAAAATGCATGTGTCTAAAGCATTTAATCCAAGATCTAATTGACTCTAACATTATCCAAGTGGCAGGTGTGAATGACAAAGGTAATAAGTCTATAGCCCAAATAAGTCAAAATACTTATTATTTGAACCCAATTAAGTCATGGATGTTTGATCCCTACCCCCTTGGATCAAATCTATCCTTTGTCTTGTTCTTTACTACTAATGTACTTGTAGGCGTATATGATGGTCCTCTATACATCAGTCCTCAAGTAAACCAAATAGCCATTCAAGATGCTCTAGTTGACCCATTCAACATGGCAAACATAGTCAAAGAAAAGTTTCTATACGTTTACCAGCTACACAAAGATGCATATGATCCCTCTGACATATCTATTCACATGCACAATGGCCTTTCCATTCCAACCATAGATTCCATTACCCCTTTATGCCCAAGTGGAACTAAAAGGCCTAGATGTCCCTTTCAATAAGATTCCTACCTCAAACCTTTCGCACTCTATTGGGCCATCCATGGGTCACCACGGTGCAACTCATTGCCTATATTGTCCACAAGTGTCTAAAGTTTCCCTTCAATGGTGTTGCACGCACCATGTATCATATTGAGTTTCAGCCACTCGCCATTTGATACAACTTCTCATATGATTATTTCTAGCCTACCCCTTTTAGCCCCCTTTGATCTTGCATTATTTTTCTTTTGAAACTTTATCAAAAATACAAGATGAAGATGAGTCAAATTTTAATCTTGTTTGTTCATCTATTCCACCTATCCCACCTACAGTCACTCAATCCACATCAACTACTTCAATGTAATGTTCCCTTCTTGCACATGTCAGTTTGACTTGTTGATAGCCTATTCCCCAGGTTCCCATAGGCTAAGCGGGGTTGGTTAAGGGACTCAGTATTTGGTAGTGAGCTCGAGTGTAATGTCCCCAATTTGGGGCACCTTATTTCGTGTTGTGTCGTTAGCCTTCTCATCATGGTCGGGTGGGCTAACCGAGGCTTGGCAGTGATCAATGGGATATTTGGCCTAGGCGATTTCAGTTTCAAGCCAATCGGAGCAGTTTCCATAGGGTTTCCAGGGTACTTACTATTTATAGTAAGTCGGCAGAACTCAATTTTCCTAGCATTTCAGTAGTGGACTTGGAGCATCTCACCGAGAGCTTTCCGACAAGCTATCACACGTCATCATCCGAGTTCGTTTGGTCCTCCGTTTTAATGCCAGAAGATTACTTTATTTATTATGTCACTTTATAACTTAACGGTTATATTTATTTAAAAGTGACTTAAGTGGGAATATGAAGAGACAGAGTAGGGAAATTGAAGAGTCATAGCTGCAGCTTTAAAGGAAGGCTTGGGGTCTCATTTGGGTATGCTCAGTTTATGAATTTTATTTTTCTTGGAGAATCTAGGAAGCTTCAACTTTCGGTTCTGAAACCTAAGGACGGAAACCCAATTCGTCTCTGGTGCGGATTCACAGTATAGTTCGCCATTGTGTTTACAGGTTCTTGACCATTCAATCTTACTGTTGTTTCTATATTTCAGATTGGATTATTGTAGTTTCATTGTTTCGTATTGCTGTTGTATAATACGATAATAATTCTCTGAGTTTTGTAATGGAATATATTGTTCATTATTGTTGTTGAATCAAATGGTTATTTGCATCTATCTATTTGTTTAAATCTGCATGAGATATATTTGTGAAAATTCGGGAAAGACCGGTTCAGGTCATTACAGTGGTATTAGAGTTAAAAATCTTGCTAGCCTGTGAGGTTTTTCTTCCGAAAAAATTGCAAAAATATTTTTACAGAAAAGAAGTCGGCTGTAGATGAGATTCAGTTTGAGCGAATAAGTTTGGTTTTATAGTGACAAGAAGAGCTAACAGACAGTCAGCCTGCACAGTCAACAATAAATATACACCTAGGCAGCGTCGAGCAGGAGGCTCAGGTTATAGGTGTATATGAAGATTCGATTTAGCTGCATATAGTTTGATTGTGGGAACAGAAGTGGAAGAGACTGTAGATTTCATTGGGTGTTGTCAATACCTTCTTAGTGACCACAGTTTCCAACCTCATCGAACAGACTCTCACTTTCATAATCTCACGGGATGTTCACGTGAGCCGTGCTAATACAAGGGACTGCAGGAGGTTCAAGGGTTTTTCATTGGACAACCGAAGCGCAGTGATACGATGTCTTTACTCTACACGGGCTACGTATTCTGGAGTGGCTCCGCACTGGCATACCAGTGCAACTATAGCAGCGTGGAGATAGTTGCTTGTAGAGGACAAGCTAAGAACGGTCAACAAGTGACCCAGTGGTGATAGCCTACACCCCATGCGGGTTAGTGGTTGGGTCCAATACCAGTCGAGCGTGCCTGAAGGTCGGGAGATGTATGTGTAACAAATGCGGCTAGGTGAAGCTACAAGGGTAGCAGTGATTCGGGAGGACATTTTCGTCTTGGAGAAGCATTATTTTATATGCCACTAATCACAGTTGGCAACTTCAATCTCCAACGTTGGCAACATACAATTACAGGATGGACGTCTGGCTTACATGATACAGCACCATGGCGTCAACTCCACGTTTCCCATTAAGCTGCTATTACTAAAATCGAGAGGCACATGAGCAGGGAGGCACGTTTGGGAGTGCGCAGCAAGGCATAGCCGCGTTAGTTGGAGGAAGGTCGCACAATATATCCCGTGTGGGTGGCAGAAGTACTGTTGAGGTAGTGTGATTGCCAACAGAGTATTCTCACGCACCTAGGAATCACCATCACTACACGCACTATATACTTAGTGCTAATAGCGGAAGTGGAGAAAACGTGATTACAAGAGCACAAGAGTGACATCAGTCAAAGAATAGCACTGCAGTTTAGCCACAGTGATATCGGGCTCCAAATCCAATTGCATCGTGGTTAGTAGAAGATTGGTCTTGTTGTAGGACTGGTGCATTATTTCATAGCTCGGGTCCATCATCACTAGCACTTTGCGTAGGTTGGGTAAAGGCAATTCGGCGAGAGTACTAAGGAGAGCGACACCCAGCAGTTGGCATGTGCTGCATAGAGGTAGTGCAGGTATCGGTGCAAAGGTAGAGAGGTACGCCTGCTGCTATAAACCCAGAACGTATTTATTTTCAGTATTAGTTGGATGGGCACAAAGTCTAGTTGATATCCGTTTTGTAGTAGCATTTGAGAAATTGAATCGGGTATACAGTCAGTTCTTTATTCTTGGTTGATACTATCATTGCTTGGAGTCTTTTGATGTGTCTCTAGAAATATATATTTACGTTGATTGGCTACTTGGGAGGATACATATCTCAAACAAACTAAAATCTGACTATGGTAAACTATGTAATGAAATCCTTATGAGTAAAATGAACATGGACTATTTATATATTGGACAACGAGATCCTTGCACATTGGAAAACAAAAAAGCAACATCTATAGACTATCTCTGAATTCATTTCACTCAAAGTAAATCAGTAATTTTTTAGTTAAGACTGAGACAGGATATTTCATATTCAGTCGACAGTGGTAATGTTAGGATGAAACTTGTATGAGAAAACAAACAGTTCGAAGAGAAACTACATGAGCGCTATGATAACAAATAGGCCTGAGATTCTCAGTTGGTTTGAACACCTACAACCAATATAAACCAAAGTTTGTGTTGATGTCAGTTTTGTACCACTACATAACATATAGCAATTGAATACTTGATATAGAAAACCAAACACTCAACCCTCTCTTGAAAAGTATATACTCATGAAGAACATGAGAAAACTCCAAGGTTCCTTACACCTGTGGATACTAACTCAATTATATTAATGTGATTTGCTGGTTAATCACGTAGGCGGGCTTACGTTGTTCATTCAAAGATAACTTGGTGCTACTTCGCTTGCTTGACTTGTTATTTTTTCCTTGATCACTTTCACTTTCAACTACTCCTACCACTAACTACTTACTGTTCTACTACTACTCTTATGAATGAAGAAATTAGCAAATTGACGGGGATCCAACCAAATGAAAGCTTGCCTGCGGCGCTACCTCCATTGATGCAATGATTCAAGGGAACTTGGACTAGATTACCACACAAAGCTTCCTAACAAGTCGCTAAGATGCTAGTGACCTAGTATATAGATCCCTATCAAACATTCACTAACATCACCATACAACTAGCCATCTACTTCTACTCTAACAACATGAAATGAAATCCTACTTTAATTTGAGAGATGAGAAGAAACATGCAATACACCAAAATGATCATGTATATCCACCATGCAAACCACAACAATGAATAAAGAACAATTTTGATAGTATTTTGGCAACAATTCTCCAACATAACCCCCTTTTACAAATGAGAACAAATGGCCTTATATAGAGGCTCAAAATTACGAGTGGCCAAGATTAAGAGGCAAAATCAAGGGCCAAGATTAAACCTTACAAACCCTAATTAGGGTTACCATCTTTCAACCAATTACATGAGGGCACCAACTTTGTGGGCCAATGAGAAAATTACAATAATTTGTCAACCAATGAGAACATAGGACACTTGGCATGATTTGATTGCATGCATATGAAATTGCCACCTCATCAACCTTATCTTATAAATTTATTTAATCTTTGAGATGAGGTGAAGCCTTGGATGCTTGAGCTCATCCTTAGAAACTTTCTCATCACCACTTGAACTTGTTTGTACCTGATGTCCTGACCTTGAAAGGGTGAGGTCTCTATGCACTTGGGGTAATCTTGCCTTGGCCCCGGTGGCTTGCCTGGATGTGAACCTTCTTGCAATTTGAGAGCCTTGCTCTTGGCCACCACCTTGAAATCGAACTTGACCTCCTTCAACCTTTCGTCTCGCCTTCCTCCTTCATTATCCTTGCCTTCCTTAACCTTCCTGGTCTTCTCTAACCTTCCTACTCGAATTTGGTTTGCATACACCCCCTCTATGCTTGAATACTCTTGGGTTCTGGGGGCACCTGCCCTGGCCATACTTCCTACAAGGCCCACAATCCACCCATTACTTGATTTGAAATAATCATTAAGATCATCAATTGTCGCCCTTTGCTCACATGTACCAACCTCTTGGCTCCTAGCCTCAATTATGCTCTCTCTTGATGGCACTGTACTTTGTTTCTTTGTTGGAGGCTCTTGACGTTCCTTGCCTTTCTCAACCTTCAAACTCCTTTTCTTGCTCTTAACGGTTTGCTGCTGGTTACTACCCCCACCTTGCTGTCCAACTGACTCCGCTCGAATCCCCTCTTCTGGCTTCATCTTCTCATAGGTAAGGTGTACCTTCCAACTTTGTAATTGCCTTAACTTTCTGTTATACCACCACTCAGTGTGTAGATCAACTATTCTTGTTACTGTATCTAAGGAAAGATCCTAATGATCATCCCAATCCACTGGATCCAACTCCGTTCCCTCTACTATATTGTAATCTACCCTTAGCACATCTTCATCCTCTTCCAGTTGGTCCGGAATATCAAGATTTCTCCATCTGATGGCCCTCATCATGCCCACTGATAACCTTGAGAAAGCCAACTTCCTCACATGAAAGTCATCCTGCGCATTGGCCCAAAAATCCTCCAAAGTAGGAATATGCTTGAATGGATCCCCATGAGATACCTTGATTAGACCATTAGGATCAAATCCTTGCCTTGCCCTATACCATCCTAGATGATATTGTTCTAACTCTTTCTCCGCAACTGCAAAGGCGAGAGGATTGGGACAACTATCATTGCCTATCATGAGTGAGAAGGTAACCCCTGTCTCACCTTCGAGCTTCATCATTTTGTCATATTGCTCAAGTTGCCTAGCCAACTCCATCAAAACTATCCTATCGGGTGGGTACCTTGGAAGCCTCTTGGGACAAGCCGTACATCCAGCCACTCTGATATAAGTGAAATGCGGAAATTGGATGAACCAACTCCCAAACTTCTTGACTTTTGTCTCCGCCTCCGGCGAGAGCCTCCTTGCGGGTGTCCCTTGCAATACCCTTACTGTCCTCATGGCAAAGGCATCATAAAATATCTTGTAGTCCTTGGTGTTGTGCAAATGAAGTTGTGGATAGCACCCATGCACCAAGCATTGTCCGGGCCCATTGCCAATCACCCCTCTAGCCTTAAGTCCAGGATGTTCATACAGTCTTGCAATCAAATAGAAAAGGTAGGACCCCATATACAATTGTTTCTGATTTTGCACTGTCCTAAGTTGCAACTCTAAATTTTCACTTATAATTCTAGCCCAATCAAACTTTCTTTTTTCATTTTCAATTCCTTCAATAAAATAGTACATCCAAGTTTCAAACTGCATACCTTAAGCAGAGCCCATGACTCGGTTGAGAAGCACAATAAGATTGCCATACTCTAATTTGAAATCTGACCTGGTGAGCCTCGATGACTTGGTGACTCCCTTGCCTTCGTGTAACCAATTCTGCTTTAGTAGAGCGAGGTAGGCATCCTGACTGTCCTAAAAAAACCTGGCCGCTTGATCCATCAACATTACTATCATGCCCTTTTGCTGGGGTATATTGAACACTTCCTCTACCACCTGCCCGCTGATGTTAGCCATCACCCTCTCTCCTTCATCAAAGATGATGGACTTAGTCACAATATCTAGCCGAGATGCACACCCCATCACCAACTCCGGACAAGGCAAGGTAGGAGGGAAGGCGGCAGCTTGTACAATTCCACACTTGCTGATCTTCTTCGCCATGGAGTGGCCTTCTTTCAACCTATCTTTCAACTGTATCATATCTACTGCACCGATGTTGGTGTCACCGACTCGCTTCAATTTTGAGAAGAAAGTGGTCTTGGGCATCATGTCTTCCCTGTCTTTCTTGGTATTCATTCCCTTTGGGTTCTTGCTTGCACTAACATCCACCATCCTAGCCCTTATTTCTGCCCCTTCTTTCTACAGTGAGGTGGGACTACACTTATCTCTACCCCTCCAATCCTAGAGATGGACTAGCATATTTCTGCCTCGCCAATTCCTATCACACTACACTTATCTTTGCCTCTCCGCCTAGGGATGGGACTACCACTTATTTTTGCCTTTTCAAAAACTTATGAGATGGACTACACTTATATCTCTCAACTTTGTTCCTAGGGGTGGGACTACCACTTATATCTCCTTTCTTCAAATCCTAAACGGAAACTACACTTATATCTCCCAACTTCAAGCCCTAAATGAGATGATAAAGTGATGGATGGATGATGCAAGCAAGAAATGGGAAAAGAACCAAGTAAGAACAAGTAGAAAATCTGCCTTTTAGACCAGCCTTCACCCTCAAGCATGAAGATCCTCCTCTACACCAACAAATTCTCCTCCAAAGAAGAAGAAGACAACACCAAAATGCACTCCACCAAAAGAAGAAAATCACCCCTTGCTAAATGCACTCCTCCTTGCAAAACTTCGCTCTTTTGCTGCTCCAAGAGCTCCTCCTTGGCTGCCAAGAGACAAGTGAGAAATGAATGAGAAAATGAAGAGACAAGCCCTCCCTTTATACTAAATTTTTTGCCTCTTCAACTAGGGCCGATCTGCATTGGAGGGAAAATAAAATTAATTAAATTGTCAAACATATAACCCAAATTAAATGCATTAAATCACATAGCCTTGGGTATTTAATTTTAATTTAAAATTGGGTCAGCCTATTGCAAAACAAAAATCTATGAAATAGCATGTTAATTTTCTTTTTAAAATCAAATTGGGCCACTCCAAAAAACGATCCATATGGGGCCCCTAAACATTGAAATTAACCAAGCCATGGCCCCAAAAAAAATTAAATTAACTTACCCCAAAAAAAATCGATTTAAGGAAAGGGCAGATTTAAATTAAGAGAGCCACTTGCATTGAATTGTGCAAAATTATGAGTTTAAATTAGCCAAATCCGAAATTATCATAGGCCCTAAAATTGAAATTTTGAAAAAAAGTCATGTAGGCCTCTAATATAACTTTAAACCTTCCCCATTGTGGACCCAATAACTTACCTTGAATTTCACACCTCTTAGGCCTTAAAATACATTGAATTTAACACACAAAGGGGCCCAAATTAAATTTTTAAATTACAAACACTCGGCCCAAAAATATGATTTTATTTATTTTAAAATTGCCAAATTAATGCATAAAAATCGCAAGTGGGGCCGGAATTGACGGCTGCCTTGGGTGATGAAAATTTATGTTTGTTGTGCCCAATACCAAGCAAAAATTAAAAAAATGGGAAGGGGCTGCCAGCTGTAGCTTTTTTTCATTTTATAAATTTAAGATTTTTCCCAAGAAAAATTGATTTTAGCCCATTTAAGTCATAACAACACCATCCCAAAATCAAAATCTGTCAGCCAATTAAAATTCAAATAAATTTCAATTCCATTTCCAACTTTCATTTACTCTTTTTCCCCATTTAAAATTTCGAAAATCCCACTTAGCAATTTAAATTTTTATTATTTTTCAATTCAAAAATTATTTAGCAATTTAATTTCCATTTGGCAATTAATTTTTTTTTTATATTTTGCAATTTATGTCCATTTGGCAATTAATTTCAAATTTGGCCATTTAATTTTTTTCATTTAATCTCCATTTTCACCACCCAAAAATTTACAAGGTTTCCCCAAAAATATCCAAATTCACAATTAAATTTTGGAAAATGTTCAAGTTATGCAATTATATCAATTTCCAAAATTCATCCAAGTCTAAAAAATATTGCAAATTTATCATCTCAAAACCCCAGGGTTACTCCAAAACTCGCTAAGACATCCAAATACCTGGATCTACGAAAATTGCCAAGGCCTGCTCGAAAAAATGGGGGTCCCCAAATTCTTTGGGGCGATGGTGTGAAAACCTCACAACAGTTTGCTCAAGAAGTATCGGAAGAATCGGAATTATTATTGTGGTGACAGCATTTCACAGCTACAGAAGTGGTTCAGCCCTTTGTGTAGAACTTGGAGAAATTAAATCATGGAATCCTTGGAAAGCCCAATATTCTCAAAGGAATTCAATGGCACATTTTATGGTGTACAACTAAGAGACATTCGGAAGGAAATTGAAATTGGAAATGAGTTATGTTGCCTTGGATGGCAATTGGAGAATCAGAAATTTAGAGAAGGTATGCTGGACAAATTAGATGAAATAAATTCGCATCTATCTAGGATAGATCAATCTGATTGCAAGTTTTTCAATTGGGCCATGCATCCCTCAATGGTTGCCTTGGTACAACACAGGTTTATGAATCATCCACATAAAGACATCAGGCTTGCAGTCACCTCGTGTCTCAGTGAGATCACATGGATTACAGCTCCTATTATTCCTTATACCAATCACATTTGGAGACAGGTTTTACAGTTGATTGTGGACAGTTTAGGTGGGCTGAAATATGACAGAGATTCTACCTTTGGTAAACAGGTAAAAATCTTGGAGGTAAAAATCTTGAAGTACTCGAATTTTCAGTCACATGTTGAATCTAGGCTGTGATAAAATGGTTCAACAATTATTTCAGTGCCTCTTAAGTAATTTCAGGAAGCGTCATCCAGATGAGGTGAAGGCATGCATAAAGACTATCTTATCTTTGATCTTAGATGAGGGCAATGACATATGCAAACAATTGCAATCAGAATTGTTGGCAATCTGGGGAGGAGGAATAAAGTACTCATCCGTGGCATGTGAACTCTCAACTGAATTAATTATGCTTCAGGCTGAAAAATTCAAGAGTTTATTGACTGAAAATGAACAAGTATCATTAGGCTTACAGGTTGCAAGATCTCCGGTAATGGGCAACGACCAAATAAGTTCAGAGCAGATTTGTTTCTTATGCCAAGAGGGTAGGTTCCAGGGGCATGTTTGCAATATTAATCAAGGAGAAGATACATTGCAGCCTAATGATAAAAAAAATACAGTTGTGAGTACGTCTCTTTCCGGACATAGTGGAGAGTGTTCAGAATTCTACTTTGGTGACTTGGTGGCTGAGTTTGACAAATCCATGGTTATAGGTTGTGATAACAGTTGGAGGCCTTTAGCGATTCATGTAATGAGGAATCGTGTGACTTCTTTAGCAGCACCTCACTCATGCATCATGCTGATATGGATGACCGATTTTGTAGTACATCCCAGAATAACATTGATGAGAAGCGTACCTTGAAAAGTCAGCTGAAAGTCACTAACGATGACATTATTGCAGCTCTTGTTCACCATGATAGCACTCACCAGATTATTGATGATCTCTACAGAAAGGCTCAGAAGGATAAAGGGCAAAATGGTATAGGGATTGGATCCTTTGTTGCAGATTTACAGGGGGTCAGAACAGCATTTGAGGATTGAAAATCAGAATATCTGAGTTTACTTACAAATCGTAATCACCTGTTACAGGTTGCCGGGAAATATGTTGAGCAGTTGAGGGAAAAGGAGGATGAGGTCAATAAGCTCAACGGGGAGCTTAGTGCTACTCAGGGCACTTTGGTACATACACGTATTGCTCTACAAGAGGCGAGTAATCAAATTGTTGCCTCTAGCCAGTACAGGGAACAAGTTGACAAAGAAAGGTCTGAATTCTTTCAAGAGGTGATTTAGGAGCTTGATAGCATACAGTAGACCTATGACTTGGATAGTTATCCAAAAAGATCTTTGGGTCACCCAGAGGTTCTTTATGAGTTAGACCCCTTTCAGGCGGTTGATAATTCCTTGTTTGAGATGGGTGCTGATTTGACGTTTGATAATCCCCTCTTTGAGATAGACGAGGGAGATACTTCCTATTCCCAGGATGAGGACGAGGTTGGTTGCATGATTTGGGACCTAGGTTCAATTATTAGAGATGAGTCTTGCTCACCGAGTTGGAGTAGCGGGATGAACTCAGTTGTTGAGCAGTTTGGTTTTTACATCAGCAGTCTAGGATGGGCAGTTATGTCTTGTGGCATGATGGGTGATATGCCTTTCCTTGCACTACCTCTTGCTAATGGTGAGATGTCTCGTGTTGGTGAGCATCACTTGGTTCATTCCTCTTTTCACACAGCTACGACTCCACTACATTATCATACCGATTCATCTAGTGCTTATGATAATTCTATCACCACATATTTTGGGCATGATAATGACAATTGGGTAGAGCTTATTCAATACGGGGTTATTGAGCTTGGTATGATGATTATGCTTGTTGGTGTGAATTTTTCACACAATGGTGTGCATTGTATGACTCCGGGTATAGTGAGACAACTATGGAATCCTAATGTTGATTCAAGATTCCCAGTAGAGTTGGTTAGTGCATCACATATTGACCACTTTATATGGGGTGCATTTTGTTTTCCATTCAGCCCACCTATGGAGGACTTTCTTTTCCAATTATTGCATAAGTATGAGATGAGTGATTGGTTGGGTACGCTTCCTTGTTTGTAGGAGGAAACCTTGTCCGGCAGTCTTGGTAGCTTGCCTCTTCAGTACAGTTTCCGGTTCAGGCTACAAATCAGAGGGGCAGTGTTAGGGCAGTTGGACATTTCTGATGATTCAGTCAATATGGGCATGGAGCGACAGGATATTCCAGTCAGCAAAGGAGATGGATGGCCCTTTTGTTTATGGGATCCAGGAGGGACATATTCACGATTGGTTATTATTCAGAGAGCTAATTGGTACGATGTTTGGTCTCCCCCTTCATCTGACCGTAGAGGTGCTGGTGACCTCAATTGGAGTGAGGTACTTAGTTGGATTGAGGATTTTCTCACAGATGATGGCAGCACAGGGCAGATTGATTCGACTGATCCTGCGGTGATTTGGGATCCTGGCATTAGACTAGTTGTTGTATTGTTGCTATGTGAATGGCTTCACAGGTCAGGGCATAATGTTTGTTTCAGTTGTTCACGACAAATTGGTGGAGCAGTTTCCCTAAGGTTGGTATGGGATCCGGGTATTGTGGTCACAGCATGCAGATATCGATTGCTTGAGTGCAAGCAATCTTCGAGGAGGGATGATTTGTAATGTCCCCTTTTTGGGGCACATTATTTTGTGTCGTGTCATTAGCCTTCTCATCATGGTCTGGTGGGCTAACTGAGGCTTGGCAGTGATCAATGGGATATTTGGCCTAGGTGATTTCAGTTCCAGGCCAATCGGAGCAGTTTCCACAAGGTTTCCAAGGTACTTACTATTTATAGTAAGTCGACAGAACTCAATTTTCCTGGCATTTCAGTAGTGGACTTGGAGCGTCTCGCCGAGAGCTTTCCAACAAGCTATCACACATCATCATCCAAGTTCATTTGGTCCTCCATTTTAATGCCAGAAGATTCCTTACTTTATTTATTATGTCACTTTATAACTTAACGGTTATATTTATTTAAAAGTGACTTAAGTGGGAATATGAAGAGACAAAGTAGGGAAACTGAAGAGTCACAACTACAGCTTTAAAGGAAGGCTTGGGGTCTCATTTGGGTATGCTCAGTTTATGAATTTTATTTCTCTTGGAGAATCCAGAAAGCTTCAGCTTTCGGTTATGAAACCTGAGGACAGAAACCTTCAAGTTTTCTCAGTGGACAGAAACCCAGTTAATCTCCGATGCGGATTCACAGCAGAGTTCGCCAATGTGTTTACAAATTCTTGACCATCCGATCTTACTATTGTTTATGTATTTCAGATTGGATTATTGTAGTTTCATTGTTTCGTATTGCTGTTGTATAATACGATAACAATTCTCTAAGTTTTGTAATGGAATATATTGTTGGTTATTGTTGTTGAATCAAATGGTTATTTGCATGTATCTATTTGTTTAAATCTGCATGAGATATATTTGTGAAAATTCGAGAAAGCCCAGTTCGGGTCATTACATCGAGCTTGCATTTTTTGAGAGTTTTGGCAGTATTAATAGTTTTAGCATATGCTATTTATAGTAAGTGCTATTTTTGGCACCTATTCTTACCTTTAGCTTCCTCTCAGCTCCAGAGTGAAGTGTCTTCGATTTTAGGCCTTGGCAAATTTCCAAAGGTTAGAAGAAATAATATTTTATTATTTCACTCAAGTGTTTTAATAAAGAGACTTATAACTTAAGTGAGATAAAGTATTCATATTGTGACCCCAAAGGCTACACCTAGGGAAGGGGACCAACTTAAGTTATCTTAAAAGCATATTATACGGCCCAAAAGTGAACACCGAGATGAAAGGAAAAAAATAGATTTAATTCGTTTAAGTTACCACCAAAAGGGGACATCAAGCTTGTGGGAGGAGATAATAAAATATTAAAAGGGTTAAAATTTATTATTTTTTATTATGGAGTTGCCCTAATTTTCATTGAAACTCTACAAAAAAGGTTTTGGCTCTCATTTTGTTTATGTTGAATTTGAGAAGATAAAGAAATGCTGCTGATATATATAAAAATCATAAATATATACATATTTGCAGCCTTCCACACTAATCATAGATATATATCACATTGGCAAGTTCTCATATTTGACAAAAATCCACTCAATTTTTCTTTGATGGAGATTCGTACCTTAGATCCCATACTCAAGCTTGTCTCAAACTAAAGAAATTTAAAAATACTTGAATTTCTTTGAAAAAATTGTAAAATACAAGCACAAAATGTATCAAACGAGTGCATTGGGGGTTCAAGAGCAGTGCCCGTAATGGGGTTGAGGGACGACATCCCTCCTAGGAGTTTGGGGGCAATATAGAGCCATGCCATTTTCACAATTTATAATAAAGAAAAAAACCATCTTTTTTGAGTGGGATTGCAACTGCTACAATTCTTTTTTGAGAGGGATAGCATCTGCTTCAATTCTTAAAAAGTCTTGAAGTTTCATCAAGAACATAATTTTATCTATATCCCTACAATCATTGTATTCCATGATAGCACACATTTTTGAGGTAATTCGTCAAACAGTTCACATGCCTTGTGTGCGGTTTCACATTTTGCAAACATATCTATCAAGGCATTTCCAACTACAAAATCTAACTTTAAAAACCCTATCCATTATGGTTTGACAGATAATCATCCCATGATCCAAGGCCCTTATGTTGGCACAGGTTGAAATATAGTAGCAAAAGTTAACTAGTTTAGACACATGTCCATTGCATTTTGATTTAATAAAACAATGTCAATCCTCAAGAAGATACCTATATTTGTTGTTAGCTGCAAATAAGCCTAAAAACAGCAAGGATGAATGATGAACTAAATGTCAAATTAGAAAAACTTAAAAAATAAACAATAAAATAACAGATTCGTCACAGCAGGAGTGGAAGTAGGCAAAATTCAGGATGGGTTCATCCGAGGTCATTTATAGACCCTAGCCAAATCCCCTGCCAAACCAAATAGAGATTCATATTAAACTCATACTTGCAAGTCTAAGGGGCCAAACCACTAACATAGTTACAAACCTTAGGCACTAAGTGAGCTGCTCAAATAACATATCATTGAAGCTCAAACACAATTCCTGTGTGGAATTGCTCAATGATAGACTAGGGGTTTACATCCACTACCAGCTATGGAAATATGATGGTTTTCATCCTCCCATTTCCAATGATAGATGAATATGTTGTCCAATCTAGTTGAGGGAATAAGTTGATAAAAACAACATGCACTCTCTAATCTTTGACTTATATTAAATAGTTACTTGAGCACCCACTTTCATTGCAAAAGACAACTTCAAATTCTTTCATTTTCCCTGCAAAAGAACTTCATTCACAATCCTTTGGCCGACTTCACTAAAAGAAATAAAGCTTGATCACATAACATAAAAAGGCTCCATAATCAAACGTCCACTTTAACTCACTTAAATGGTTACTTTAACACACTTAGATTTTACAAAGTCATTTCCCTAATTTATTTCCCCAAACCCAAGGGAAATGGAAAATAGACTTAAGGAGCAAACTACAATCTAATGGGAAAAGGGGACATAAAGCCCCTAATATTGGAGTTGGGTGCCACATTGATTAAGAGTTTCTCTCCTACTTCTTCCTTTCTCGATCTTTCTTGAAAACTTCAACTTGGACTCTTCTCATTTAAGCACCATATTGAAAAAAAAAATAAAAGGAGTTTGGGATAGAAGTAAGGTTATCTTCTTCATTGTTTCATGCAGGTTCAAGGCAGCTAAAAGATTTGAAGGTTCCATATGCACGTTTGCGAACCTCTTGGATAGAAGACCATGCACGGACTAGTTCCTATGCCGTCTTGTTGTTGAGTAATGGATCCCTTGTGTCAGTTTTCAGTTTTTTATCATTATAGAAAGTTGTAATTTGTTGAGTATCAGTTTCACAGGAAGAAATGGTTTCCAAATTTCTTCATGAAGACTTTATGTAATCTTTTTTATCTATCATAATGAAATCAGTGTTGTAATTTGTTAAGTATCAATTTCACAAGAAGAAGTGCTTTACAAATTTGTTCATGAAGAATTTTTGTAGTCTTGTTTATCTACAATAATGAAATCAGTGTTTCCCACAGATTTTGCCTACGAATTGTCCAAAACCAACAAGTCTTTAGAGTGAATGACAAATAGCTCATTGTTTTTTTCAAGTCAATAAACTGATGGGCTGTCAGAGTGTTCTAAGCCTACCACTTAAAAGTAAAATATGAATATTGTAACATACACCCCTAATTTTATTTTATTTTATTTGTTTTGCCAAACAACTCAACAACAATCATCATAAGATATGAAAGGTCACTGCTGTAGAATTAGTTATATTTTTTGATAATATAAGCAAGGGTTCCCTGCCAATGCAATTTTCTGATTTGATATTTAGCAATCTTCTTTCAAATGCTTACATGGCTCATGAGTTTATTGCCTTTACAATGAAATATAGGAAATGAAAACATGATAAACAACCAACTAATTCACATTCTTCAGGTATATTGCTACAGTCCAAGTGAACAGTCAATAGCAGGTCTGAAATTCAGCATTTAATAGCCATTATGCAAGGCTCCAAAGGCATCAAACAGGTCAAAGAAAATCTCCACATCAACACCCAACACTCCTGATTGCTCAGAATGAATCTTCAGTCTTCCCAACACCTGAAAATCTCATCTACCAAACTGGATTCACACTCAGAAAGTCTTCAACAATAAAATTAGGTGAAGGTAGTTGATTCCCACCAAACTGGCTTGCAAACAGTTCAAATCACTCAATCAAGATGCCAAAATGTTCTTCCCAAGGTCTGGAAACAAAGGACAGCAAGAAGACAGGTTACTCAAGCCAAGAAAAGCAGGAAACCAACTTCACAACCTTATCATGGTCATTCCACTAGGGACACCCAACAGCAAAAACCCTTAGACAACTATAATATCCTGGAGGCCTTGCCTTGGTAAACTTTAGAATTAATCGCCCACAAATTTAAACCCTTTCTAGCTTCTTTTTTTAATGTCAAAGAAGGTTTTGCACCTAGGGGATCCCCCTAAACCCTCAGTTGTACATCCAGCACTATGAGCACCTGAAAAAACCACCAAAATACACCTAAAAATCTTTGCAAATCACCAAAAAGAAAACCCACAAATCTACGATCAAAATACCTTGCATATTATCGATTTCTTCAAACCCCGATCCCGGAAAATCTGTGTAAACCAATGGGTGTCCTATGAGAAAACATGAAACCAACTTAGGAAGATCTTTCACCACCAAAACTAGTGTATTTGACAAGAGTTTTCATCCTCAATCAATCTTGGAAGAACTTCTCTGTTCATTCCAGCAGCAACATGTTATGTGTGCAACATCTAAATAAAGAAATGAGAGCCCAGACTCCAATTTATAGAGTTTGGAGGGAATTAACCCACATTTAAAAATGTAAATATTTAATTTTCCTCAAAAAAGATCTCAATATGCTTTTAAAAATAACTTAAGTTTTATTTCACCCACAACCTAGGCATACAACTTTAGGGTCAACAATTAGCACTTTATTATTTAAACTAAAGTGAATAATTTAAAGTCACTCTACAACTTCAGTGTAAATATTGATATAATATCCATCACCTTACGAAACTTACCATGACACCAAAAATAGAAATCTAATCATGTCGGAACATAACTAAAGCTGAGATGATAATTAATGCCAACACGAGCATATACGACAAATAGTAGTGTGAGAGCCAAATAGAACAAACCCAAAAAAACTTAGAAAGATTGGTGCCATACAAGCACTTACTATAAATAGTAGTGCTCTACCATGACCAAAGAGAACAAACCCAGACAAACCCAAAAAGATCAAGGCCATGCAAGCTCTTACTATAAATAGCAATGTTCTCTAAAGATTGAGTAGAACAATCCTAGAAAAGCCTAGAAAGATTTGTGCTAGACGAGCACTTACTATAAATAGCAACTACTATTGAAATCAATTGAAACTAAGAAGTAAGCTCACAAAGAACATTGGAACCAGTGTTACCTGGGGACGCATCCCCGGCATAAAAACCCCCATCCCTATATCGGGGACATTTCCAAGACGGGGGGACGGCCAGGGGACATCCCCAGCCCATCCCCCTTTTTTCAAAAATCTGCAGGGGACGTCCCGGAAACCCAAGGACATCAAGAAAGTTTTTTGGGGACGGCTGTATGTCCCAGGGATGGCCAGGAACGGCTTGGGGACGCCTTGTAAGTCCCCAGGATGGATGGACATCCCCCATGGGATAGGCAACATCAGCACTTCAACAACACATTTTTCTTTTAAAAAACTTTCTTTTTTAATTTTAAAATGAGTCCCTCCTTCCAAGTTCGCCCTAAGTTTAATTATTGTTTGGTAGTTAATTTTTGCTATTTGGGATCCTCTTATCAGTATTTGGCAACATTACATTAAGAATCATGAAATTAAAAATGTTGCTACAGTCATGCTACATGCTCAAAATCATATAGCAGCCTGTTTACAAGGTGTTGGGAAAGTCTGAAAAGTGCATTACAGAACTAGAACATGCATCTTTATGTCATTTTGTGGCAATACATCAGTGCTGGGTTGGTTTTGGGTTGATTTGGGTCCTTTGTGGAAGATATGGTGAACATTGGAGGTTGCATCAAGGTGCCATCTTGCTGTAACAGACCTATATCATGATTGAAACTGTATAGCAGACCTGTTCATATTAATATCAGTCTACTTACAATGAGCTGGAGGTGTAGTTTTAGGTGTAGTTTCAGAATTAAATGATAGTAGTGTGTTTCAATTGGGAAGGTGGGTTATTATTCTTGTTGCTATTAACAATTAATTCCAAATTATGTTATTGGGAGTATTTCAAATTTGTATGATATTACCTGGGGACTCACACCCCCCCCCAAAAACCTCGACGTACCCGACCATGAGACGTCCCCGCACCGGGTACTTGGAGTACCCAAGTACCCCCACCTCCACCATTCCACAACCACACCATTGGCGGGACGGGTACTTGAATTTCTATTTGAATTTTGAATTTTGAATGTTACTATTGGGTATGTACGATGTTACTATGTTGAATGTTCAATGGTTCTGATTCGTGTTGCAATTTTGCTATGTTCAAGTATTTCAATTTGGTATGTTATACTGAAACACCATTTCATAACTAGCATTTCAAGTTCTATATATGTATAGTATACAGCAACCCCCCTGCCCCCTCACCCCCCCACCGCCGTTCCCCCCCCGTTCCCCCGCCGTCCCGAAATTGAGGCCATTTGTCCCCCCGTCCCGGCGTCCCAACATCCCGACGTACCCAAGCACCGGTGTTACACTGTGCATATTGGCAATGAATTCCAAATTATGAATGCATATTCAATATTGAGTTTGACTATTGAAATGTTGTATATTAGGGTTCTATGATTTTTAAATGGGGTGCTTTATCCATGTTTTCATATGAATGTAACATATATATGCAAATTTCCCTATATATTTTAAATTTTCCCTATATTTATATAGCCTTCCCCAAATTTGGTAAAAATATTTGCCATCCCGGAAACTCGACCCTCTGTCCCCCGTTGTCCCCGTCTTGGAAACTTGGGGTAACACTGATTGGAACTCTCCCAACACATCTGGAAACCTACGGGAAACCCTTATAATTGACCAACGCTCCTACAACAAGATAGCATAAAAATGGAGACATAACAAATGTGAAAATCTTATTGTGGTTATGGAATTATCTTATAAAAATCACTATCCAATGAGATCCTGGCAAATTGCATTCTAGGTTTTAAAACTTGTGGAAAGGTCTCCTAACTCGGTTTCCCTAAGTTTTTGAAGCTATAAGACCGGTCTTGACCTTGTAAAAGTGTGTTGTGAAATCTTTATGTAAGGAAGCAGTTGCCATTCACTTAGCTCCCTGCCTTGATTGCATCAGCGTGAAGCCACAATCCATGTTTGACTTAACTCTGCACTATTCTTTTCATAAGGTAACAATAAACTTGCATGTAATGTGGCCCAACGAAAGTGGTATATCCAGGGAGAGAAAGATGGAGATATTTGTTAGGCTGGTTTGATCCGGCATATTAAAAAACCATGCTATTGAAACTTTGCTTAATAAACATTTTAGACTTTTTAGATGATGACATAATGTCTAGTTTTGTAATGAAGCTTCGTTCTCTGCGCTGGAAGACAAATATTTCTGCTTTTGGATTATGCCCACTGCCCTCAATTATGAGAATTTCTTCCAGTGATAAGCGGTTGCATCCACATCTTTAGCAAAAAAGGATTTTTCAGTCTATTATAAAATTAAAAAAACTACTATAATAATCTGAACACGTGTGTTAACCCAAGTATTATGGAATTGAATAAGGTAACAGAAAAAGAACACAGTTCAAGCCACAATGAACGTTAAAAGTGTTGTGATCTTTAGAATCAAAACAAGAATCTCATCTGTTGAAATTGTCTGTATAATTCCTACTGCTCAAAGTCAATTACATGCCGGAATCTCAATGCAAGAGAACTGAAACTAAGAAGAAATTTAATCTCAATTACATCATCACTAATCCAATAAAGAAGCAATACAAAATATAAAAGTGACTTAACAGATTCCTATGCGTGACAACAGGACAAAAATTATGAATAACCTTTCAATTAAGTATTTGTAGTGATCACACAACAGACAGAAACACCATCCTTAAGTAAAATGGTCGTTCACAAATCAATTTGCCTAACTACCCAACTGGACCAAACATCCCGAGTATCTATACTAAGACAACTTCATCACTCAAAAGTCAAAACCCATAAAAGGCACAAACTCAAAATGCAACCCAAAAGGTACAAGGGTTTGCAGTGTAATGGTAATGCGGGAGCCAAGTTCGAATCCCCTTCAACACAGGAAGACAACCCATAACTGCAGCGGACATCTGGTAGGATTGCCGGGCAAGATTTACACGATACATTCAAGGTGGCCTATGTTAAGAAAGCTTATGAGTGCATTTCAAGTTCATCCCGTGGTGTTAAAGGAAATCCATTAACTACATCCAAGGTTTTTCAAGCAAAGGCAAAACATTCAGACCATAAGGCCACATAAGTTTTAATTGCCACTGCAAATCCGGGAGATGAAATTAGGGAACCAGCACAATAACTAGATAATACTACTATTGACTTTCCTACACGTGACGAATAAGCGTGTAGAATTGTCCAAAACAAATATGCGAAAATTCACGCACCCTCCTCCTCCTCTCCACTTGGGCTAAATTTAGTTCTTAATCCGATCAAACATTGATAATTCATCTAGAAAATTTAATGAAAAAGTATACATGTTTTAGTTAACTAACAGAAAAAGCTTTTTTCAAACCCTTTATTCGGCAGATCTCGATATATTTCAAAGCTGCATTTCATATACTGTAAGAATAAACCATTACTGACAATTATAATAAAAAAATGTGCAATGAAAGACACCAGTCGAACCCGTCACTGGGCTTACTACAGCTGAATTCTACGTATTTCTTCTCTGAAGTCCAAATGCTTCGAAATCAAAATCAACTTCCACTGAAAATGAAAATTTATGAGAACTTGGCACATGTCAAATGCCCCAAAGATCAAAAAAAAAACATACCTGCCAATTTTATGCGGTAATTAGAGCAAAGTTCTTCAAATCGGGCTTGAGGAGCCCGACAATGAAATCGGAAATAAAGAATAGGTGTCCTCAATACGGTCCGTAGTATGCATCTTCTTCCTCGAAATTGTACCTAAATTAAGACAGCTATAATCATGTCAATAATACATATTTGAGAATTAAGAGGAGGAACATTTTTTCAGTAAAGGTAAAATAATGGAACTACATTTTGAAAGTTTTTGGACAATTGCTATTCTTTCCGCATTTGTTGAAATTGGGCCCGAATTTGTTAAAATGTCTCACCTACTCTCATTTAAAAGACAACTTATCTAGAATTAAAAGATTTAAATTGTGTCCCATGACCTTGGGGAGGGATGGGCACTCATAATGGGATCATTTAGAGTCAGCTATCTAGGTTCAATTTAGCAGATTTTGAGCATTTATGAGATCAAAAAGACTTTTAGATTTTAAATTATTTAATTTAGAAAAGAAAGAAAGAAATTATTTTAATGTCTATGAGACTAAAAATAGTCTATGGGACAGACCGTCTCATAAATTGATTTTTTGTATTTCAATATGTTTCTTATGCAACTTGGTGATGAGTGCCTCCAACTATTCAATTGTTCCCTCACTAAATAAATCAACCCAAGAGTTAGTTGTCAAGATATTTACAAAACTATTCATGATGTCCTTGAAGGCATCACATTCCAAATTGAAATGTTTTTTCGTTTCCACTTTTTCAAAAGTGCTAAAAATACACACTCTTTCTTCTTATGTTTCTTTTGATTTTTTCCAATGCTCAGTTTTACAATGAAGTTGATGAGAGTTAGTTCTTAACTAAGCAATAAGAATTTTGGCTCTCCAAGAGCTATTGGCTCCTATGTATACTTTTTTATGATGATTATGAGTGGGGTTAAATTCTTCAATATATTACTTTTACTATGCCCCTAAAATGCTTGTGGAACTTATCCATAACAAAATCATTTATCTCTTTACTATTTGTAGAGCATGAATTAAAGTACATGTCCCATTTACTAAACCATTTTTTATTTTGTCACATCCAAATCTTCTCTCTTTTGCACAATATGACATTGAAGACAACCTTAGGCCATCTGCCATTTTCCATTTGCTTAATTATTTTTAAGCATCTTATGAGTCTCACCATAGCAATTGCTTTAATAGGAGTAGCTCAAACTTCACTCAACATGATATCATAAGGGACTAAACTTTTTATTTTGAACTTGTTTGTAATCAAACATTTTTCAGTAATTTCCTTCCACTGTAGATTAGAGGTACTACTGGCCCACAATTCACAACCAAAAGCACTAAAAGCCCAAAAAGAATTTGGGTGGTTTTCCAATCCCATAGCTCAACCTCTCTACATCTATTTTGAAAAGCCTAAAACACTTTTCAACCTCCCAAATTTCTCTTCTTTCTACAACCTTCCCAACTTAAATTATTGTTGAAGTCATGCAACCAATTGCCAAGGAACCCTTTAAACAAAGAATAAAACATGCACTAAAATATAGGGAGTTTTTTTTTAAGAAACAAATACCATTAAACATGCATGAGATATAACAATATTACACATCACAAAAGATAAACAATTGATCAATCTATGATTAAGCATTTGTGAAAGTCTCTAGAAACTTCCAAGGATTCCAAGACGTTCAATTCTAGGTTCATTTTAAAGCACCAAATGAAATGTTCCTATGATATCTATTCATACAATTATTCATTGAACCATAAGTTAAGGCTAATAAATTAACTACTAAACTACATGAAATTATACCAAGCTTAGCCCTACATCTAAACCATATCTACAAACCAACAAATGCACTTGATAGGGTAGAGGCGCCAAGAACAGGCATGGGTGCTAAAGAATTCATGTGATAAAATGTAGGTGAAGGCACTAAACTATAGAAAGATCGCAATCTAGTGACTATACATGCACCATAAACAAGCATAGGCACTAAATAGCATAGATGCTAAACTACAATCATTGGCGCTAAATCGTAGAAATTCCTAGCATAATGATTGAAAAAGTCTTAGTCTAGTGGGGGCATGGGGGAAAAATACTAGGTGGAGGTGCCAAACACCACAAGTGCTAATTTGTAAGATTTGGATAGAAACTAAGGAAAATTGACATGAAACTCATTTGATTAGATCTCAAGGCTAAAATACATTCCTAATCGCTGTCAAGGGTACAAAATGCATATCATCAAGGCTTAATTTATTTTATTATAATAAATCAAATCATGATTACACTATCCATTGCATTACAATAAGTACAAGTACATTAATGAGACTGAAGAAGTGTAAGAAGAGAGGTGAGGTAGTCGTGGGTCCAAGTTCAAGCTTGTACACTAGTCCCAAACAATAGCTTTTCACACCACCTAGCCATGTGGTACCCTTAGTCCCACCCCACCATGCTTAGGAAGATAGTCATATAGCCTAAATAGTCACTCAATGCAATACAAGCAATAAGGCTTACATGCACAAGACACATGAATGCACTCCAATCAAGATGACCAAATCTAATAAAACAACCCAATGCTACATCAAACACAAAGAGGCAACCATATATACAATCTCGAGGGTCACTACTCAATTCTACTTAGGGGTCGGATGGAGAGCCCAAAAGTGGGAGTGTCATCTCATGGCTTGAAGAGATGGTTCATGCAGAACCAAGAAATGCTATCATGAAGACAAGGAGACTTGATCATATAAAATCAATGTGTCATGCATGGCCAAGCCTTCTCGTTGCATTCTTATCCTATATGATCACTCAAGGCATGCAAGAGATATTATGATTATCTTGTTGTTATGTGTTTACCCCATTAATTTTACTATGTCACTTGTCAATTAAGCAACTCTGTAATGGGTTGTCTCAATGGCCCCTTTGTAACCCGACTCATGTTGAGAGCTACTCCCTACTTTTGACTCTAACAATTGTTAGAGTAATAAAGTGTTTGCTTATTAATTGAATCATATTTGATTTAATTACTAAGTCACTTATTATCTCTTTATGCTAAGCTAAACTTTAGGCATATAATAATTAATTATTTTATTAATTATTATTGTGCAACCTAGGCTTTACCTTTTTAGGTTTTCAGATCTCCTTTTATAAAGATTGATCTCATTTATTTTCATAATAACTTTTGTAACAGATTATTCATTATTGAATTGCAACTTTTGTTTTTGCACATCAAGAATGATTTCTCCTCTCTCATGGATCAATGCATTCACGCCTCTATAGCTTCTTGCTTCTTCTCTCTCTTTTTGTGACAGGTGTTTGCATGCAGGTGTTCTTGGGAGCTATGGGTTGTTTTCTCATCAACTCCAATATGGTATCAAAGCTTTAGATTTGTTTGCCCCTATTATCTTCTTAAGAGATTCGGTCATGTTCGTCAGATCTATATTTTTAAAGGGTTTTCTATCAGATCTGGGGGGACCTCCTTTTTTGGCCTTCTTGGCTTCAAAGGGACCTCATGGTTGCATTCATAGCATTCAAGAATCCCCAAATCCATATAAAATTTGTCCAATTTGGACAAAGTTAGAATCTATGGAAAAAAAAATTGCAAATGGCCTCGGCATGGATCCCAAGGTACTTTGGGCCCAAACGGACCTCATCATTGAGCTTGCAGCACCCAAAAAACCCCAGATCCATATAAGGCACGTCCAATTCAAATGTCGTTGCATTTTGAGGCAAAAAAATTTTGCATGTCAAGTCGTACGACCTTGGTACGCAAATCAAGGCAAAATTGTACATATCTAGCATGCAAATCGAGGCAAAAAAATTTACTACTTGACACGCAAATTGATGTAAAAAATTGGCATGCAAATCAAGGCAAAAATCTGTACGAACTGACACGCATCCTGAGGTGTGCATGCAATTTTGAAAGAAATTATTTTATTTTTTTGGGCGGTGACAGCCATTTGGCCATCAATTTTAAGCTCGTCATTTGATGACGCCAACATCATTTGCACCATTTTTGGGCCCTCCAACACAACAATTGGTATTTTGCTCATAACTTGAGCATACGGTGTCGAAATTGGGCAAACGAGATATTGTCGGGAAGGTTGTTCCGAGCTCTATCCAGATCTGGAGGTTTGAATTTCTTATTTTTCTTTTTTGATGGTGTTTTTTTTACTGTCAAAGCTAGATGTTCATTTTTGCACTCCAAGAGCTCTATCTTGTGCATCCGGACTCCATTTTGGGCAAACGATATATCGTTGGAAATCTTTTTCTGAGAGATTTCCATTAGTGTGAGTCTTTTTTCCAGATTCTGCTCCAGGTATATTTTATTCATATTTTTGCATTTTTGCAATCCGGTGGATATCTTGGATGTTTCAAGTCCTGGGATCTCTTCCCTTTGAGGGATGGTTCATCTTAGGTTATTCTTTTGTTTCAGCAGTCTTCACTCTTCTTTGAGCAATGTATACTTCATTTTTGTAGCATTCTTTTCTACACACGCACTGAGATAAAGTGTCATTCTATTGCATATATGGGATCTTGCACATGTTCATGCTCTTTGTACTCGCACTCCAGTATAAAGTGCCAGGGGGGTTTGAAGTTTGTCTTTATTTTCCATCTACTTTTTTCATGTGAGCATTCCTCTAATGACATTAGCCTCGGGTATCTCTATATGTTTTTATACTCTCTCTGCATCTTTGATGTTTCAAATTCATCTTCATCATGTAGTTCATATTGGATGATCTTTTCAGTGTACATGTCATTACTCCCTTGTCAACATTATGGGGGGGTTTCTACTATTGGTTCTACTTCCTTGGTTCGATAGTGTGAGCTATGTATTCAATATTTGATTCTATGTACTAGGTGAATGTAGTGGCTGGGTACCTATGCATTGCAGTGAGATGGATCATTGACCATATGGACACTTTTTTATTTCCTATTTTTGGACGCACTCTTCCATCTTTGATTGATTAGCTCTTCAAACTCTTGGTGTTTTTATGCCATCTATATTTTTGAGTTTAGGTGTTTTCCTTTGTTTGCCTCCTAATTCGAGTAGTGTCATTTGAGGGCACTTGTGCAGATTATAGTATTCTGTATCTTCAACTTCAGTTGTTTGCCTTTGTTTGCCTCTTGATTCGAGTAGTGTCATTTGAGGGCACTCATGCAAATTATAGTCTTCTCTACTTGGTCATATTTCAATGGAGGATCTTCAGATCATCAGTTACTTCTTGACAAAGTTTGCAGCTTCTTGCTTCAGTGATGTTGTACATGTTCATCCTTGTTCCTATTTTTTGAAACATTCCTAGTTTTGGAGGCTTCTTCAGTCCTTCAGACTAGTCTTTGTCTCTTTTTGGAGTAGAGTTTTTCCCATGTGGTTTTCTCTATTTCTCCGCTTTATAGAGACTCTCTTTTGTACTTGGGTACCTGATCAGGCCTTTTGTTGTCGGGACCCATTTGATTTCAATAGTTCTTTCTAGGTTTTTAGCTTCTCCCAAAGTTTATCTTAAAGGGGGGTGTTAGAGTAATAAAGTGTTTGCTTATTAATTGAATCATATTTGATTTAATTACTAAGTCACTTATTATCTCTTTATGCTTAAGATAAACTTTAGGCATATAATAATTAATTATTTTATTAATTATTATTGTGCAACCTAGGTTTTACCTTTTTATTTTTTCAGATCTACTTTTATAAGGATTGATCTCCTTTGTTTTCATAACAACTTTTGTAACAAATTATTCATTATTGAATTGCAACTTTTGTTTTTGCACATCAAGAATGTTTTCTCCTCTCGTGGATCAATGTGTTCAGGCCTCTATAGCTTCTTGCTTCTTCTCTCTCTTTCTGTGATAGGTGTTTGCATGTAGGTGTTCTTGGGAGCTATGGGTTATTTTCTCATCAACTCCAATAACAACCACATCCAAATTCATGACCAATTCAAAATCACAATATCACAATGCATAAAATTCATATTACATAATATCTCATTTTCTTAATTGCACATGTTGACTATACCCATGACATGCACTCTGTTGGTTTCTACCAAGAATACAGATCCAATATTGATCCCACAATAAATTCTTATATATAATATCATTATTCCATATTATAATAACCACTTTTCAAGAAAAAATTCCAATATTTCATCAATGCCAAATTGACCCAAAAATACAATCATGGAGGTCATCCACCATCGATGGACCTCAAAAAACACCAAAAATTCAAACTTAACAAATGAAAAATTTAACACCCCACCAAGAGACCCTTGGACAACAAGACCAACATAAGATAATAGAGGTGAATAATTTTTATTTTTATTTTCAAAAACAATCTTAGACATATACCGCATAAAATTACTTGCATGACCATGTAAAAGATAAATGTGTAATTCATTTACATAAGCGAAAGACATCTGATCAAATTCCATCCAAGGGTCTAATGGAATTCAACTCAAAGTCCATAATAAATACCATACCAAGTGATCCTATGGAGATTAAGCATACATGACACACTAAATAAGGAGTTTGACCACCCAAGAATCATCAACGAAGCAAGTATAAACTACCTCAATATTTGAAACTAAGCACATGAGGCAAAAAGGAAAAGATGTGAAAGGCAAACAAAGGTGTCGATCCATGTATACGTCAATTTAGGATGGAGGTTCCAATCACTAGTAAATTACCCTAGGAGACTGATATGTCTTGGTCTAGAGAGGTGGAAATGTCAATTGAGGAGGCTTAAATACTAATTAGCTTAGGCAGGGTTCCTAGACGCCAAAAAGCTTAGATAGGGATCCATAAGCTCAGGCAACAATCCATAGGTTTTGCTCAAATTTGACCCTATTTTGACCTAAAACTTTGTCAAATTAGATGCTTATCCTATACATGAGCTAGCTAACCCTTGAGGGTGCATAATACAAAACATTGAGACTTATTTCACTCAATATAAAAACATGGGTCATTATTACAATATGAATCAATTTATAACTTACCATATGACAACATAATTACAAGCAATGAGAAGAAGTACATCAAAGGTAAAGATATTGCAAGAGGTATGATGTCATTTGAGATTGTTCATTTACTCTGTGTCAGTCCCCATCAGTGGATGGTCATGCCACCTATCCACGAGGAACCCTAAGGCCATCTGCATCATGCTCACAAAGATAACCATATGGCCCAAATAACACAAGAAAGGTAATTGTACAAGGGTGATCACATTTTCATAACCATATCAACATACTGAAATCATAAGAACCATAACCAAAAGGATGTCATGTCACCAAAAAACTCACCAACACTAAATACATCACATAAGTGACAAGGTGTTATTATAGTAATCTACCATACAACATGATATCATAAGGGTTACCCTCTCAACCTAAATCAATATGGATGGATTCAAAGTCTAGAATTGGGAGTGTCATCACATAGCTAATGTGTGGGAGAGGAATGACCTTTTTCCTCACCACATCATGACCCTTGCAAAGCTAAGCAACCTCTCGTGATGATGAGGATGATTGACTTGCCAAATTAGCCAAGCCTTCTACCAATGTGTACTTAATCTATGAGAGAACTAAAGGGAATGGTCAAGGAGTATCTTGCCAGATACACTAGGTCATCAATTATTATCTTATTATTATATTTTTACCTCATTCATTTTAAAATTATGTTATCACTTGAGTTAACCAACTCTCTAATGGTTTACCACAACTTTTTTCCTCACTTCCCCCATTGGGAGCCACTCTTGATTCTAGCTCTACACCCACCCAGGGAAAATTCTATGACAAAATATGGCACATTACAAAGTAATCAAAACCCACATCAACATCCTATATACATGATTCATTGTTGATAGTTTTCCTCGGCAATTCACACCGTGTTTTACAATCAAAGAGTTGTCTCACATGAATTCCACATGTAATCCATGTGCCAATGCAAAACCATTACATAACCAACATCCAAAAATATGAACTATAATTACAATCTAACTTTCATGCTCAACTCATAACCGCAGTAAGGCACAATGACACAATGCAATGAGAATCCATGCCACATATATCCTTTTACAAAAATACACTTGTTGGCAATATTCATGGCATTCATACCATTGATTATGTCCCAAATATATGGACCCACATTAATCTCGTAAAAATTATTATGTATAATTCTATCATTATCACATATCATAAATAATTATATAAACCATTGTTACAATATAAAATCCATCACCAATCCATTCAACAATT
This sequence comes from Chamaecyparis obtusa, assembly GCA_027943335.1. NCBI lineage: Eukaryota > Viridiplantae > Streptophyta > Pinopsida > Cupressales > Cupressaceae > Chamaecyparis > Chamaecyparis obtusa. The sequence continues at coordinate 322,193 of BSBK01004707.1, read as the reverse complement.
CATCCCAAAATTGGGTACACAAACTACCCACTCAAAACCACTAAAATTTCAAACTCCATGAATTGAAAATCTGAAAGAACCCATTGATTCCCACACTCTCCTAATCATAGAATGTAATCAAACTTGCAAAACAACCATCCAATCAAGGTTGAGTAACGTAAATTCAAGAAAAACCTCATTTCACAACAAAACATTGAAACTAAATCAATTCTTCACGAGATCTCTCCAAATGAATTGCTAATATATTTAGATTCACATAAGAATACTTTCCCAACCAATCTACAATCATTAATTTCAAATATGTAATATAGAAAATGGGGATAAATGGTAGAGCACCAAGTTCTACATATATTGGAATACAAAACCCACCCTTAGACTAAATTTGATCAGCACAACCTGAAAGTATGAAGGGGTTCTAATGCATGATCTAGGAAAAAGGGAATTTTGGGTATTCCCTATATAGATAGAAACATATGATTATGATAAAAGTATGATATACACTTAGAATATGAATAAATAAATGATTACTAACAAGATTCAATATCACATCTAATGTATTAAAGTAAATGCGAAAGGAGAATAAGAATAATGTACTCACCTTGAGGGCTAGGAGACGACAAGTGAACTTTAGATCTGGAATTGACTGTCGAAAATGGGAACAGTTCTCAATCTGGAACCCTGAGACCTTTATCTCCCATCTGTGAAATTTATAGACCCTTGGTCAAATGCCAACCCAAGTCGGCCTGGCCCTGGAAGGTTAAAAAATGATGAATTCTATAAAGGATTGACCAATGGTTTCAAAATCCTAAAAATTTAGATCTGCAACTGCACCACTTGCTCTTGCACACAAGAAAGAAGGGGAAATTATTGTGGGGAGGGGACTGCCTTGGTCAACCCCCTATATAGTGATTAACCTTGAATGAAATAAAGATAATTGAAAGAATGTTGACATGTAGAAGAGATTAGATCCAAACAATGGAGTATATCATACCATGTAGAAGCAATTGTCCTTAGAATGTGATTGAGTATGTTGATGCAATATCTTTGACTCAACACAAAAACTAAAATGAAATCATGAAAGAAAACCTCGTGTGGTAGATGTTTTAATTCACCTCAATGTTGATTGAAGAAGAGAGAGAAGAATAAGACTTGATGGATGAATGTAGATCTCCCTCCTTGATGTCAAACTCCTTTGCTTGGCCTCCAATGGGGGAAACGAGTTAGATCTATGGAAGGAAATGGCTTGCATGCAAGATGGAAATGATGGAATAAATACTTGAAATGCTTTAAGGAATTCCTTGCACTTGAATGTTTGATGGGATTGAATGCTTGATAATGGATGCCTTCAATGGATGCTTGCTTGCTTGAATCTTGAATGCACAATAGCTTGCTTAGGAATGCTTGCATTAAGTCTTGATAGCTTGTGGATATGAGATGTAGGTATGTAATAGATGTAAAATTTAGGGGAACATGTCTCCTTTTATACATATTTCAAGGCTCGTATTTAATGAGGTCAACCCCGATTAGGCACCTAGGAGAAATAACCCCACATTAGGCCTGGAGTCCACTAAATGAAAAAGCCCTAGAATAAGGTTGACTTTGGGTCGACCTAGTCCAAGAAGACTTTTTTTTAAGTTAGCCTGAGGAAGAAGGGGTTTGAAAGCCTCAATATGTCAGGGAATTAGGACAAATCTCGAAATGCAAATTGCATGCAAAAGGACCTAGGAGGTAAGTGAATTATGAATGGATGGAAAATGGGAAAATATGCATAGAAATTAGAGCCAACCTTGAGTTTAAAGGAGGAGGGCCTATATTTGCATTAAATATGCATTTGTTGGAGTGTGAACCCACAATAATGGGTTACAATTTTTTGGAGGAAGGAATCAGTCCTGAAAATCATGAAATCTTGGATTTACTCACATACTTTCGATAGAAAGTACTTTCTATCGAAATTAAAACTTTCGATCAAAAGTACTTTCTATCGAAACTAGAACTTTTGATCGAAAGTACTTTCAATAGAAAGTACTTTCTATTTATATGAAAAGTCCATGTTTAATGAAAATTTGTATAGTTTGATGTAAATTACTTTTGATAGAAAATACTTTCTATCGAAACAAGGTACTTTTGATTGAAAGTCCCTGAGTAAGGGCAATTTGCAAAGTTTGATAAAATTCTGAACATTTCATGGCTTTGGGGCTCAAGCATAGGGGTCAAATGGAACAATAAGGAGACATCCTTTTGCATAGCAGAAGTACTTAGAACGAGCTTTCTAATGATTATAGATATGGTAATTTTTTAGTTTATTATGTATATGTTTTTTTACGTTAATCGAATGTAGGTTTTTTTACAAATATAAACCCCCGAGTTTGACATTCAATGAAAAATAGTAGAAAATAGAAAAAATAAATTGAAAAATAACAGTGCCCTCCGTCTTTGAGTCTACTTTCTATCCAAAAAAAATTGAATTTTGATAAATACACAAAAGTTATAAGCTATGTAGTCAAGGTATGTCAAAATTACAGTTTAGTCAACTTCAAACGTTAATAAAATATGCAATAATCATGATAATGTCATGAAAACAATTGCATGTCCTTTGTATGGATGTTACAAAACTAAATTTGAAAGAATCACATTGATATCTATTTTAGAAAAAAAGTTATGCTTTATGAAAACAATGTTACTATTTGAAAATGACATTTTCAGCGCCATACCAGTTTTCGTGGGAGAAAGAAAAAAGTATTTAAATAAATTCAAAAAAATAAAAAAATATATATTTAGAATATAGACAGAAAATCTTAAAAGACTCTAATTTACTTCATCATTTGATTTTGAACAGTTCAACGATAATATGCATCCGAATCTAAAAGTTTTTTTCAAAATGTAGAGTTCATTGTCCATTAAGGCAAAAAAGTGTAACCCACTATTGTGGGTTCACCCTGGATTAATTATGAAAAGTTAAGTACTGAGAGGGGAGGGCTGAATCAGTACTCCAAAAACTTTTATCAACTTATTTTGAACATTTATCGAATTATAAACTTTGCAAGAAACATTAACAAATATAGAAATCAACACATAAAACATAACTAATAACACAATGATTTTTGGTCTCATAGAAACCATTGGTCAAAGGGAAAAATTGTGGTGGGGCTGGTACCCACAATCCTTCACTATTGTAGTAAAAAGGTTTCTCGGTTAGAGCTACAAAAATTAGCTATTTCTGATAGCTTACCATGTTAAGAGTATTTACCATGTTATGAGTACAAAGACTTATTGAGTCTACCTTGCTAAAGGATTTTTACAATCTCTAATCTAAGAGATGTACCTTGTTAAAGGATTTACAAATTAAGATATATTAGGGCCTACCCGGTGAAGAGATTTTACAATTTTGATTACACTATAAACTAGTACTAAAAATATATATAGTAATGCATCAACAAATGCTTTTCATACTCAATATGCTCAATATCATATTACCTCATTTTGCATTTCAATCACAATTCAATATCTGTACTCGGTAGCCTCAACTCTAATTCACATTCATAGTTAAGCTCTAACTATTATGATACTTGGTAGCTTCTTTTCTCTTCATCGCCTTCACATTCTTCTTTATCTGATCATTACCTTCTCTCTATACTTTCTCTTTGACTCTCTCTTCTTGATCTTCATATATTGATCCTTTTATACTCGATCTAGAGGCAGTGGAAAAGTTCTAGATTCTTTTCCTTAAATGGTATTAGCATTGGTTATATCTCCAATGTATATATTCCACTTAATTTCCATTGGTGGATCTTACCTTTTAATCATGAAAAATCATCTTTGTTTATATCTCCAATGTTTTACCAAACAATCTTCTTGGAATTTGTAAAATGTTTTATGCTTGGTGTCCAGATTCAATGTATCTATTAAAATATGTTATGTTAATATGTGTTACTCAGTAACACATTTTATTCTTACTCGGTAACATGTATACTCGGCTTAGTAACTGACTTTCTCTTTGAATTGGTAACTGTTGTGACTTGGTAACTATTTGGTGCCTGCCTTGCTTTGCTCGGTGCCTGTTTCTTATTTCCCTTTACCGAAACTATCTTTTTCTTACCGAATGACTTTTTTTCTTTATCGATGGAGTCCTATGACTCCTTCATTCACCGATTAACTTTGAAAATTAATATGACTTTAACAAAATTAATGACAACAAAATAACTCTTTAGGAGTATCAATCTCCCCCTTTGGCATTAGTTTGGCATCTTTGTTAAAAACTTCAAAGTCATCAAGATTTTATGTCCTTAATCAAAATTTGACCATGTATAAACTCTCGGTATAACTTATTAACTCCTTAGCTTCATGACTCCTTATAACTCTCCATAACTCTCCCTATGATTATACTTCCTATATACATAACTCCTTTGACTCCTTCATTCACCGACTAACTTTGACAATCAATATGACTTTAACAAAACTAATGAAAACAAAATAACTCTTTAGGAGTATCAATCTCCCCCTTTGGCATTAGTTTTGCATCTTTGTTAAAAACTTCAAAGTCATCAATATTTTATGTCCTTAATCAAAATTTGACCATGTATAAACTCTCGGTATAACTTATAACTCCTTAGCTTCATGACTCCTTATAACTCTCCATAACTCCCCCTATGATAATACTTCCTCTATACATAACTCCTTAATGAATGATATTATATCCTCCTTATATACATATATCTATCCCCCCTTTTTTGACAAATATGCCAAAAAAAATTTTACTTACTTGGATTTGGTGGTGGAATCTTGTCAAAAATATATTGGTATATCTTCTTTGCATCTCCCATGGATGACTCCCATGATTCATTTAGTGTTTGCAATACCACAATCTTCTCACCACTGTCAGGCGCTAATTCAATCATGCTATTTATGGCACTGATGTCAAGGGTATTCACTAATCCTTTTGCCTTGTGAATACGTTTTTGCAATGATTCAATTTGGGGTGTATCAAAATTGCTTACAGCTCTAGAAGTTCCATTTTGATCTTATTCTCTTCATTTCTTAGCTCATGTTGCAATCCCATTAATTGTTTTAGCCTTTGATAATAGATTTCAAATGTTCCAGGCTTGGTGGTGACCTTTATTAGCTACTTAGTTAGATCTTTTTCAACAGATTCATCCTTCTTCTTGATATCCTCAGTGAAATTTGAAATTAAACATATCTTTTGAAATAATGAAAGAATATTTTTCAACTCTGTCTCTAATTTTGCAACCAATTCAGAAAGTAAAACCTTATCCAATGCAACAGATTGAAGTAAATCTTCAATTATTTTTTTCTCCATATTATTTATGTGCACTTGTAGTAGATACTCGGTTACCTTTGTACCAAAGTTATTTCACTTATTTTACTAGTTCTTCCAATTGACTTAGTAGGTTGCCCTTCTCATTTATAGTAGCATTAGGAATAATTTTTTGTAGTATATCTTTAACACTCTCTAACACATCTATCTTTTGTTTCTTAGCTAGCATTTTATCTTGGGATGCTTTCATTTTAACTAGATCTTTGAATTCAGATAGCTCTTTAGGGCTTAGTGAGGATATATTTACCTTTGGAATTACTATCGGCTGGCTTAAGTCAATTTTCGCTTTCTCGCAATTTCTTTTCTTGGACTTTTTCTTCTCTATTTTTACACTTTCTCCAGTAGAAAACTTAGGGGAACATGATGCCTTCATTGCATCAGATGTAGTAGCTTTAGTTTTATCCTGATTTCTTTCTTCTCTTTCTTCTTCTTGCTTTTCTACCTTCTTTTCTTCATATTTCTCTTATTTCTTATTTTCAATATTTTCTTCTTTCTTCTCTTCTTCTCTATTTTCTTCTTTCTCCTTTGCTTGCTCCTTCTCTGCCTCTTGTGGCTATTGTCTTGAGGTCTCAGTAGAAGTCACCAACTTGGTATTTTGATCTGTAGTAGTCTCAATGTCTTTGTTGTCCTTGGTTTCCTTTTGTTTGGTCTCCTTTACTTGTTTGGTGGACTTGTCCTCTACATTAGTAGGAATTTATTTAGTAACTTTTGATATAACCTCATTAATATCAAGAAAATCAACTACTTATTCTAGAAATGGATCTTCATCCATCAATTTTGCATTAGTTGTATTATTAGTATCTATTTTTTCAGTGTCCTTGTCCTTGATGACCATGACATCTTCATCATGTGTTAATGCTTCTGTTGGGTTCTTTTTAGTGATATCCTCAATGATCACTTCATCTTTCTCTAGGGTCAAGTCAATAGGATCTGACTTACCTTGATTTTCCTTAGTCTAAGTTGACTAGTTAGGACATAAAAATTTCTTCCATATATCATCAGTATCCTTTTGCACTGCTTCTAGTTCACCGACCATGATTTTTAATGCTCTGCTCTTTACAAGAAATCTCTTTGAGTAGTTCAATGCTTCTTTAATCTCTTGTACTGATAACTTAGGTACAATAATTTCTAGGGATCTTTCCCTCATTCTCTTTTCAGAAGTCATAGCATACTTCCATCTAGCATCAATTTTCTTGTATAACTCATCAGGTATTTAATTAGCAACTTCAATCGGAATAGTTCTGAATTTATGCAATGTAAACACAACTACCTCCTCAATATTTTATTTTTCTTCATCACTCCTCCTTTCATACTTTTCATATTTGATTTCTGCAAAACCTCCATAATTTTTTAGACTTTCAAGAAATTCATCTAAGTTTTTAGGTTTTTAGGTTTGGTGTTGCAAAACTTTAAATTTACTTAAATCTTTTGATTTTGTCTCACTATCTTCTTGTAATTTCATCTTTCTCCTTGGTCTTCCAAATGTTTTATTTTCCCTTATATATGTCTTAGGCTTCAGTTTATCTACCTCAAGTTTCTTCTTCTCCCTTAGTGTAGAAGTAGACCTTGTCAATGGTCTTGATCCCTTAGGGCTACGTGTTTCATTTTTCACTCTTGTTTTCTTTCCCTTAATCTCAGATGGGCCTCCCTCACTTTCTTCAATAGTAACACCTAGATTTTATGACAACTTACTGATCATTCTACTTTTTTTTCTCCGAGCCTTAGGTATCAATATACCTAGTTTTATCTTTTATTTCACCTCTTCATATGTCCCATACTGATTATCTCTCTTATCAATGGGTTTATCTAATAGGGATTCAATCTACTAAGACACAGTGTCTATGTCAATTTCATATCTCATTGGCTATATCTAGATAGTCCTTGGCTCTACAAATTTCATAATACAAGTGTCGGTATCCACTTCAAAACATATTGTATCTCTGTGCTTTTCCACTAACTGAGGTGGAATTCTAAATTTCTTGTGCATTCTGGTTTGAAACTTAGTGAAATAGTCATTCATTACAATATCAAAGTTGTCTCATAGACTCTAAATGAATTCATTTATCTGATATATAATCAGTTTCTTCACACTCCATACTACATTATCGATTAATGGGAAGAAGTTTTGAAAGTAAAAGAATATACATACCAACAATGACCCAAAATTCAAAGTGTTGGTCTTTGTTTTCCAAATGGTGTTCATATTATCATCAAACTATTTCAGTAGGATCTCACATAGATCAATCTTCATGTCCTTCTTGACTATGTTATATGCAATGTCCACTACTCCACATGGTACACTATCTACTCGGGAGGACTGGAAGATTCGATAGGATATAACATTACATGCAAATCTCAATTCAAGATCTTCAACAATTGATAATTTGAGACCTCTCCCATCTCATTTAGCTTATGTCATCTCACACAACTTGTTCTTGTCAGTTTTCTTGTTAGCCTTCGGTATGTCATCGATTGGATATCTAGTCACAATATGTAGAACATCTTTTGTGATCTTGATTGGTGCATCAAGCCACATAAATTGATCATGATCTTGGCTCAATACAATTCTCATCCATTCTGATTTGAATACATTCAGTACATGTAGGGCATGCATTAAACCCTTAGTCTCCAAATGGATATGTCCATCCTTCAACTTCCCATTCACACATAAATTCTAGAATGATGTGTCAATATCAGTTTAACAAATTTCTTCAATCTTATAGTGGATGAAGGCATGGATGTCTTCAATCAAGATAACTCTCAGAGGAATTGAAGATAGAGCTCCCATGTTGTTAGGGTCAACGACTTTAGCTAGAGGTAGCTTGTACTTTGGATTGACAGGATCAACCTTCTCAACAACAACATGCTTTTGAACTTTAGGTGCCATCGATTCAAAGATATAAATGCTTGACTAAAGTAGGATTTCATTTGAAAATCAACTCAGTCACACTTTCACAACTCGGGAAAACACCAAAAATCACTTGAATATCCTTGATAATGCTTAGATCTGTTCAATCAATCACTCAAATGCTCTCTAAATACTCGTCTATGCAATGTGCTCAAATGCTCTTGAAAATGTAAGGTAAAAATGAAATAGCAAAGTGGGCTATTTATACCTTTTCCTTGATTAGGGTTTCCAAGGTCTATAATTTTAGCATTTAATGTTGTCATTGACTCCCTTTTTCACCGATTACCAAATTACACTTCCTTACACCAAATGAAACAAAATAACATAGACTAAATTACTGATCAAAACATGAGATGTTAACTTCACAACACATATCCAAATGCATCTTAGTATGCTTATATGGATCTTTGCACAAATGTTAGGAACCGATTTAAGATTGAAATTTATCTCACATTTCCTACGCACACCTTTAATCGATTAGGTGAAGATAGGTGCACCCAATCCAAAGGATGAGGTGCCATCGATCATTCCAAGTGTAGTTACATCATCTAGAGACTTTCTTCTCCATATTTTATTCATTCGATCTCTTATTTATTCAACATTTACTTGAACAATTTCATTTGTTTATTCCTTGGTTAGAGCTTTGCCTCTATACCTGCAATCTTTGGCTAGGTGACCTACCTTATGATAGTGAAAATATGCCATTGTAGGATTTCTCCATGACCTTCTATTGTTTCTACCATGCATCAATATGAATTTTTTTGTAATGTGTCCAAATCTACCACATGTTGTACATGAAATTCTTGTATTATAGTCCCATGGTATTGTTGAGCATTGTCAGTTGTTTGCAGTATTATGTCAGTTAGGTACCCATTTGACATTATTTATTTGTGATATGCAATCTTCAAACTTGTGACTATATCTATTGCAAGTATGGCAGTAACCATTGAATTTTGGCTTTCTTATATTGCTAGCAATCCTTGATCTACACTCAAATGATTTATAACCATACCTATTGGAGTTATAACAATATCCATCAAATTTGGGAATGCTTAGTGGTTTACCTCTTTTTCTCCTACAGACATTGGATGTATGACCAGGTTTCTCACAATGATAACAAATAGGATTCTTTGTCTTTGATGGGGTAACAATATCTTAGTTGGCTACTTGGTTTGAGGAATCTACCTTTTCGGTAGTGTTGTTTTCAATAAACCTAAGTCCACTTGTATCTCTCAATTGTCTCTGACCTCTAAGATGTTCATCCAATATTATTAATGTTTCTTCATTCCTTTTTCAATACTTCATTTGCATTCTTTTCAAATTTCAGATCATTCTTCAAATGTTCAATTTCTGATCTTAGTCCAACAATCTCTTCAACTTTCCTTGCAATCTCTTGATTAACATTGATTAACTGATTTGTCATATTTTGGTGATTTTGTGTCAACCTTTGTATTTACACATCTTTCTCATCTAGTCTTGCACCCATTTCCTTCTCTCTAACTCTCTTATCATCCTCATCTTTTCTCTTTTGTTCCAAGACTTCACACACATTCTTACCAATTGAGCTTCTTGTTCCCTTTTCAATGAGTTTACCTGCTCAGTTAGGATTTTGTTCTTTTTAGTCAACTCTGATATGGTAGCTTCATATTCATCAGACAAACTTCCCTTTGATTGTTCTTCAAGTTATTCAACCTAATCTTGTCTATCTTTCAGTTGATAGGATAACTCCTTTCTCTTGTTAAGTGAATGCTTCAACTTTCTTCTTCGTTCATCAATATGTTCATTTACAAATTTCAGTTCCATGTTAATATTGTCAATCACCTTTTCATACCTATAGCTTTCCATCTCTTCAGATCTTTCCTCTCAAGTGGTTAAACTTCTAAATAAGAGACTCATCTCTAATACCAATTGTTGGATTAATTATGGAAAGTTAAGTATTGAGAGGGGAGGGGTGAATCAATACTCCAAAAACTTTTATCAACTTATTCTGAACATTTAACGAATTATAAACTTTGCATGAAACATTAACAAATATAGAAATCAACACATAAAACATAACTCATAACACCATGATTTTTGGTCTCACAGAAATCATTGGTTAGAGGGAAAAACTATGGTGGGGATGGTACCCACAATTCTTCACTACTGCAGTAAAAAGGTTGCTTGGTTAGAGCTACAAAATTTAGCTATTTTTGATAGTTTACCCTATTAGGAGTACAAAGACTTATTGAGTCTACCTTGCTAAAGGATTTTTACAATCTCTAATCTAAGAGATGTACCCTATTAAAAGATTTACAAATTAAGACCTATTAGGGCTTGCCCGATGAAGTGATTTTAAAATTCCAATTACACTATAAAATAGTACTAAAAATGTCTGCAGTAATGCATCAACAAATGTTTTTTAGACTCAATATGCTCAATATCATATTACCTCATTTTACATTTCAATCACAATTCAATATCTGTACTCAGTAGCCTCAACTCTTATTCACATTCACAGTTCTTCTCTAACTGCTCTGATACTCGGTAGCTTCTCTGCTCTTCATCACCTTCACATTCTTCTATGTTTGATCATCACCTACTCTTTGTACTTTCTCTCTAACTCTCTCTTCCTGATCTTCATATACTGATCCTTTTATACTCGATCTAGAGGCGGTGGAAAAGTTCTAGATTCTTCTCCTTAAACGATACTAGCATTGGTTATATCTCCAATGTATATATGCCACTTAATTTCTATTGGTGGATCTTACCTTGTAATCATGAAAAATCATTTTTGTTTATATCTCCATTGTTTTACCAAACAATCTTCTTGGAATCTGTAAAATATTCTGTGCTCGGTGTCCTGATTCAATGTATGTATTAAAATTTGTTATGTCAACTTGTGTTACTCGGTAACACATTTTATTCTTATTCGGTAACATGTATACTCAGCTTGGTAACTAACTTATTCTTTGACTCGGTAATTGTTCAATGCCTACCTTGCTTTTCTCGGTGCATGTTTCTTATTTCCCTTTACTGAAACTGTCTTTTTCTTTATCGACTAACTTTTTTGCTTTACCAAATGAGTTCTATGACTCCTTTTTCATTCACTAAATGACTTTGATAATCAATATGACTTTAACAAAAATAATGACAACAAAATAACTCTTTAGCAGTATCAATATTTAGGTGCAATATGAGGTCCTACCATAATAAACACACTAACGTAGGCCAAAAATGGTCCCAAAATGTACACAAACTAAGTGCTTACTTTTAAGGATGGTACATTTATTCTACACTTTAGCAAGAGTATGAGACAATCTCATTCTCACGGTAAAGGAATAGAAAGAAGAATGATGAGATATAGATTGATAGGTGAATTGCAAAGAGATAAGACATCACTAAGTCTAAGGACATAATTCCTGAACCAAGTATCTTAACTCCACATCCATGCACGAGGGCACAAAAACAAAGAAAAAAAAAGAAAAAAAAAAGGAAAAGCAAAGACAAAGGACACTAATACAAAACTCCAAATCAACTAGTGAAGGAGACCTCGATTGAAAATGTCCAACCCACTAATATCATGTATGGAAAGCTATTTCAAGAGCATAGGTGATCACATAAGAAGAATAAGAGCATCACTAATGATGATACAAACTCTGTGGTCTAACCTACTCACATAACCATGAGAGTAGAGAGAGAGAGAGAGAGAGATGATTACCTAGCCCAATAAGATTGTATGTCCTACTATGAACCACATAAAGTGTGGCCACAATACCTAGTAATATTGTATGTCTTATTGTGGACCACACAAAAGATAGAATTGAAAGTTCTAGCAAGTTTGTGTGTCATGCTAGTCAATCCTATCTTGAAAGCTTGTGCCTACTGGCAGCTTACAAGGTGTTTTGTGCCTTCTGGCAGCTTGACATATCTTTGCACCTATTGGTAGCCTAAATGTGGTGCACCTATTTGTGGCTTTGTTGGTCTTTGCACCTATTGGTAGCTTTGTGTGTGTGTGTTGTGTGGATTTGGAAATATTGATGTATAATGTACAAGGGAGGTTGTATGTATGCCCCCTACTTATGATGGCTACATAGTAGACATTATAAGGAAGATAATCAAGGATACCTACTTCTAACATCAAGGAGATATCCTTAAGTCAACAAATGTATGTCATAAACTTAGCTAAGAGTGTTGACTCTTATGAGATAAAAAAGTAGATAATTGTGAAAGGATATTCTGCTTGTGAGAAGAGACCCTTTAAAGGAAGATATCTTGTTAAAAGAAACTTATCTTCAAGAGGAATTCTTGAAGAAATATAACATCTTCAAGACAAAGAGGCAAAGGAGAATAAGTATGCACCCATTTAGCCCCCTATTAGTAGGTGAAATAGGGATTCTTGGTGAAGGATGACAAACTTTAAAACCCAAAGTAATGGAATGTGTTTATAATGAACATAGTTTTGAAAATAAAGAAGAGGTTGTGATGAAGGATGCACACCTCTTATATAAGAGAGAATCCTAAATCAAAACAAATAATTCCTTATAGGAAAAGAATGTCACATGATAAACAAATGCTAGTGTGTTAAGGAAAGTAGATCCTTAGACAAAGAGAGAGAGAGAGAGAGAGAGAGAGAGAGAGAGAGAGAGAGAGAGAGAGAGAGAGGAGAGAGAGAGAGAGAGAGAGAGAGAGAGAGAGAGAGAGGAGAGAGAGAGAGAGAGAGAGAGAGAGAGAGAGAGAGAGAGAGAGAGAGAGAGAGAGAGAGAGAGAATAATGTACATGAAACCTTGCCCCCCAAGTGTGAAGGCAAGATAAAATATATAATACACCCTTAATGAAAGTCACTTTATAATAAATACATAATTTCAAGAAAAATAAGCAACACATTAGAGAGAACCCCTAATTTAAAACAAACATATATACGCTAGAAAAGCCATCACATATAAAGTAAGCAAGTCATCAAGGAAGGAGATTAAATGATTATATGAATGATTATTAAATGGTAGGCATGCCTTTTGAGGCATGAAAATGATTGTAAAGCAAAGATGTTAGGATCTTGCACGAAACAAAGTATCTCATGCCAAAAATAATGTACAATCATAAAATAATACAAATCCATAAAGAGAAGGAAAGAAGGATGCAAAATTATGTCTACTTAGTGGTCAACCCAATTATACAATTTATGCACTTCCAAGTAAGGAAGAAATTGTAAGGAGGATACTAAAATCATGAAGGAGAAAAATCCTTGAACAACAAGTCCATACATGGGAGGATCATAGTACAAAAAGATATGAACAAAAAAGAGATAATGGATCCTTTTAAATAAAGGATAAAATGATGAGATAAAAAGAATACCCCAATACATGCCCTAAGTGTTAGATAGTTTATAATAAACATGCACTTTCAAGAAAGCATAAAGTTACAACTCGGGATGTAAATCTCTTGAAAAAGAGAAGATCCTTGTGTAAAACAACAAATTCATGCAAGAAATAACATCATACTATAAAAGATGCAAGTCCATTTAAGGGATATTGGATGCATTGTGATGGAAGAGGAAAAGATGAAGGACACATTATTCTCCCTAAGTAGTTTCTATTTATAATAGACATGTACTTCCAAGCAAGCATAAGGTTGCAACTCGGATGCCAACCTCCTAAAAAAGAGAATATCCTTCTATAAAACAACAAATAATGCCATCTTATAAAAGAAATGAGTCATCAAAGAGAAAATGAATCCCTTGAGATAAATAGGAAAGTGAAATAGGACCCTTGCCCCCCAAGTGAGGAGAAGGAAAAAGGACTATTATGTTTCTCTCAAAGTATGATAGTGAGCCTACAAAGGATTAGCTAGCAATGTCACGTATTAAGGATAAATAATAAGGATACAGATAGATTACATAGAATGATCATTAAAAAGGTGTCATTCATCATTACAAGTCATTTGAATCATACCACAATCAATGAATTCTTGAATTTTACACTTAAAATCATGACATTATTTAGTCTTATGGCCATGGATTTGATGATACACACAAATGGAATGATTGTCTTGTTTATGTTTGTTATGTTTATGCTTATTTTTAAAAGGATGAATAATTAAGTTGGCCTTAAGAAGCTCAAACAAAAGAGTCTCTTTTTGTAAGGAGAAAGTGAGAGGAAATCTATAGATTGATTAGGCAAATGAGAAGGTTGGAAACCTAAAGTTTCTTTTGAAAAACATTTCTCATTAGGAAGGTTTGATGTATCAAAAAGATAAGAGGCTCCTCTAGGTGTAAGGGGATTGAAATCTAAAGAGGACCAATAAATATCCACACATTTTCTAGATAGAGTTGTTTGATTCTCAAAGTCAAGGGTCTTGTTCTTTCTATGGAATGCTGGTGTGAATTATAAGGTTCCCCAATCATAATCTTGAAGATTTGATGGCCCACCTATTTGTATTAGAGAAAGAATTGAAGAAGGAAAGGGAGATTGAATAGAGTCAATTTTAGTAGTATCCTTATGTTCTAAGGTTGTACTTGTGAAAAGAAGGTAATCAATTAAAATAGTCCATGATTTGGTTTGAGAGGTATCTTGAATAGTACTGACTTGATTAGGTTCATTAAGATCAAAAGATTCCTTAGGAAGAGCCTTACAAATGTCATCCTATAATTCTAAGCTATGTTTAGGAGAAGGACACACATAAATCATCAAGGCCTAATCTATATAAGGAATGCCAATGAAATAAGAAGTGGTTTATCAATAGGAGAAGTAGCCATGTGATCATCCTCTTGTACCAAAAGATCCGTTCAAAGAAGAGGCATTGTAAAAGAAAGATCATAATTGTTATTGAAGGCCTCTTTGGTAAGAGGGAGATGTTTACAAGGAATGGTGGTAATCATAATTTCCTTAGGGTTGGGATCAATTTTGGGAGGGTGAACATTATGGGAATCAACAAAAGGAATAACTAATTCATCCTCAAGATCTCGAAGGACACTTTAAATTGAACAAGCAAATGAAGATAAAAATCCATTGAAAATGAAATGAAACAATTACGAATGAAATATGTTTGTATATTTTACTATGTGGACAAGATTCAATGCAATGCAAAATAAGAATGAACTAAATCTATGAAACAAGATGCAAATTTTTTTGTCTTTGTCACAATGCAAATATAGTAAATGAAATAATGCAATTGATGTAAAAGAAATCTAAGCACTAAAGGAAAGGTAGAAGCTAGAGATATAGATGCATACAATGTAACAAAATAGTGATCAACACAATGCATAGAAAGTAGATCTAGATATGTAAATGCAATGCAAAAGAGATCTAACTATCAAATCAGAAAGTATAATGCATGAAAGAGTCGGGTTCACCAAAATGTAATATAGAAAATGGTGACAAATGGTATAACAAAAAGTTCTACATACATTGGAATATAAAACCCAACCTTAGACCAAATCTGATTAGCACAAGCCGAAAGATGAAGGGGTGCTAATGCATGATCTAGGAAAAAGGGGGATTTTGGGTATTCCCTATACGGATAGAAATGTACGATTATGATAAAAGTATGCTAGACACTTAGGATATGATTAGGTAAATGATTAGTAACAAGATGCAATATCATATCTAATGTATTAAAGTGAATGTTAAAGGAAAATAAGAATGATGTACTCACCTTGAGAGCTAGGAGAGGACAAGTGAACTTTAGATCTGGAATTGGCAATCGAAAACCTATAAGAAATGGGAACAGTGCTGGATCTGGAACCTTGAGACCTACAACTCCCATTTGTAAAATTTGCAGAGCCTCAAGACAATGCTGATCCAAATCGGCCTACTCCCAAAAAATTGACCTAGTCTTGGAAGGTTAAAAATTGATGAATTATGTAAAGGATCAAATACTGGTTCTGAAACCCTAAAAATTTGGATCTGCAACCATGCCACCTGTTCCTACACACAAGAAATCAGGGGATATTATTTTTGGGATGATATTTCCTTTGTCAAGCCCCTATATAGGAATTAACTTTGAATTTAAATAAATATAGTTGAAAGAATGTTGACATGTAGTAGAGATTGGATCCAAAAAATGGAGTATATCATACCATGTAGATGTAATTGTCCTTAGAATGTGATTGAGTATGTTGATGCAATAGATTTGACTCAACACAAAAACCAAAATGAAATAATGAAAGACAAAACCTCATGTAGTAGATTTTGTAATTCTCGTCAATGTTGAATTAAAGAAGAGAGAGAAGAAGAAGACTTGATGCATGAATGTAGATTTCCCTCCTTGATGTCAAACTCCTTTGCTTGGCCTCCAATGGGATAAAAGAGTTAGATCTATAGAAGGAAATTCCTTTCATGCATGATGGAAATTATGGAAAGAATACTTTAAATAATTTAAGGAATTCCTTGCACTTGAATGTTTGATGGGTTTGAATGCTTGATAATGGATGCCTTCAATGGATGCTCGCTTGAATCTTGAATGCACAATAGATTTCTTGAGAATGCTTTTATTAAGTCTTGATAGCTTGCGGATATGATATGTAGGTATGTAATGGATGTAAAAAATGAGGGGAATAGGTCTCCTTTTATACACATTTCAAGGCCTAGATTTCATGAGGTTGACCCCGATTAGACACCTAGGAGAAATAACCCCATATCAGGGCTAAAGTTGAGGACAAGGTTGACTTTGGAAGAAATTTTTAAAAAAATTTAGCCCAGGACCTAGGATTGTGTGCCAAGAAGGGGTTTGAAAGCCTCAATCTGCCACAAAAGTAGGGTAAATCTTGAAATACAAAATGCATTAAAAAGGACCTAGGAGGGAAATGAATTATGAATGGATGTAAAATGGTAAAATATGCATAGAAACTAGAGTCAACCTCAAGTTTGAAGGTGGATGACCTATATTTGAATTAAATATGTATTTAGGTGCAATATGAGATCCTACCATAAGAAACATAATAAAGCAGGCTAAAAATGGTCCCAAAATGTACACAAATTAAGTGCTTACTTCTTAGGATGGTACACAATATAAGAGAAAGAAGAAGAGAAAATAACCATGATATACCTCCAACCCTAAAAATGAAGAAATAGTGAGAAGTAGAGCAAATCTGAACCAAACAAAGAATTTTTTTTTGAAGACAAGAAGATTTTGACATGGGAAAACCAATGATTGAATACCCACAAAAATATCCATTCACAAAATTCATCTACAAGTCAAGTTCAAATTTATCAAGGCTTTTATTAAGGAAAAACTCATGAGAATTGGGAAAAGCCAAAATAAAGATAAAAATAAGAATGCACTTTTTGCATTATTAAAATGGATTATTTTAAAAATAATAAAACACAATGCCTCACTCAATTCATATACTTAAAATCAAACTTTTAAAACATAAAGCCAAACCAAATAATAAAACCCCCAATTAATTAAAATGCCCAAATAATATTTGTCGACAATAATAAAGACAATAGTAAAACACCAACTAGTAACACTTATGATTAAACATACACGTTACTTCACTCATGCACTAACTAAAAATTGATACAGACACATGAATCATACACATGCATACAACAGTGATCTCATCACATTTCAAAGGGTAGCTAGACATTATTACATGGTAACTGAACAAGTGGGCATAAGTAATCAATGATTGTAATTGAAGAGTAGGAATGCCAATTATGATTAAAGACATAATTGGTCATATAACTATCTTCAAATTTAACCCACCATTGGGGATATTATACACACACTCAGACCTATGGAGCTAGGTGGATTCAATGCCTAATACCTACCATCACTCAAATGCCACATGTCAAGTGTACCAGATCATATAGATAATGGTCAAATCACATACATCAATCAATGCAAGGGAACTTTAGTGGCATAATCATTCTATGAATGTTATGACACCACCTCTTCTCACATTAAGCCATCATCTATCTAATTTCATCAAATATCATTGATCATCATTAAACAACATTAATATTATTAATCATCATTTAACCATTGCATTTATAACATCATCTAAGCTATAACGTTAAGCATAAAAACTCATCATCAAATAAGCCAATCTATTATTGGAATCATTATCTAACATTAAAATTATTAAATCAATGTTAACAAATACAAGATAAATCCCCAAAATAGGTTACTACAACACATGATCAACATAGAATATAACATAAAATCACTGACATAATGCCTCACTCATCATGAAATCATCATCAATACCACAGACCCATAATACTATCTATGCATGTACATGTATTAGGCATCATCACAAAGTTATTACAAAAATATGATTGTAAGAATTTGCCTATAGCAATGAACCTGTACAATATGAAAAAGGGGGATCACTAGAAGGGAGTGATTTCCCCAATTCATAAGGCACATTGGAATACAAAACCACCTCAAGACAAATATGATTAACACAAATTGGTAAGAAGGATGCAAATGCAATATCAATGCCTTTGGGGTTTTTATTTCTTTGCTCCTTAGAATTGTAAAAGAGATAGATGAGACAATTAATCCAACTAGGAAGTAAATTAATTGAACTGAAAAGTAAATGTAGAGAGAGATTAGTGAGTAGGAGATATTATGATTCAGATATGAATTCTCATAGTTGGGATCTGATAGACACTTGTAAATGTAGATATGATATCTAAAGACTGTAACCTAACTTCCCACCAAACATGAGCTAGATTTGGAGGGTACATATCACCAATGTCATGTTGTCCCCAGATACAAATCACCAATGTCATCTTGTACCTTGGGTTTTGGTTTGATATTCATAGGGGTGCTCCATCGAGTCTTGATCTTCCCATATTCTCTCTCTCTCTCTCTCTCTCTCTCTCTCTCTCTCTCTCTCTCTCTCTCTCCCCCCTTTTAGGTTTTCTGCATGACAAAGTAACTAGAGCTAAAGCTACAGATTCTAGATACAACTATGGGAATTTTCATTACAAGCAATGATGGGTCCCATTTATTTACTTTTATTTCCTTTCACTCATGCATATTTTACTTCTATAATGCAGATTTCCAGTTACTTCCCACAAATTGTGTGGGATAGGTACCTTATAGTTTATTAATAAAAGAACAACCTTGTTGCAAAAATATATAATTTTTTGTCATAAAATATTTGCATAGGATGATCTGTTTTACTTTAATAAAAAAATTTATTTCAGTAAAGCACTTACAAAAGTTTAAAATGTACTTTTCACCTAAGTTGCACAAGTTGTTCTAGCTCTACCCATTTGAGTTGGAAGCTAAAATTAGGTAATAATTTTAGTGACATCTCAAGGGTGTTTTCTTGCTAAACAATTAGACTAGCTGCCTTATGCAAATCCATTGGGAACATAGTCACTCTTCCTTGATCAAGTTAGAAACCTAAACCTTCTCAATTGAAATTAAAACTAAAGAAACACGTCGAAATTGAAACTCAAACTTAAATAACCTAAGTTTT
This sequence comes from Chamaecyparis obtusa, assembly GCA_027943335.1. Lineage (NCBI taxonomy): Eukaryota > Viridiplantae > Streptophyta > Pinopsida > Cupressales > Cupressaceae > Chamaecyparis > Chamaecyparis obtusa. The sequence goes on along the minus strand of BSBK01004707.1, from coordinate 302,534 downwards.
TGAACCTCATTAGCATTGTGTGAGGAAAATGTTCATGATATGAAACAATGAGTTACTTAAATCTCATCCCATATGATGAATATCTTCTTTAGACAATATAATATATTTTAGCAACTTAGTCTTAAAATCTCTACCACATAGCTGAAAGCTAAACTAAATGTTGTTTTTATGATCCCTACATTGAATTACTATGCATTTTCTATAACAGTGGGCCAAAAAGGTTCACTAATACAAAGGATGTATGGTTTTTTGATTGAGGTATGATATGGAAAACATTTCTAACTACAAACCAACTAACCAAACTGAAACACGTGCAATAAGAACTTATTGAAAACTAAAACTGAACTACAACTCAAAATAGAAATGAAAAACTACCCTACCTAAGTTAACCAATCATCAAGGTTTTAGATACATATATTGAATCACTAATTGAAATAGCTTCTATTCCTCACCAAAAATGATGAATCACATGCATATGAACAACTAAAAAGAGATGGTGAATAACTAGAAATACAAGTAGTTGCTTTAGCACATCTTGAAGATTAAAACAAAGATCACATACCATTTGATTTTGACCAAAAAGAGTTTTGTTTGGAGTACATGAATAGGTTGGATCTAATGGTCTACAACTATAAAATCATTCTTGTGTTCCATCCTAGAGAGATTCCTGATTGGGAACCCTTTTGAAATGCTCATCCTTGGTTTTTCTTAGCTAATTTTTCTATTTATATCACTTGTCTCTTTAATTGCCACACCAATCTAATTAGCTACATTCAATTCATGAGAAACAAGAGAAAGGGTCATTGGTTCATCAACTTGATTGTTGGTCTATGGTGATTGAATAGGGAAGTACTGTATACTCTCTTGCCCTGAGTGGGGGTTCGAGGGCGGCAGCCCCCAAGAAATTTTGTTTTGGGGCTATTTTTTCGACCGACATGTTGTAACCAATTCTAACCCTAAAGTGGAAAAAAACTTGTATAAAAGAGCTTAGGGTTAGGGATTTCATGATGTATGTTTTTAGTAGCTTCTTGCAATGGTATTGAGCTGTAAGGGATTGCAAATTGTAATCAGGTTGTAATCACTGGATAATAAGAATATTGGACTAGTTGTTGGTGGAAGTAACCTAGGGATTGAGTGAACCACGTTAAATATTTGTGTCTTGTGTTCTCTTATGTGTGGTTTATTATTTTCTGATATTGGTTATATTTGCATGTAACTGTTATTTTTGTCTTGTTAATCCTAACATTGATGATGTTGATTGCAAACCTCTTGGAAATATATGGTCTGCTAATTTTCTAGCTCTACTTGAACCAAATTTGTATCCATATCAACTTTTAAGTCTTCCACCATAACATTATCCTCACTTATTTGCTCATGGATTAGCACCCCATCTAGATGATTTTCACACTCTTTTTTATCATGACTTGGCAATTTTTTTAGTTAATAAACATTTCTTCATCACAACTAAGAGAAAAAAGAATTTCTACAAACAAATCATCTAGAACTTGACAAATGTTATCTTTCTCTTGATCTAGGACCTAATGTTTCTATTTTTCTTTTTCAAAATATGAATGAAAAACATCTATACTGGACACAAATACCTCTATATCATCCCAAAATGAGTCTTCCTCATCCTAATTTTTATTTTTCTATACAAGAGGATCATCTTTCACCCAATTGTAGCTTTCTTGAATGGTTAAAATGACAAAGTTTTGAACCTCCTCTTGTCCTAAGGCTGAAATGGTTGTGATATGAATTTCATTCTCTTCCTCATAGATGAAAAGTGATAACTCATCAAACAAATCAGAAGAACCTTGAAAATTATCAGTCTTCACTATCTCTAAAACCTCTTGTAGGAAATATGCTTTATCAATTTCAATATCTTGTACAAAAAAATAACATGTGAAATATTAACCTCTAATTATTCAAACATTTTCTCTTTTTATTCTACATCTTGAGAAAATAGAATATCATTGGGTTCTTGAGGTTGCTCTAACTTTGGGGAAGGTTTCTCTTCAGGTGTTGAATCTTGAATAGGTTCCTCATAAGGATGTACTTGTTCAAGAATAGGTTCTTGTAATACAACATGCTCTCTAAAAGTTGGGAATGCAAATTGACAAACCTCCTCTTCTACAAGATGATTTGGAATATAATGAGTTGATCAAGCTTCTTCAATATTCATTGGTTCTTGAATTGGAAAAGGTTGTATAAAACTTGGGAATGCAATCATCCTAGGTTCTTCATTTATAGGCTCTTGAAATGAATGAGGACTCATAACACTTAGTATTTCAATAGAGGACTCAGGAGACTCACCTTGCATGAAACTTGGAATTTTGACCTTATGAACTTCCTTCTTGGCAAATAACAACCTCAAAGCCACCTCTTTTACAATGATCTATTATTTAAGCCTTTCTTCAAATTCAGGTAACTGAGCCTCCTTACACTTTATAGATATGGAAACTAGGATCCTTATCACCTCTTGATGTGCCTCTATTTCTTTTTTGTGGTTTTCTTTTTGTGTTTCTAACTCTTTTTCAATATCCTCCTCATATTTCCCCTTTTGTGCCTCAATTTGTTGCTCCCTTTTTTAAAGGATTTCTTCATGTTGTCTCTGTTGGGAATCCAACTGCTGCTATCCTTGGGTCTGCATTTGATGCTTTAGTTTTTCCATATCATCAGAGTACTATCATCTTGATATTAGCATAAACAATATAAAGACCCAGTGAGCCAGATCTTCCAGCTTTATATCAACCCTTTGTTTCTTTTTTATTTCATGTAACTAAATATATTCATCCCAACCAGACATAAGAGATCTCAAATCATTGCATCCCATATCTTCAATATAAATGGGAATAGTTAGATCCTAATTAAAAACCAAGCCTAGGATTGAGAACCTATCACCAAGGTCTATGATCTGATGCTTGATTTGAATAATATCCACAATAACTAAGATGCGAACATGGGTGAGAGGCTTACAAGAAAATGAGACATGTTGGTGACCTGATGCTACAAAATTATTTTGAGTAAAAATGGAAACATCCTTTGTATGATATGACTGATGAGGGACTTCCTTTACATTATTCTCATTATATGGTGGTGGTTACACATACTATCCATTAAAATTTGACACCTCTACTCATATGAAGATCTAGAAATTGATATAGAAAATTATTTTGAAACATACCAATACTTGATCTTCTCAAAACCAGTAGACATAAATCTTGATTCACCAAGTGTGTGTATAACTTTCCTCCAAAGGCTTTATTCATTGATATTCACATCAAATGCCAGTGGACATACAAAAAACTATTTTCATGAAGGATTGTACCCAAAAGGATAAGTGTAATACTCAATAATATCATGAAACATGGAATGATCTTTAGGCTTGTGGGTATGTCTATGGTGAAGATTAGTCTTTGGATAAGGTTGCAGACTTATTTTTGGTTATGTATATATTTAATAATTTTTTTATCATTTTCAAGCTTGATCCCCACTTTGTAATAATAAATTGTATGGTTATTTTACCATTTTCAATACATAAAAACAAGAAACAAACTTCTAACTGTAAAAAAACATAGGAGGTTTTATTAAAACTTGGTTACAAACCCAAATTTAACCATATCTCTATCTATTAGAAACATCATTTAAAGAACCTTGCTTCAATTGTTCAATAATGAAACCCATTGATCTTTCTTTTTTAAATTGTTGTTAACTCGAAGATTCCTAATAAAATTTTTAATGTAACCCTAACAAATGAATACCATCTAGTATTTATGGAAAGAAACATGTTCATTATTAAATCTTCTTTTAACCATGAAGATTTTTTGTTCCATCTTCGATGCATGGTTTTAGGTAGGAACTGTAACTCTTTTCTTTTCTCATTTAGTTTTGAACTATGTGGTTAATGGAAATCTTCTCTTCATACTGGCTATAAATGTATTTTGTAACAATAACCTAAATCTTCTACCATTGGTTTTGAACTTACTACTGGCACATAAAATCTTAGCATTTGAAATATGTGAAAAGAGATAACGAAATAACTTAGATTTTATGTTATTTGCATAAAAGCACTTTTGTTTCCTCATTTATATCTCTTTATTTTTTGTCTTTCATTTGTCTCCAATAACTATCTTTTCTATTAACACAACCTCTAGTATCTTGGTCTAAAAAATCACAAATGAATACTTATATTGTCTTTTGAAACTTGATTAACTTATTGCTCTCCATTTGTTGTTCTATATAGAACATCTCTTTGCATGTTGATTATTATTATCCTTGTCTTCTATGATAATTATTTGGTATGATTTACTACTCCATGCCACAGGGATAGCTCTATACCTTTATCACATGCATTTATGGTCATTTTTTTAATTCATCTATATTAAAACTCCTTTTAGTCTTTGTGTTGCATTAATGCCTTTTGTTAGGCCATTTTTCCACAATAGCAAAAATCCAATGAAAATGGACTTTTTCCTGCAAACGTTGTGAAGTTGTCTGCCCCTGCTTGCAAGCTTGTTTTTATTTGCAAGCAAGATCCACGATGTTTCTTGGCTTGCGCCCTTAACTAGTGATTTTCCATGTTGTCACCAAGCTCCAGTCCTAATCGCATATCCTGAAGGGTAGAAACCAGTGAGATATGGTTGTTTTAAGATCCACTAGAAATTGCTCTTTCATATCGCAGGGTTTCAAAAATAGTCCAAGCATAAATACCCTCGATGTTTTCGCATTCCTTTGTTACCTTTGTGTCAATGTGAAAATCCTACTTGTTTTTGACCTTTCACCTCTTCGCAGCTAGTCTCTAATGTCAAAATTTCTTGTGTGCGCTACTGCGACTGTGTGGGGCCCAGTTCTTTAGGGTTGTTCAGTCGCTTGATCTCTTGACTCTGGCAGTTAAGTTCTTTTATGGGGTGACCTAATGTTTTCTTTATTCATGCATTCTCCTAATCCTGGCAGTTAGTGCCTTAACATTTAGCGAACTGGCAACACAGTTATCTCTTGATCGCGTGATGTAGCGATTAAGTTGTGAAATGTCCAGCAACTCAACGAGGATTGTAAGATGAAAGAAAGATCAATGATGGTCGCTTAATCTCTGGATAGATTGTAGGGTTAGGAAATTATCTGGTGACTTGGAGAATGCCTTCAGTCATGAAATCTCTAGATGACTTAGAGTTAGGTGCTTGCAGGGGTTAAATAAAGAAAAGTCAATGTGGGCCCGTTGTCAAGCATTGCAAACATGCTTGTTCCTGATTGGCCATGGGTTTGGTGACATGGAATTTGTCAGCAGGGCCTGACAGTCAGAAACCTTTTAATCCTACAGATGTCGCATGACCACAAGGAGTCTTTTTCCCCTTCGCGATCATGTGACAACCGTTCGATCTTCTAGCATGTAATGGTTGATGATGTGGTGGGTCTGAGGTATCAGTCATGCTGAGGTGCTTGATTTTTATTGGTTGCTGAGGTGGTGATGTGGCCGTGGAATTTTCAAAGGGGGTTGGTCGACTATTGAATAATTATTTGGACTGCCCGAACTGCTGGGAAATAAATAAGATAGATGGCTACATTTTAAACTTGCTGACTAACCATTGCCACCTGAAATTTGAATACTTTTAGGGTTTCTTAGTGACAAAAGGACTCAAAATTTAATGTTTTGGTGGCCAATTTGCATGATATGATTTTGTGCTCACTGGTACAATATGGCCTGAAGTATGATTGATTGTGGAGGGTGTTTGCACCATGATGGTGGGTGAAGTGGCCATTCAAAGTTGCATCGCAGTTAGTGTTGCCAAGGGTAAACCTAATGGATTTCCAGTTTGTTGTGTGCCAGTCAGGGATTGTGCCATTAATGAAGATCATTCTTGGAGTTTTCTCTGAGATTTCTTGATTGCCCCCTTGTATTGAATCCGGTTGGTGAGGTAGTTGAAACCCTAATCCTGTCCTAGCTATCCGAAGCTTGATGCATCCTTTCTGAAGGATTCCAAGATAACTAGTGACTATATATTATTGTCTGATGTATGTAAAAAGGGTAAATAATATTGGGAGAATTGAGTAATGAGAGCTTGGGCTTAGGGTTGGTTTTCTTTAGCATTTTCTCACGTTGCAATGCATTGATTCTATAAAGATTAATAAGAATACACTTAAATCCCAATTTCAGAATTGTGTATGTCTTTTTGTTTCTATCTTGAATCCTTATATATTAATGTCACAAAGTGAATTAGTATATGGTATACAAAGTATATTGTGAGATTGTCTTTGAGTTCTTGCCAAAGTCAAGATTAAATCCTTAAAGATAGTATCAGAGAGTTCAGGGTGAAATAGGAATTTGATGTCTAGGTATGTGAGTGAGGGGAATAATAGGCAAAGCACTTATTCTAGATTTGGGTGTGTTTAGGTTAGATTTTCAGTTGATGTATGTTGTATTGTGACTCTTTCCCTAGGATATGACACTATGCCATCCTCAGGAGGCATTTCCTCGTCATCAATCAAACAAATATAAATGATGAAATCCTTAACATAGTTTGTAAAGGCTATGAATGTGTAATATTTTGGAGACTCCTTTCAAGAAGTGAGTCAAGGGTACACCCGCCTGAGTATTAGACTCAAAGTGTAGGGGGATCCTTGTTGATCCTTGTTAATTGGCCCTTTTCCTTGCAGACTTTGGAGTGGTGATAGAGTTAGTGACATTAGTTTGTCAATCATAGTGTAAATCTACAAGTAGAAAGAAAAGGAACCAACAAAATGGCAACTCTGCTAGGGAGAGTCTAGAGATAAGAGAAATTGCAGCAAATTCTTGTGTTTCTCTTGTTTTAGTATTTTTTGTTAAGACTTCTCAATGTTTATTTCATAAGATTTCCCATTAAAGGTGGGTGGTGACTCAAAAGTTTAAGAACCAGTGTTTATAAATTACAAACCATGGACAAAAGAAGGAATACTAGGTCTTTTGTCAAGAAGCATCTGGAGGTTACTTTGGAGCAGTTGCCTAGACTAGAAAAGAAAAGTTGGATCAGAAGAGACGGGGAATCTGCCAACACCCCTATAAGAGAACAAAATAATGCTAGAAATAGAGCACCGCATGCATCTTCCAATGAGGATGATTCACAATATAAAAGTTCTAAATCTGATAGTGGCTACTCTCGAGATAATTTTTATGATACCCCAGAGGCATTATTTCAAGACAAAGATTCACATCCTGCAGGTCAGGATGTGCAAGCAAGAGAAATGGGTTTTGGACCAAATTTAGATCCTGATGAGGATATGTTTAGAGGGCAACCCATGGGACCAAGGTGGGTTCATTTCCCATATCAAAATCTCACTGATATGGATGTGTCATCAAGCTCTGAAGACACTATGATTGACCCAAATGATTTGGGTGCATTGAGATTACAGTTAGCAGAGCAGGATGCCATACACAAAAGATTACAAAAAGAAAGAGAGGCTGAGAAAATAAATGCATTAATAGAAAGAGAATCTCTACTTAGAAAGATTAATGAGCTAAAGGAGAGAAACAAAATGCTTGCTTCTACTCCTAAGACTTTGCAACATGATGTCTTTGGTGATCTATATGCTTTGAGAAGTGAAAGAGAACGTTTGCTAGAAGACCATGAATTTGATAAAGAGGGTCATGTGATTAGACGGGTTCGGAGCTATGCCTCTTTACCTAAAGATAAAAATGAATGTGCAGTTACAAAACCTACTACCATTGTTAATGAAAAGAGAAAACAAAAGATGGTGGGGATTCAAATAAATGAGCCAGAGGCAATACTAAAGGTCCCACCACCTATTTCAAATGAAGATGTAGAGATGGAAAAGAAAACAAAGGAAGATGATGATCTTGCAAGAGAATTGGAAAAGGCTGAAATTGAAGCCTCCATTGCAGAAAAAAGAAGGAAGATTCAGTTCTTGAAGGCTTCATCTGCAAGTACCCCTGGACCATCTACTACTAACATAGGTATGCCACCTACAACTTTTGATGTTGTTCCACTTGGTAGTAGTACTACTCATAATCCACTGCTTACTTCATCTGCCAAGATAAATGTTGACCCTAAACAATAGTCAAGTGTACAAGTAGATGGAAATGTAAATGTAAATTTTAAGTCTAGTGGAAACACTAATTTGAGTTTTCAAAGAAGGCCTATGCAATTAGAGGGGTATAGACAAATTAGCTTTGATGGAATACCAGGATACCCCAATGCTTTTCCCATTGATATAAGAGACAAAATACCTAAATTTTCTAGTAATGATACCATTAGTTGTGAAGAACACCTTAGGTTGTTTGTCGATGTGCTAAATGACTATGAGGTTGAATATGAGGATGTGGTCATGAAATTGTTTGTTCAGTCTTTAGTGGAAGATGCTAGAGATTGGTTAAAAAGACTCCCCGATAGATGTATTGACACATGCGATTCCTTTGAGAAATGCTTCAAGGAACAATATGGTGATAGGCCTAATGCCGGTTTTATGTTGAATGAATTTAATACCATAAGGAAAAATCAGAATGAGTCTGCAACTAAGTTCAACATGAGATTTCAGAAGGGTATGCATAAACTATTTCAAGTCATGAGGTTAGATGACAATGTCTGCTTAACCACATATTTCAATGCTTTTGATGGAAAAATGGGATACTTGTTGAGGGACAAAGAACCAAGAACTCTTAGAGATGCTTTTTGGATTGCTGTCAATATTGAAAACAATATGAAAATATTAGGGAAATTGGGTGGAAAAAGAGATGACCCTAAGTTGTTTGGGGATAAAAAATACAAAAGGGATACTGAGAGAAATATTGGAAATAAGAAGCAAGAGGAAGAAAAGTTGGATAAGGTGCTCAATGCACTAAAGGATTTAAAAACACCTAGTGTTAGAAATGAAAAGATTTATACTAGTGACAGGCCTTATTTCAACAACAATTTCAATAGGCAAAATAGGCTACAAAATTATCCTTATAACACCCAATGGAAGGATGGAAAACCTATTGTCGCTGCTGCAAAAGGAAATAATGACTGATCTTTCCCTGATCCTCTACAAAAGGTTTTTGTGAATTTCATGGAGGACACACCATGGTGTGTCGCTTGCCAGTCTCCTCATTCTGCAAAGTGTTGTGTGGTTGCACAATCCATGGCTGCATATCAAGATGATGGTTCTGATAAACTTGATCAAGAAGAAACTCATGGCAATATTGGGTGTAACATGGCATCTTCATATTTGGGATACGAAGATGATTATGATATTGGTGAAGAAAATGATGTGTGCCTGAAAAGACAAAATAAGGTTTTGTTCCATCAGGAGGTATTTTCTGATAACAAAGACATTGATGAAAAGATATGTAATATGAACTCTTCCTCAAAGCTAGTAAATTTAAGAAGACCTTCAAAAGAAGAAATTGCTAGGATTACTGTAGAGATGGTAGCTCCAATACAAACAAGAAATATGACATCAAATGATGCCACTAGAAAAGCTGCATGAATGTTCATAAAAGACACCAGTTCCAAGGAGCTTGCTGGAAATAAATTAAAAGATGACCCCTTAGTGAAATTCAGAAATGCAGGAGGTAAGAAATGGGAGCCTAAGGGTGTTGGAGATGAAAATATCTCTGCCCTTCATGACAAAAATAATCAAAGGGAAGTAGAAGAGCCAGTTAACATAATGGCTAAAATTGCAAAATTGAAAATAATAGCTACAACTAATATATTAGAGAAACAAAAGGATACTAAAGCAATGCAGATCGAGATTCCTTCTTCTACCCCTGTTGACATGTTGGCTATATTGTCTCAGATTACTGTCAAGATTCCTTTGTCAGAGTTATTGAGGATCCCTAAACAAAAGGACAGAGCTCTTGCATGGGTAGACAATGTTCATGATAAAAATGTTACTTGTAATGCAAATGAGCCCCAAGTTAAAGTTATGAAAGGAATGGAAGTTCAGGGAATGGTGTCTCAAATACCACCTATATATTTAGACAATTCTGTCAATGCTAGCCTTGAAAACATAGATCCATTTTTTTTTAGTATCATTGTGAATGGAATGAAATTAAGGAATTGTATGATTGATTCAGGTGCTTCAAATACTGTCATGCCTTTCAAAATAATGGAGAAGTGTTAGGAATGAATGCTAAAGTCTTTGGCAGTCATTCTGTAGTAGTGGTTGTTGCATTCATGACTATGATTGTCATTGATGTCAACACAGTGTTATTCTAGAGTTTAGCAGAGAAGCAGGCACGGTTTTGTTTTGTGCACATGTTATATTGTAGATTGAGTTATGAAAAATTAATGGTATGTTATTTGGTGTGTTATTAGCCTATGGTTAAGAGCACAAAAAGAAATTCATTTATTCATGAAAGTTATAAGCATTTTGGTGGAAGCAGTATTCTGGCAGTGTTCCTATGTAGCAGTTTTTGGTAATCGGAGGATATCTCCTAACCGGGATGGAATCTGATTCTGCATAGTTAAAGGGAAGTTTGAGACTCATTAGTGGTGACATGGTTCATAGTGCAAACTTTGAGGTCACACAATTGGAAAGTTATTGTATTTGGAAGCCGACAGTTTTATGTAATTTTGATGTAGCGTGTTGAAATTATTAGTTTGTATTTGCATGCCGACTCATTTGTAATTATTTGAGTGTGGTATAAAGGAAGGAATGTTTTCCTTGTTATGTGTGGATTGTAATAGTTGTGATATGAAATTGTGAAAGTTGTGATGCGAATGTATGCATGAAGTGAAGAAAAGAGCTAATTCAGTGATGAAGGAAGACTTGCGAAGTACAAAGATTTGGATTTATGATCTTGTGTAGTAGAGAGTGTGGTTTTGGCACAATGTGAAGGAGGTAACATATTTCATATTATTTTGTTGAATAATCCTAAGATCTATTGGACAGTGAGTTCAGAGATCTTGCCTTGAAGCTGTTTGGGCAGTGGGTCCTTCTGTCTTCCATAAATCCTAACAGGGTTAGAATCTTTTAACAGGGATTCAAAATCTCCTAACATAGATTCATATGTACTGAATGTATTTCATAAGACTCCTAACAGGGTCCATCCTCTAACAAGGAACTTTCATATTAGTGCATCATTTTGTGGGCATCATTCCCATCGGGGTTTACTCTTTGATCAAGAGGTTCCCTAGTTAACATATCTTGTGTTATTGTGTCATTGTGTATGATTATCTTTCTATGGTTGGTTACTACATTAATTATATGGTTTAAAGTTGTTGAAGTTGATATTGAAGTTAATGTTGATAAATGGTTTAATTATCAGATAATTGATTCACCCCCCTCCTCTCAGTTATCTTGGTGGTCTTTACTTTCTAACAATTGGTATCAGAGCGACAGGTCCTTGAAAGAGAAGTTTAACAACTTAAGGAGATCTATGGTGAATTTTAGGAAAGAAATCCCTCAGTTTAATGGAGTAAATTTTGACAGCTGGAAAGAAAAGATGAAGACACATCTCTTGTGTTTAGGACCAGGTTATTGGTTGATTACAAAGAATGAAAGGACTATAATTGAAGAAGACAATCTTGAAACAAGTTCTAAAGATAAGGTAGACCTATTCATGTGTAACATACTTGCAAGAGAAGCACTTTTATCAGCACTTCCAGAGAATGAATACAGTCAGGTAAAAGGTTTAACTAGATCTCATGATATTTGGAAAGCTTTACATTCTACTTTTGAAGGTGATGAACATGCAAAGAAAGCTAGGTTACATAATTGGATTTGTGCATTTGAAGACATAAGAATGATGGAAGATGAATCTGTTAGAAGCTATATTGGTAGGATGTCAGAAATTGTTGCAGGAATAAAGTCTTGTGGAGGTGAAAAGATAGAGAATGAAGTAATATGGAAGATTTTGAGAACATTGACGTCGGTATTCAGGCAGACTACACAAATGATTGAACAAGTGATACCTTATACACCAAACTTTTCAAGAGAGACTCTTCTTGGAAGATTGGAAGCAGCAGAGATGAATTTGAGATTATCAGGAGAACTACCTAGAGTGGAGACAACATTCAATGCTCTTAGCATCAGACCTACTTTGTCTAGAAGTACAAGTGTGAATGGAGATTATGCCAGCAGTAGCAGATCCAAATCTAATGAAGATAAGAAGATTGAAGAAGGTATTGCCTTGCTTTTGAAAAGAGAACCAGATGGTAAGAAAATCTTTAAATGTTGGACATGTCAAGAATATGGTCATTTTGCATCTAAGTGTCCTAAGAGAGTTAAGAAGTATAGAAACAATTTTAAGCCTAGAAGATCTAAAGAATGTTATTATGCAAATGATGAAGAAATTGAAGCAAGAATTGAAAGACATTTGAGTGACAGTGATAATGATAACTTTGATGACATAGGATTTGTAGCAATTAAGGAAGAAAATTGTAAATCTGATATTAAAGAAGAAAAAGCCTTAGTTTCCCAAGTTGAAAAGAAAGTTGATTGGATTATAGATAGTGGTTGTTCACATCATATGACTGGTGATAAAGGAAAATTCATAAAGTTTAACAATTATGATGGAGGAATTGTTAGAGTTGGTAACAACGCACCTTGTTTGATTAAAGGTATAGGATCTATTACTCTTGATGGAAAGACTAATACTGATGATGTTTACTTTGTTGATGGATTGAAACATAATCTTTTGAGTGTTGGATAGTTAGTGGATAAGGGATATCAAGTTTGGTTTACTGAGAAAACTTGTGTGATTAAGGATAAAGATGAAAATCTAATTGGAACTGGATCTAGAACCAGAGGTAATGTATTTCAGTTGAACCCTACTGAGATGACATGTTTGATGACTAAGATTGATGATAGTTGGTTATGGCATAGAAGGTTTTGTCATATAAACTTTGATAATATTGTGAAAGTAAGTTCTACACTTGCAGTAAGAGATTTACCTAAGATTATGAAGCCTACTAACATGATTTGCAAGGAATGTGTGATGGCTAAGCAGAAAAGGAGTTCATTTCCTAGCAAGAAGTTCACATCTATAGAAAAGTTGGAGATTGTTCATACAGACTTGAGCGGTCCTACTAGGACTAGAGGATTCTATGGAGAAAGGTATTTTATGATTCTTGTTGATGATTTTACAAGAATGATGTGGATTGCATTTTTGAAAGAAAAATCTGAAGCATTTGATAAGTTTAAGGTCATGAAGAATAAAGTTGAGAATGAATCAGGAATGAGGATTAAATGTTTGAGATCCAATAGAGGTGGAGAATTTACATCTAAAGAGTTTAACACTTTTTGTGAAGTAAATGGTATTAAGAGACATTTATCAGCCCCTAGAACACCTAAACAAAATGGTATTGCAGAAAGAAGGAACAGATCAATGACTGAAGCAGCTAGAGCTATGTTATTTGAAGGTGATTTGGCAAAGACATTTTGGAGAGAAGCAGTGAATATAGTAGTATATACAATGAACAGAGTACAAATCAGAGCAGACACAGACAAGACACCTTATGAATTATGGTTTGGACATGCACCCTCAGTTAAGTATTTTAGAATTTTTGGAAGCAAATGTTATATTAAGAGAGATGATGATATAGGAAAGTTTGATCCTAGAAGTGATGAAGGAATTTTTCTTGGATATTCTTTGAAAAGAAAAGCATATAGATGTTACAATAAGAGAACTAAAAATATTGTTGAAAGTACAAATGTAAAAGTTGATGAGAAGTTTAAAATTCAGGAAAGAATGCTTGATTATGAAACTGATGAAGGAACTAACCCTCAGCCTAACATTGAAACTACTAAATTTTTTTTGAGACTGACAGTGAATTGTTGAATGAAAGTCATGTTGAAGAAAACAAAGAAGAATCTAGAGAAGAATCTATAGTTGAAGAAAGATCAGTGACTATGACACCTAACAGGTATATATCAAGACATCATCCTGTTGAGCAAGTTATTGGAAGTTTGGACAGAGGAGTTATGACTAGAAAGAAGGTACATTTATGTTTGATTTCACAAATTGAACCTAAGTCTACTAATGAAGCTTGTGAAGATGAACATTGGATTAAAGCTATGAAAGAAGAATTGGATCAGATTGAAAAGAACAAGACATGGGAATTGGTCCCTAGACCTAAAGACAAAAATGTGATTGGAACTAAATGGGTATTCAGGAACAAGATGAATGAACAAGGAGAAGTAATTAGAAACAAAGCAAGATTGGTATGTAAGGGATACTCACAACAAGAAGGAATTGACTATGAAGAGACTTTTTCCCCTGTGGCAAGACTTGAAGCAGTAAGAATATTTTTGGCTTATGCAGCATTTAAGAAATTCAAAGTGTATCAAATGGATGTGAAGTCGGCATTTCTGAATGGCGAATTAGAAGAAGAAGTCTACATTGAGCAGCCTGAAGGTTTTCCTTTGACTCAAGAAGGAGACATGGTATGTAAACTAAAGAAAGAATTGTATGGACTTAAGCAAGCACCTAGAACTTGGTATGCTAGATTAGATAAGTATTTGTTAAAATTGGGATTTACAAAAGGAACAGCTGATAGTAACTTATACACAAAAGAAATTGAGAATGGATTGTTATTTTTGGTTATTTTTGTTGATGACATTATTTTTGGAGGAGAAGATGAAGCTAGTGACAAATTGGCTAATGAAATGAAGACAGAATTTGAAATGAGTATGATTGGAGAAATGAAATACTTTTTGGGATTACAAATAACACAAAACAAAGATGGTATCTTTGTAAGTTAGAAAAAGTAATTGAATGATTTGTTGAGAAGATTTGGTATGAAAAATTGTAAACCAGTTGGAACACCTATGGTTACAAGACATAAACTATCTAGTAAAGATGAGACACTAGCAGTTGAGCAAAAGAAATATAGATCCATGATTGGTGGATTGCAATACTTGACACACACTAGACCAAATATACAACATTCAGTTGGAATGGTAGCAAGATTTCAAGCTGAACCTAGAGAGTCACATTATGCAGTAGTAAAGAGGATATTGAGATATCTTAGAGGCACAATGGACTATGGATTGTGGTATGAAAATTTTGATGATTTTACCCTATGTGCATATATTGATGCTGATTGGGGAGGCAGCGTTGATGATAAGAAAAGCACCAGTAGTGGAGCCTTTTTTCTTGGATGAAGATTAGTTTCTTGGTTGAGCAAAAAATAGAATTGTATTTCACAGAGTACAACAGAAGTAGAATATGTAGCAGCAGCAAACAATTGTAATCAGATAATTTGGATGAAGCAGATGTTGATGGACATTGGAATCAAGTTTGATGAGCCTATTGTCATACATTGTGACAATACAAGTACAGTTAGTATGTCTAAGAATCTTGTTTTACATTCTAAGACAAAGTATATAGAGATCAAGTATCATGTTGTAAGAGAGAAAGTTGCAGATAAAGAAGAAGACTGGAGTACATAAGCATAGAGGAGTAGATATCATATATATTTACTAAGCCTTTGTCTAAGGATACATTTGAGTATCTGAGAGGTATGCTTGGGGTTATGCACCAACCTACTTTTGAGTAATAATGTAGTTGGTTGCATCCATCTAGTGGTTTATGGCCCTATCTATTTTCTAGATTGGATGTTGGTACTTCCTCTATGGGGGAGTATGTGTATCTAAGCTGAGTCATTGAGGACTCTTGTGAATGTATTTTCTAAATAGTGTCTTTTGACATTGAGCTATTGTTTGACATAGTGATAGAATTTTTCTCATTGATGTCAATGGGGGAGAGAATCATGAAAAACATTGAGGAACTACATTTGTTGGAGAGATTGAATAGGATAACGAAGCAAGATTTGATTGATGAAGAGCAGCAGAGCAGTTGAGCAGCAGTGATTGGATTTTTGGAACATTGGATGTTTTTCATCTATGTTGCCATCAATGCCAATGGGGGAGATTGTTAGGAATGAATGCTAAAGTCTTTGGCAGTCATTCTGTAGTAGTGGTTGTTGCATTTATGACTATGATTGTCATTGATGTCAACATAGTGTTATTCTGGAGTTTAGCAGAGAAGTAGGCACAGTTTTGTTTTGCACACATGTTATATTATAGATTGAGTTATGCATAGTTGATGGTATGTTATTTGGTGTGTTATTAGCCTATGGTTAAGAGCACAAAAAGAAATTCATTTATTCATGAAAGTTATAAGCATTTTGGTGGAAGCAGTATTCTGGCAGTGTTCCTGTGTAGTAGTTTTTGGTAATCAGAGGATATCTCCTAACCGGGATGGAATCTGATTCTACGCAGTTAAAGGGAAGTTTGAGACTTATTGGTGGTGATGTGGTTCACAATGCAAAATTTGAGGTCACATGATTGGAAAGTTATTGTATTTGGAAGCTGACAGTTTTATGTAATTTTGATGTAGCGTGTTGAAATTATTATTTTGTATTTGCATGCCAACTCATTTGTAATTATTTGAGTGTGGTATAAAGGAAGGAATATTTTCCTTGTTATGTGTGGATTGTAATAGTTGTGATATGAAATTGTGAAAGTTGTGATGTGAATGTATGCATGAAGTGAATAAAAGAGCTAATTCAGTGATGAAGGAAGACTTGTGAAGTACATAGATTTGGATTTGTGATCTTGTGTAGCAGAGAGTATAGTTTTGGAATAGTGTGAAGTAGGTAACATATTTCATATTATTCTATTGAATAATCCTAAGATTTGTTGGACAGTGATTTCAGAGATCTTGCCTTGAAGCTGTTTGGGCAGTGGGTCCTTCTGTCTTCCATAACTCCTAACAGGGTTAGAATCTTTTAATAGGGATTCAAAATCTCCTAAAAGAGATTCATATGTACTGAATGTATTTCATAAGACTCCTAACAAGGTCCATCCTCTAACAAGGAACTTTCATATTAGTGCATCATTTTGTGGGCATCATTCCCACCGGGGTTTACTCTTTGATCAAGAGGTTCCCTGGTTAACATATCTTGTGTTATTGTGTCATTGTGTATGATTATCTTTATATGGTTGGTTACTACATTAATTATATGGTTTAAAGCTATTGAAGTTGATATTGAAGTTAATGTTGATAAATGGTTTAATTATTATATAACTGATTCACCCCCCCCTCTCAGTTATCTTGGTGGTCTTTACTTTCTAACAAGAAGTTGGGCCTTAAGGTTGATACAGTTCAAGGAAGATGTTGTGCAATGGATCAGAGAGAAGTACTAGTTATTGGGACTATAAATGCAATGCCCTATAGATTGGCAGCCTATCCAAAGAAAAGTTTCACAATGAGTGTCTTGGTGGTGGATATCCCTCCTCATTATGGGATGTTACTATCTAGGAAGTGGAGTGCTGCCATGGGTGGAAGTTTACAATGTGACTTGTCTTATGCAAACTTTAAGATTGACGATCAGTTTATTAAGATTGAGCGAGAGCCAAGAGTATGCCACATGATTGAAAGGAATATTGACAATGAAACTACATGTTTTGTTGATACTGACATCAATGCTTCTAGGGCAGAGGCCACTGTGATTGAAAAGGAGCCTATATTGCCACCTATCTTTGTGGAGGTAAATGCTAAATCTGAGAAGGGTGATTTATGGGTGATGTACTTTGATGGTGCAAACTACAAAGATGGGTCAGGAGCAGGTGTTTTACTCATTTCTCCTGATGGAAATACTTACAAGTTCTCTTTCACATTAAGCTTCTCATGTACAAATAATATAGCAGAATATGAGGCATTATTGATAGGATTGAGGTTAGCATGAAAGCATGGAATTAAAAGTGTAAGGGTTGTGGGTGATTCAGAGTTAGTTGTGTCCCAAGTAAGATCAGTGTATGCTTCCAAGAATAAGAGATTGAAAAAATATAGAAATGTTGTGTGGGACATGATTGAATGTTTTGATGCTTTCAATATTGTATGGAAAGATAGGAGCAACAATAAAATGGCTGACTTGTTGGCCAATATAGAAATCAATCCTAGTGACATTACATTTGCTGGTCTCTCCAAAGTTGAAATTTAGACTAGGGTAAGTATACCAGATAATGTTGAAAATTGGCAAGTCTTTGAAGATGACCAACATATTTTGAGATTTATGAATTGTGAAGATCAATATCATGGTTAGGAACTAGATTGCTCAGCCCTAGTTGAGATTGCAAAAGGAAAAGAGGTCATCCTTGGTAATGAGGTCCTGCAACTTAAGACTAATAAGGTTCCTAAGGGACTTGTTATTTTAGAAACTATATTTGACAGTCAGGATAGAGTTCAGATGGATACTAAGAAGAGAGATCAAATGGATGTGGATGAAATTAATCTTGGTACACAAGAGGCACCTAAGAAGGTCTATATTGGAAGAGAGATGTCTCACAAGGTAATAAAGTCTCTGATTAAATTGTTAAGAAAATTTAGAGATGTTTTTGCATGGTCATATGATGACCTAAAGGTTTATAGGGAAGACTAGTTTCAACATATTATTCCTTTGAAGGAAGATGCTAGACCTTTTATGCAAAAACAAAGGCCAATTAATCCTACCTTAGCACCCAAGATGCAGGAAGAGTTAATGAAGTTGAGAGATGATGGAATCATTAAGCCTGTGAGGCACTCTTCTTGGGTGTCAAATTTGGTTCCTGTCAGGAAGAAGAATGGAGATATTAGATTATGTGTGGATTTTAGGAACCTAAATGTATCTTCTCTAAAGGATAATTATTGCTTGCCTAATATGGAGGCTATGTTGCAAAGGGTAACTAGTTCTGATTTGATGTCCATGATGGATGGTTTCTCTGGTTACAATTAGGTTATTGTAAAGGAATCAAAATAGTTTAAGAAAACTTTCACAACACCTTGGGGAACTTATGTTTATGTGAGAATGCCTTTTGGTCTCACAAATGCTGGTGCTACTTTTTAGAGGGCAATGGATGTTGCCTTTGCAGATTTTATAGATGTTTTTCTTATTGTTTATCAAGATGACTTAACTGCATATTCCAAGAAGGAATAAGATCATTGTTCTCATTTAGAGAAGATATTTGTAAGAGCCTTGGAGTATGGCATCTCATTAAACCCAAGGAAATGTGTATTTGGTGTGATTGAGGGCAGGTTGCTTGGCCACATAGTTGGAAAGCAAGGAGTAAGAATTGATCCTAATAGAGTGATGGCAATTGATAAGATTCAAAAGCCAAAAAATGTGAAGGGAATCCAGTCCTTCTTTGGCCAGATAAATTTCCTAAGAAGATTTGTTACAAACTTTGCTAAAGTCACTAGGTCAATATCCAAAATGTTAAAAAAGGGGGCTAAGATTGTATGGGAAGGTGAGCCTAATGAAGCTTTCAAGAATATCAAGTAGACAATTAAAGATGCCCCTGTGCTCATGGCACTTGACTATGATGTTCCAATGCACATCTTCTCTTTTGAATCTTTTCATACTATTGCTACAGTTTTATTGCAGAAAAATAAGGAGGGTTTTGAGTAGCCTATTGCATTCTTCAATAAATCTTTGCAGGTTGCTGAATTGAAGTATGACATCAATGAGAAACAAGCATATGCACTTGTGAAAGCAATGAAAGCTTTCAAGTGTTATTTGATGGGAGCAGCTGTCGTTGCTTTCGTACCAAGTGTTGTAGTAAAGGATATCTTTTCACAGCAAGAAGTGTTTGGGAGAAGATGCAGATGGATTAATTGAATTCAAGAGTTTAACATTGATATCCAAATTACCAAGCTGGTTAGAGGACAAGGATTGGCAAAATTGATGGCTCAGTCCAATCTTGATGCAAATCAGATAAATCAAGTTGAGGTTGATTACACATGTGATATGGATGATTGTATTTGGTATCAAGATGTTATCTATTATTTGAGAAATATGAAGTGTCCATCAGGAATGGATGATAGCAAGAAAAGGACACTGAAACTACAAGCAATCAAGTATGTAATTATAAAATGCAAGTTATATAAAAGGAATTTAGATTGCATACTTTTGAAATGTGTTGATGAAAATCAGGCTGCCAAATTGTTGAAAGAAATGCATGAGGGGATATGTGGTGGACATTATATGGGAAAAACTACTGCTCAAAAGATTTTGAGAGTGGGATTCTAGTGGCTCACAATCTTCAAGGATGTAGAACAATTGGTAAGAAAGTGTGATGCTTGTCAGAGATTTTTTGGTAAGCTCAAGTTTTCAGGAAATGTACCATTGAAGCCAATAGAAGTGCATGCCCCTTTCTAGCAATGGGGAATGGATTTTATAAGTGAATTCCCAAACAAGTCTAGTGGAGGAAACTCTTGGATCTTAGTTGCCATTGATTATTTTACAAAATGGGTAGAGGCTATTCCTACAAGGAATGCAACAAGCAAGGTGGTGATTGATTTCCTATTGAATAATATTGTTACAAGATTTGGTTGTCCTGAAAGGATTGTCAGTGATAATGCAATATGCT
Organism: Chamaecyparis obtusa; assembly: GCA_027943335.1. Taxonomy (NCBI): domain Eukaryota; kingdom Viridiplantae; phylum Streptophyta; class Pinopsida; order Cupressales; family Cupressaceae; genus Chamaecyparis; species Chamaecyparis obtusa. The sequence goes on along the minus strand of BSBK01004707.1, from coordinate 282,209 downwards.
TCAAGTCTGCTGAATACAAAGAATTCTGCAAAGGTTTAGGAATCCAGATATCATTTTCCTCACCTTATCATCCACAAGGAAATGGACAGGCAGAATCAATTTACAAAAGCTTGATAAAGATTCTCAAGAGGATTCTTGATAAGAATAAAAGGGCATGGAATTCAAAATAGCCATTAGCTGTATGGGCTGACAGAGTAACTATGAAAAAGGAAATTGGTTGTGCACCATTTAACTTAGTGTATAGAATACATGCAAGGATGCCTCAAAACAACTTACTAGAGATGTATAAGTTTTTTCAAATATATGATGACGATCTAGAGGATGAAATGCAGTTGAGAATTGAAGATTTAATTAGGCTGGATGAAACTAGAAGAGAATTAGTTTCAAGGAATGTTAAGTTGTAGTTGCAAGTCAAAAGTTTGTATGATAGAAAAGCTGTTAAAAGGGGGTTTGAACCCAATGATTTGGTGTTAATCTAGAATGCTATATTGGAAGATAAAGGAAAACATGGAAAATTTGATCCAATTTGGTTGGGGCCATATGTGATTCATGAAAAATGGGGACCAGATTCTTACATTGTTAAAAGGCTCAATGGTGACATTCAAGAATTGCCAATTCATGGACAATTCTTGAAGAAATACTTCAATTAAAGTATGTTCCTTTCCATGAATAGTAGTTAGGGCTGTATGTATTGTAAATTCTTCTATAAAGTTGTGCCTCTCTCGTGTCTAGTTTTGCTTTAGTTCGTAGGTCTTTGTCTTGGTGCTCTTTGTAGTTGTTTTCTAGTAGGTGGTCTACTCTCCTATATTTTTGAATTCTTGCATGGGCACAGGTTACCCATCATCCCCAGACAGATCCATTGTTAGGCTATTTTTCCGCAATAGAAAAAATCCAATGAAAATGGCCTTTTTCCTAAAAACATTGTGAAGTTGCCTGCCCCTTCTTGCAAGCTTGTTTTTATTTGTGAATAAGATCCATGATGTTTCTTAGCTTGCACCCTTAACTAGTGATTGTCCATATTGTCACCAGGGTCCAGTCTTGATCACATGTCTTGAAGGGTAGAAACCAGTGAGATATGGTTGTTTTAAGATCCTCTGAAAATTGCTCTTTCATATCGCAGGGTTTCAAAAATAGTCCAAGCATAAAAACCCTTGATGTTTTCACATTCCTTTGTTACCTTTATGTCAATGTGAAAACCCTAGTTATTTTTGACCTTTCACCTCTTCGCAGCTAGTCTCTAACATCAGCATTTCTTGTGTGCGCTGCTGCAACTGTGTGGGGCCCAGTTCTTCAGGGTTGTTCAGTCACTTGATCTCTTGACTTTGGCAGTTAAGTTCTTTTATGGGGTGATCTGATGTTTTCTTTATTCATGTATTCTCCTAATCCTGGTGATCAGTGCCTTAACATTCAATGAACTGGCAACACGGTTATCTCCTGATCGCGTGATGTAGCGGTTAAGTTGTGAAATGTCCAGCAACTTAGCGAGGACCGTAAGATGAAAGAAAGATCAATGATGGTTGCTTAATCTCTGGATAGACTGCAGGGTTAGGAAATTATCTGGTGACTTGGAGAATGCCTTCAGTCATGCAATCTCCAGATGACTTAGAGTTAGGTGCTTGCTGGGGTTAAATAAAGAAAAGTCAATGTGGGCCTGTTGTCAAGTGTTGCAGATGTGCTTGTTCCTGATTGGCCATGAGTTTGGTGACATGGAATTTGTTAGTGGGGCCCGACAGTCAAACACCTTTCAATCCTACATATGTCACATAACCGCAAGGAGTCTTTTCCCCCTTCGCAATCATGCAACAATCATTCGATCTTCCAGCGTGTAAGGGCTGATGATGTGGTGGGTCTGAGGTATCGATCGTGTTGAGGTGCTCAATTTTTATTGGTTGCCGAGGTGGTGATGTGGCTGTGGACTTTTCAAAGGTGGTTGGTCGACTGTTGAATAATAATTTGGACCACTCGAACTGTCAGGAAATAAATAAGATTGATGGTTGCATTTTAAACTTGCTGACTAACCGTTGCCACCTGAAATTTGAATACTTTTAGGGTTTCTTAGTGACAAAAGGATTCAAAATTTAATGTTTTGGCGGCTGATCTGCATGATATGATTTTGCACTCACTGGTACAACATGGCCCAAAGTATGATTGACTGTGGAGGGTGTTTGCACCATGATGGTGTGTGAAGTGGCCATTCAAAGTTGCATCGCAGTTGGTGTTGCAGAGGCTAAACCTGATGGGTTTCCAGTCTATTATGTGCCAGTCATGGATTGTACCATTAGTGAAGATCATTCTTGGATTTATTTTCTTTGAGATTGCTTGATTGCCCCCTGTAGTAAATTTTGATTGAATTCGGTTGGCGAGGTAATTGAAACCCTAATCCTGTCCTAGCTATCCGAAGTTTGATGCATCCTTTCTGAAGGATTCCAAGATAGATAGTGACTATATATTGTTGTCTAATGTATGTAAAAAGGGTTGATAATATTGGGAGAATTGAGTAATGAGAGCTTGGGCTCAGGGTTGGTTTTCTTTAGCATTTTCTCACATTGCAATGTATTGATTCTGTAAAGATTAATAAGAATACACGTAAATCCCAATTTCAGACTTGTGTATGTCTTCTTGTTTCTATCTTGAATCCTTATATATTAATGTCACAAAGTGAATTAGTATATGGTATACAAAGTATATTGTGAGATTGTCTTTGAGTTCTTGCCAAAGTTAGGATTAAATCCTTAAAGATAGTATTAGAGAGTTCAGGGTGAAATAGGAATTTTATGTCTAGGTATGTGAGTGAGGGGAATAATAGGCAAAGCACTTATTCTAGATTTGGGTGTGTTTAAGTTATATTTTTAGTTGATGTATGTTGTATTGTGACTCTGTGCCCTAGGAGATGACATTGGTCCATCCTTAGGAGGCATTTCCCCATCATCAATAAAAAAAAGATAAATGATAAAATCCTTAAATTAGTTTGTAAAGGTTGTGAATGTGTAATATTTTGGAGACTCCTTTCAAGAAGTGAGTCAAGGGTACACCCACCTGAGTATTAGACTCAAAGTGTAGGGGGATCCTTGTTGATCCTTGTTAATTGGCCCTTTTCCTTGCAGACTTTGGAGTGGTGATAGAGTTAGTGACATTAGTTTGTCAATCATAGCATAAATCTGCAAGTAGAAAGAAAAGGAACCAACACCTTCAAACCATACCTTAATTACTTACATGGTACACTCTATCCTATTTCAATAGATGACACTATTTTAGCATAGCAAGATGGCTATTTCCTATCTACTATTTGTACTATGTTCTATGCCTCTTTTAATCAATATTATTATTGTTATGAACCTTGGAGTGACTATGACCCTATTACTGTATACTATCACATTGATTTACTATAGATGTAAGATTGTTCCTCTTCATTATATTGCACCATCCCTAGGTATTTTATGTTCTTTGATGTCTCTTTGCATTACCTTGTCTTGTGTATGTAAGACAATTATTATATATATGTCATTTAACATCATGTTGGGATCAACCCTCATGGGAGCCCACTTCATCCCACATGTTTTAAAATGATGAATATGTACTTGATCTTGCACATGAAATAACTCATTAGATAAAAATATGCATTCTGATTTGTTCTTTGATTTCTTTCTTGGTTCATAGCTTCTCAGATGTAGTGTGAGAGTGGGATATACATGTGTTCATGATTACATGTGCAATGATTTGTGATCCTGAGCTCTAACAAAATCTTCTCTCTCTCTCTCTCTCTCTCTCTCTCTCTCTCTCTCTCTCTCTCTCTCTCTCTCTCTCTCTCTCTCTCTCTCTCTCTCTCTCTCTCTCTCTCTCTCTCTCTCTCTCTCTGTCATTATAGGTTTTGTGAATGATATGTAACTAGAGCTAAAGTTGAGGGTGCCATATGCAACTATGGGATTCGTCATTCCAAGAAATGACAAGTCATATTTCTTTAATTTTGTTTTCTTTCACTCATGCATATTTTACTTCCATAATGTATCTTTCCAGTTACTTCCCATGGCTTGTGTGGGATATGTACCTTATAATTTATGAATAAAAGAACAACCTTGATGCAGAAATGTATAATTTTTTGTCATAATTTTTTTTCATATCATGATCTATTGTACTTTAATCAAAATTTTCCTTTTAGTAAAGTAATTAGAAAAGTTTAAAATGTATCTTTCACCTAAGTTGCACAAGTTGGTCCAGCTCTACCTATTTGAGTTGGAAGGAAAAATTAGGTAACAAAAGGATTCATCAAGATTAACAAAAATTCTTTGAATCATGTTGATACATAAGTGGCAACTCCAACATTATGTGTGGCTCCTTTTCCATTATTCTTTAACCTATGCATAATTATACCCTTCTTTCTGAGTCTTTACATAGTATCATGCTTAATTTGACCAATGCTAATGTTTTTAAACTTCCTCTTATGAAAATATATTAACCCTTCTAAACTATTGTTAACTTCTTATGACCCCAAATCCTTTTTCAATATCACTATCAAACCATTCATGATACTAAAAAGTGATATAGGTTAAAATATATTATCCAAGTTCTCATTGATTCCAATAACAAAACTATTGAGGCTGTTAATAATAAAAGAAATAAATTTGTAGCACCCCCAACAAAAAATTACAAATAAATACCAATCCTTTACCTTCTCATTCTCCCAATATTTTTGAGCTTAACAACCCTAAATAACGAACTTGGATAATATGTGTGGCATGGCCAAAAAATCTATTAATATTATTGAGAAACCTAAACCAAAACCTAAGCTCAAAACTTGCATTATATTTGATTCCAAGGAAACTATTAGGCACGTGATAGACCCCTCTTAATTAGTTCTTATTGATCCAATATGTATGGTGAATTCTAATTATCAAAGAACATCTCTTTAAACAAGATTATTTCATCAAGAAACCTATGACAAATACGATTTGATGATTAAGGTGTATGATGATTTTACATGTCTTACTATAGGTTCTATTACCCTTCTCATTCAAGTTGGTGATAAGTTCTTAGATGTCACCTTTGTCATTAAACCTACCTCTGATCAATTTCAATGATACTAGGACAACCTTGGCTTACTTTCATGAAAGATTTTCCTTCTACTATCCATAAGTGTTTGACGTTCCATCATAATGGAGAAATTATTAGAATCAGCTATAGTCTCTATAAACCATTAGAAAGTATTTGGAAATTAACATTTTAATTCTTTTTTCCTCAAACATATAAACAATTACAAACACAATAATAATTTATGTTCTTATCCTACAAAAAATTCAAACATGACATGATATCAAAGTTGAGAAAATATAAGGATATCCCATCTCCTTGTCCTAGACTTGGACACCTTCCTATACCTTCTATTATTCCTATATATGCTTTAGTCCCACCTCTTATATCCTACAAGTTTCTATCATTTTCCATCTCTCAACCAAGTAAGTTTCCTTTCATTCCTCCTACAAAGGAAGAAAATGGACCAATGTTGATTGGTCCTAAACCTTCTCAAATTTGAAGTTGAACCAAGAGAAAGCATAGTGCTAAAGATCAATGCTGATACGTTGTACCAAGGCCCATGAAATTTATTCCCGAATAATTTTCTCTCCCAAGATGCCCAAAGATGTTTTGAACATATTTGATCAATCTTTGACTAGCCAAAGGGATGAATAAAATCTTAAAATGATAAATTTGTCTTAATATGGTAATTTCTCTTTTTGCATTAAAGATCCTATTTTGATTACTCAAGATGGTGATATGGATGATAGAGTTATTAATGCTAACATTTTGATGCAAACAATGTTGATTATAATGATCCAATGACATGCATGAGGTTATTGAAATCAATAATGAAATTTCTTCAAGACTTTTGAAAGCATTAATCCTAGTGCCTAGTAACAAATTGTAGCATTGTAAATTACATCCCTGTGCAATTTGTTTCTCACCTAAGCCATGTTTTAGTGTTCACAGCCTCTGATACAAGTCTATTTCACATCCAATTCTTGCTTCTCACCATTCAATACCCTAGGTCCAAATTTGGACCCACATTGGAGGGATTAAGTCACCTTCGGCGACTTTCTTCTTGATGTTTGGGACCAAATATAAGCTACATAATGGCTAGTTTGTGAAAGTGGGAACTTTAAGCCCGTGTTAGCTTGCTACAAAATTAACACCACAAAATTCTTGGAGAGGAATAAAAGAGGGTTTTCCTCCCTCATTTTTACACCCACGTCAAAAAATTCAAATGCATCTTCAGTTTCAAGCACTCAAGTCCTCAAGAGAAAGAGATCAAACATCATAGGCATTTAAGGCAAGAAATATTTTTTAGATCATGTATTCATTATGTTTTAATTCATCTCCATTTCCTAAACTAAAGTCTACAAGGTCAACATCAACATCTTCATGAACATTTTGACATAGAGAATGCCTATGAAGGTATAAGCATTCAATTTCAGATCTAGCCTATGTAACCTAACAAAACACATTCACTTACATTGCAATTACATTTTAATTTAAAGATTAATTAAAAAACAAGGGTTCCACCTATGAAAAAACCTTTATACTTTTTCGATAAGAAAATGATGGACGAGTGAAGTAGGTAATCCACCTTTTTCTAACGCATACTTGAAAGGAAGATGAACCAATAGGATCAAGTAGAAATTAAGCTCTAAGTGAGTGAAATGATCCTTTGTGATAATGTATTAGAATGAGTTGTATTTAAGGGGATATGATAGGATGGTGAGAGATAAAAGTTTAAATAAGAAAATATGACAAGCTACAACAAAAATAGGATGAGAGAAAATAGACGTGAACCTACAATGACCTAAAATAATAACTAGAAAATTGTATTGACACGTGGTCTGGATTTGAAGTTAATTTCTAGGGTATATATTGCTCTCATCATTCTGTATCCATCCATAGATCACTTGGATCATTGTACACCCTATAACTTTTCATGAAACATTTACAGACAATCCATTAGATTTTGCACTTTATGGATTAAGCTCTGATAGATCCACCACCTATCTTATACACAAAAAATGGGGAAAATGTTGTGGAAAGGGGTTTGCCTTGGTCAAACCCATATTTTAGAATTAACCTTGAAATTTCATGAAAGGAATGTATGTAAATGTAACTTTGGTAAATGTTAGATCTACCTTGTAAATGAAAATACCTTCATAAACATATTTTGAGATCACACATATTTATGAAGATGCTTGTGTGTTACTTGAATTGTAGTTGTTGAACCTTGGAATGTAGAAAGGAATCAAGGTTGTCTTCACAAATGCATAGATCTATAAATACTCTTCAAAGATATTCAATTTTGTTAAGCTTGATAAACACTTTCTTTAAAGGAAGAATGCATGGAGATGGTCAAAGGATCTTCTTTCTTTATTGAGAACTCTTCTACTTGGCCATCATGGGAGAGAAGCTTGCTACAATAGAGAAGATTTCCCTAGATGCTTGAAGAATTCATGATAATTGGTCTTTAATTCTCTTTCAAATCTTGTGAGAACATATGAAATCTTGATCTTGGTTATGGTTATCAAATTGAGGAGAGATAGGACACTTAAATACATCTCAAAACATTTCAGGATTGAAAAATCAGAGGAGACAAATGTGGGATCTAATTTCCCACTAAAAAATGTAATGGGCCACCCATTTGAATTTGGGCCCAAATCTCAAAGTACATATTTCCCAGGGCATTCCATACCTAGGTATAAATTTCCCAAGTTGTTCTATAACCAAGAAAACAAGCTCAAATTTGAATGGGATTCAAGGAGTAAAAGATGCCAGAATAGGGGGATAGATTATTGGATCAAGCATACCAAACATGAAATATCAATAATTCCAAAATGGGGCCTAATATAGTATTTAATTATAGGTGGTAATTTTTTATGTTAGTACATTTAACCCCAACTTTAGCAAGAGAATAAGACTATCTCATGCTCATGGTAAAGTAGATCAATGCATTGGAAAAAATCTTATCAAGGTCAAGGAGTGAAGGAGACACCAAGCCCCCAAGTGACTTAGGTCCTTATCACATCCAAAACCAAGATAAAAGATGCAATGTGTGTGTGTGTGTGTGAGAGAGTGAGAGAGAGAGAGAGAGAGTTATTGCCTTACTATGGATCATGCAAAGAGAAAGCACTACTACAAAAGATGGGATCGATAATATAGAAAGTTGTATTATGCTAGTCAACCCATCAAAACATATAAGATCAATCCTCAAGGAAATATTTTTCCCATTAAGGTATCTAGAAAAGTGGTTAGTCTAAGGACCAAATGAAAGGACCAGTCTTAGGATCCACTGAATAATGAATAGGGTATGATAATGTAATGAAAGGATAAGATTAAGGAAATCATTGTCTCCTTAGCCATCTACAAAAGAGATTTCATTAAATCATTTTGTGTGTGTGTGCAAAATGTGACACAAGGAGCGGAGTGTGTGCCCCTATGTTAAAGCAATTACAAACACCTTAAAAAAAGCAATGGATTTAAAAGAGAATACACACACCCATAAGAGACATTTCCACTATGAGATTCCCCAAAGAAAGGAAAAACTAATATAAAACAAATACATGAAAAATAGAGAACAAAAGGGATATACTAACTCTAGGGTTACTGTGATCATATGATAACTTGTGTATATCAGAACTATATCAAAATGAACTTTTATCATCCCCCAAAAGTAGTAGAACTAAAAATATAGTGGAAGAATGTCATATAAGAGATTCAAAGAAGAGTCTTTTTGGGATAACATATTGGAGACCAATAAAATGGTAGCTACCATTTTGTATCATCCCTACTCAGACAACACAAAGATAACATATGTATGACATAACATATATACAACATATATAATAAATGAGATATATATAGAAAAATGTCATGATAGGTTGACTCCTTTATCACCTTGAACCAATGGACAAATGCCTAACTAAGTCTAAAAAAAACATAAAACAAGCATCACATTATGGGGGAAGCACATTACAATAGGAAAACACACAAAATAATCTACTATACAAGAGGATCTAGTCAAGCATATTGCTTTCTCACCATCTTGGTCTATATTTTTTAGGTAAGGTGGGAAATACGCAAGAGGAGCAACATCAAGCATAGTAGATAGAACAATAGCCAGTTCCAAATAATGACCATGATCTAACGATGAGACACTTTATTTATAACTAGGATAAAGAGATAATTGTTTTGCAAATCTAGAAACTAAATCATGATTAACATCAATAAGCTCATACATATCATAGTGCTAGCATGAACATAATTTTCATTATAAACATTGAAATCATCATCATCAAGGGTATCTTATTCATCAAAATTAATCACAATATGATCTCAAATACGAATAAAATTATCATGCTTGTTCAATCTCATCTTCTTTAAATTAACTTCCTCCCTTGGGTTGTGCATAGGTTGGTCAAGGGAATAAAAACATCAAGAGGTGTCTTAGTGGAGTAAAGGTTTTGGGAATAAAACTCATGGGCTCTAGCATGATGTCTACAACGACCATCATGAGCACAATGTTTATGTTTTCTTTCTTTAAAACTTGAGGTGGTTTTGGATCAATCAACATAACATCATTTTCTTCTTTAGGAGAAAGAATGAAATGCACCACACTAGGTTGAGAGGTACCATCTACATAGCACTTATAATATATGGGAGGTGGAACTAAAGCATAAATAGGAGGTATTAAAGGTGTAGGAATGATTCCAAGTATAAGGAAATGAGATGAAATAATATTAGAATTATTAAGTCCACAAATCTTTTTAATTTTGAATTTTTGATGGGATAAGAAGAAGTTATCTTTGTGGGGTTGAATTGTTTGTGACATGGAAGGATGAAATAAGTCAAGGTAAAAGTTCCCTTGAGTAGCTAAAGGTTGATAGAGACTATGGTTAATCATGATGATTTATCCATCATGGGGAAATTTCAAGCACTCATGGATAGGAGTAAATATAGATTTTATGGAAGTGAGCCAAGGAAGGCCAAGTATAACTTGAAACTGATTAGAAGTTGGGATGACAAAAAAGGTGATATCTAAGGTTTTATAACCAAATTATACAAGAAAGGTAATGTAACCATGGGTAGGACAAGTGAAACCATTAAAAAAAATTATCATCACATTATATTTGTCATAAGAATATTGTTGCAGGTGTCAAGTGTAAAGATGTTCTTCATTTATAACATTCACCATACAAGTAAGATATATGAGAACTCTATGAGAGGGAAGACCATTAATTTTTTCAACAATGTAAACAAGACCATCAAGTGCCCTAATAGTCTTACTAGGATCAAATGTAATGCAAAGCTTAGGTTTTGGTTTTGGTTTAGGTTCAGATTGATCAATAAGGTTGATAAAATTGTTGGCCTTGGTATATTTAACATCATAGTTCACAATGGTAGGAGGGCCAAAAAAGCAGGTGGAAGAAGAAGGAAATGAATGGATAGACTCAATCATATTGGTACTGAGAAGCTAGGGGATTAGTATATATTTGCAAGTTTTGGCTAAGAGGGGAAAAATAATTGTTTCCTTGATCATTAACACCCTCAAAAAATATAGTATTAGAATCAATGAGGTCTTGGATTACAAATTTCAAATGGAAACACTTTTTAGTATCATGACTAGGTTGATGATATTGGAAAAAGGCTTTGGGATCAAAGTTTTTAGGATTTGGTTTTGAAGGATCAATTAGCTTAATGGGAGGAAGTGTTAAAACATTAGCATTAATGAACTTCAACATAAAATTATGTAAATATTTTGAAAGAGGTGTAGAATTATGAGGTCTAAAATAAGATGACAAAGGAGTCACACTTTTTAACATTTCTACCACTTATGCATCAACATTGTTTGATTAATTGTTGATCTTGATGATACCTTTAGGTTTTTGAATCTTTTAGGAAGGTTGAGATGCACCATCACTATTAGTAACCAGAGCCATTGGATTGGTGCTCTCAAATTGACTTGAAGTTGATGATTATGAAGCACTACAAATAATTGAGTAAAAGAGGAGAATTCATAAAGCAATATCTTATCTCTAATTTTTTTTCATAAATCAGAAATGAAATAAATTGCACATAAATATTAGGCACAATATTAGAAAACTGAGAATGCAAATGTTTTAATTTACCAATGAAATCAATCATCATTTCTTTAACACCATGTTTACAATGCATCAAATCAAAGAAATAAATATTAGAACCAATATTGTTTTGGAATTGTTGAATGAAAGAATTAGCGAGTTTTTAAAAGAATCAATGAAATAAAGAGGTAAAGAGAAATACCATTGTAAGGGTTTATCTTGAAAGTGATGCAAGTAGGCAAATAGAAGAATGGAAAACCCAATTCCACTACTTATCCAACCTTTGAATTGGCTCTTAAGTCTACATATTGGGTTCATGGCAATCTTGTATCTCGGTAGCTTGTTAGATGTACATGGTAATTGCTTTGGATTTCTCGGTGGAGTGTTCCTGTTTGTTCACCAATGAGCTTGGTTACCACTTGATGGTGTGTTGTCTCTTCTCGGTGGTGCCCTTCATCGAGTGGCTTTGTTGTGCTATGTTCTATTTGGTGGTGTTCTTAAGTCAACATCAAATTTATGTCCTCAATTCAACTATCACCCATACAATCATAAGACTTGTGTTCCAAGGGAGTGATAAGATTGAATCCTCCTTAAGATACCTTATATTGGTCTAGTGATCAAGTTTGAATTCTTCTTTACATAATTTAATTCACACTACACCAAACTGTCTTATTTGGCTAGTAGCCCTAAGAACTCCATTTCTTTCAAAAAATAGGACTTTTCCAAAGGTCTTTCCAGAAAAATTATATTTTCAAATACCCTTTATAGTTCTTGGTCAAACTCCAAAAGGTCAGATTTTGACTTTGTTCCTACACCCCCAAACACTCAACATAGTACATAGATCTAATAGACCTAATCAGGACTAGTTTCCAAAGGAGGTCCTAAGAAATGGGTTCACAGAATCACCACAACCACTTGGATATGACCTAATAACTCCAACTACACTATTTTCATCATTATTTAATTCTTACCACTCATTTAGTATGATTGCCTCTCACTTCTTCACAATTTTGGACTGAACTCTTGGGCTTGTTTAGCCTAGGGCTTGGTGGAAAAATCACAAACCCATACACCCTAATCCTTCCCTTATGGATTCTTAAATTACACCCCCCTAACTTTCATTCCACTAGGATTCATGGATTTTCCACAGTGGGAGTGCAAGTTAGGGCTCCATCTTTGATTGGTCCCAATAAACGAGGGTTTCCAGGACTAGTTCCATAAATATGAACACAACTCTCTCCAATCTCCACCAAATTGGTTCAAACCAATTGCATCTAGACCAAAACACACAAAACTACACAAATTCCAATCACCAATCAGATTGTACAGTACATAAATCAGACAATTTTACACAAAATTAGGGTATCTTCATTCAGAATTCCACCAAACTTCATACATTAATGAAATCCTGATCTTGTATGGTCAAAAGGGACCCAAATAGATCCTTCCCAATGAATACAACTATTTTCCAAATGGTTTTGGTCATTGGTGACCAAATTGCAACTTTTCAAGCAACTTTTAAATGTTGTTTTACATCTTTTTAATCACTTTGCTAATTCATGTCTTAAGAATCTTAAAAAGAGTTTGAAGGTTTGTAAGCATTTCCAAAGACTATATTTATGCCTCTACCTATCTCAAAATCACCTAAAGACTTTATTACAACCCTTAAAATACCCCTTGGCCTAATGAGACTCTAGGTTTATAAAACACCTTAGAGCCTATTAGCCTTACAAATAGGTCAGAGATTACATCATGGACGATCCCACTAGATCAAATAATTTATTCCTATTTACTAATCCCTTGATTACATTGGGTTCCCTGCACCAGAAAGGTTCTAGTAAAAATTTTAGCCATGAACCCATGATCTTAAAAAAAATCACTACACAATGTTTGAAAGGTTTTAGCATGGGTCAGGGGATCACCTTTACCATTGTTAATATCCAAGTGATATGTTTCCATGTATTAAGGGATAATATCATGAATGATGTCTAAGGACAAAGAGCTAGCAATGTCACATGTGGAAGTATTGAATTTGGATTGAGTCATAGAGGTAATCTGTTGTTGCAAGGATGAAACAGTTTGAGCAAGACTATTGATAGTGGATTCTCTGGAAAGGTTGGTATTGGACATATGTGAAAGGTTGGAACCATTATGAGAAATGGAAGGAACATTGGAAAATGAAAATGGGACATGTTGTAGGTAGGCATGGATGATAGGTGGGAAACACATGGAACACTTGAAGGAGGAGGAATAGGATTAGGAATTCTTCCAAGGCTAACATGTATGGGATTAATGTTTGAAATGGATGTAGTCATGAGAGGTGGAGCATAAATAGAAACACTAAGTAAAGAGGTAGGAAGAGGAATTGAAATTTCAACACTAGTGGGAGGTGGAGTGAAACCAAGTCCTTGAGAAAACTCTTTAATAGGTTTAACATTGTTATCAATAAGATGGGAAATAGTGTGTAAAAAACTAACACAATGTTCATCATTGTGAATCAACTTCCTCAAATCCTCTACTAATGAAATAACTTCGATATTAGTGTTTTCTTGACCCAACCATTTCTCAAAATTTTCAAATTCATGGGAAATATTTTGCACTTGCATAGCAAGGACCCTTAAGATCTCAACTTCACCATGAGAAAAGTGAGAATAAGGATTCTCAGCGATAGTAGGAATGCCATTGGTAGGCATGGGTGTCTCATTAAGATTCCTAGGAAATAAAGAGGACTCAGGATCAAAGGAACCCATAAGTCTACGACTTCTCATAGCCAAAATTCTATAGGTAGGACTCAATGTTATAAAACTCATGTGCAAGAAAATATAGATCTAAAAAATGTAAGTATGAAATTTTAAATAGATATGCAAACACTCATTAAATTTATGCAACTTGAATATAATTAAAACACACAATTGCACATAAATTATAATAAATAACACATCTAACTATCAAATAAAAAATGAGGATCCAATACACATAAAGAGGATATAACACCAAAATTAAAATGGCAATTTGATGCTTAGAGTTCACCAAAAATGTGTGGCTGAAGAAAAGGGAACAATGTGGATGCAAGGAATTGTCCTCATTTCCCCAATGCACAATTAGAAAGGAAGATGACCCAATAGGCTCAAGCACTGAATGGGTCAATGATCCTTCATTGAAATGAATTGAGGGAAGTTGTATTTGAGGGAAAATGATATGATGATGCAAAATAGGAGGCTAAATAAGAAAAATTGACAAGATTCGCAAAATACAGACTAACAAGCAATAAATATGCGATTGTAATGACTTGAAATAGGATCCAAAAGACTATAAAAATCTACAATCTAAATTTGGAGTGAAATTTTAGGGAACAAAATGTCCTGGGTGTTTTGTTCCCAAGAATAGTTTGTAGAAATTTGTTGTATTCCTCGTGATTCTTCTCAAAACTTTCATAGTCAATCTGATAAATGTTATAATTTTTGTATTAGTTTTGATAGTTGTGCCACATGTTCTTGCACATAGAAAAAAGGGGAAAATATTGTGGAAAGGGGTTTATCTTGGTCAAACCCATGTTTAGGAATCAACCTTGAAAATGAAATGAAATTGCATAAAGGAAAGTATTAAATCAAAAGGTAAATGTTAGATCTACCTTGTCAATAAGTATACCTTCATGAATAGATGCAAAAATTGCACATAGTTATGAAGAAAATTTTATGTTGCTTAAATTATAGTTGGATGTTGACTTTGAATAAATGAATCCCTTCACAAGTGCATGGATCTATGAATGTCACTCCTAGATCTTCAATGTTGTTATGCTTGATGAACACTTTCTATGGAGGAAGAATGCATGCATATAGAAAAAAGATCTTCTTGCTTGATTGAGAACTCCTCTACTTGGCCATCATGGGAGAGAATCTTGCTACAATGAAGAAGATTGCGTTCAAAATGCCTTGGATTCTTGAGGAAATGCTAGATCTTGGATGCTTGCCTTTAAATATTGAACTTGATTGCTTGATCGTGAATGCCTCATTGATAATGGATCTTGAGTTATCTCTTGTGGTTGATAATGAAAACCAAAATGAGGAGAGATAAGATGTTTATATACCTATTACAATATTTAAAGATTCAAAATCAACCCCGGCTAACCATGGGATCTTATTTCCTACTAACACATCACAATGGGGGCCCAATTTGAATTTGAGCCCAATTGTGGGTCAACACTATGCCTTGAGCAATGTGTTCCTAGGAACATAACACTTTGGGTGTTATGTACCTAGGAGAAAGAGCCAAGATTGAAATGAGAGATCGAGAAGATAGCCCTAGATGCCAAAATAATGGGAAATAGGTAGCTAGATCGAGCATAATAAACATGAAATCTTAAAATCACCAAAATGGGGCCTAATTGAGCATCCAATTATGGGTAATAAGTTTTTAGGATGGTACACACACACACACACACATATACACACACATACATGCATATATGTATGTATGTATATAAATGTCCATGTCTATATATATGTATATATATACACATAGACACATATGTATGTATGTATGTGTGTATGTATGTATGTATGTATATGTATTTATATACATGTACACACATATATGTGCATACACACACACACACACACACACACACACACTAATCCAATCATACTTCAAGTAGGCCAAACACACTTCAGCTAATAGTTAGCTTCCAAAAATTATTTACATGCTTCCACAAAAAAAATGCTTCAAGCGTTTCACATAAATAGGTCAGTCAAAGTTGATGCCAACTATAAGTCACACATTACACACAATGCTTAGTCTTATCCCAAAAATGTAGAACCAAAAACATCCAACTAATAAAATGTAGATACTTTGATAAACTATTATGTTCCAGAGGAATGGAGCAACTAGCAGGTTGAACTCCCAAACCATGTATCTCTTTGTCTGAAGATCTAAAATACATACAAACTTGAGTATCTAATCATTTGGTACTCAAAAACATACTATCCAAATTACAAATCCATATCTATATTTCTCGAGTAACATGGACCAAAACAAGTCAAACAATTTTCTGGAGCAATAACAACATAAGTATGTTGACATCAGTGACAATTGGCACAGTATGCACACAAAATTATCCTTCAAAAAAATCATCAATGAAAAAATTCCAACAATATGTCCCCAATTTGTCAGAATTAATAAAGTTAGTTCTTAAGGAAGTTCATTTTGCACCATATTTAGGTCACCTAGGTGTCACTAAATTGTTAATTCATATTAAACCCTTTTATTTTTGGAAGGGAATGAAGGGATATGCCACCAAGTTTGTAACAAGTTGTTTAGAATACCATAGGGTTAAAGCCAAACATAAAAATCCAGCTAGATTTTTACAACCTCATGCCATTCTTGAATGGAAGTGGTAGATCATCAGTATGGATTTTATTGTGTTCCTATGTCAAGGAATAGACACAACACTATTTTGGTGGTGGTAGATAGATTAACTAAGGTAGCTCATTTTATTTTGAGGAACTTAATTGATGGAGCACCCATTATAGAAATGAAATTTGTTAAGGAGATTTTTCAAATACATGGAATTCTTGAAAAAAATATTTCAAACAAAGGTGTCAGAATGACATCCAAGTTTTGGAAAACATTATTTGCAACTCTAGGAACTCAGTTGAACATATCATCTAGAGACAAATGGTTAGATGGAAAGGGTAAACTAGGTTTTGGAGGATCTCCTAAGAGTGTATTGCATAGATCAAAAATATGAATGGGAAGATTATTTATCATTAGTAGAATTTACTTATAATAATTCTTATCAATCAACCATTAAGATGGCACCTTTTGAAGCACTATATGGAAGAAGGTGCAAAGCTAGGATAAGAAAGAAGATAGGGTAATCCTTGGGGTCGATATGCTTGTAGCGATGGAAGAGTAGGTATAGTTGAATATAAGACAATTATTTGAGGTTAATGATAGACAAAACATTATGCAGATGCTAAGCATACACCCAGACAATTTGAAGTTGGGGAGAAGGTTCTCCTAAGGGTTAAATCCTAGAAAATTTCCATTAAGTTTGGAAATTTTTCCAAGTTGGAACCTAGATATGTGGGACCATTTAAGGTTCTGGAAGTTATCAACCTTATAGCCTATACAATTTCTCTACCACTAGCTCTTTCTCGGTTGCACAATGTTTTCCATATTTCAAATATAAATAAATACATAACACATTTTGAGCATATAAGTGATTGGAACTCATTGTAGGTGTAGGATCCAAGGGTGGTCATGATCAATCGTCTCAAGGTGTTCGGGTTACATAAGTTGTGCTCACGTAATTATGAGTTTACTCAATGCCAAGTCCAATGGGAGCAACATGGAGACGACAATGCTACTAGGGAGGAATAAATTCTCCAAAAATTTCCTCATTTTTTAAAAGATTTATGAATATGTGTTGAGAACCACTATATTATTATATTGAACAATGATGAATATCAATCATTAAGGATGATGATTGACAACAGGGAGGATATGTTACATCCCTTCCTTGACAACTTCTATTAACTATAATAACTCTTTCATGTGAAGTATGAAGTTAGTTAATTATGTGGTTTTTGATGTTTGATTAAGATGATTATGAGTATGCTTTTATTTATGAGGATTGATTAACAAATAATATCATCATGAAAATTATATTCAAGGATGAATAATGTTATGTGATGCTATAGATGATTTATTGTTTAAAAGATTATGAAGATGAATATGACTAATCAATCCTGAAAGTGGGGAGAGAGTATAATCAAAGAGTTGTAGATGTGAGGTGAATATTGGAAATGCCATATGAGTAGGAATCCATAGCTAAGTATCTTTTTCATTAGGTCTTTGGTTAGGATGGTTATCCTTGTTCATGTTCAACTGGTTGATCTTACCCCTATCGATTTAAAGGATATATGTATATGTGTGTGTACATAGAACCATACATAGACACATACATATTATCATGAATCAAGAAGCAACCATGTGTATATGTATTTATGATGGTTGAGAAATTAAATACATGAAGTTTTAATTGGCATCAACCCTAATGGAACAATGGCACACTCACACACATATGCAACCTTTATATGTCATGAGATTGATATAATTATTATATTATGTTATATATTTTTAGTCAAGCCAACCTTCATATGATTTTGCATTTAATATTTTCTTGCCATCTAGATATGTCTTCTTGGGTGGCAAGTGTAACCTCTTTTTTCCACCCAATAACTAAAAATGAGTTACTCCTTTCATGGTCACTCACTTTGAAAAAGGGAATTATCATGCCACTTGAAAGATTCTCTCTACAAGTTTTTTAAGAAATCAATAAGTAACCTATATATCATCGCTAGGTCATAGCATTGGAAAAATAATTCTTACTCTCTGGTCATCATACCGGCAAGGTGATCACATGCAAGTCATCTCATTTCCTTCATGAAAATGATCAGGTTAAGCCACATTATGGTATATGTATCTTGCATGTTTCTTGACAACTTGATCATAAAAATGATCTAAATCTCATTGCTTGCAAGTGATAAAAGAACTTAGACATAGACCATTATTACTCTATCTCTGTAAAATGCTTGATATCTGCGCAATAATATGAATACTTGAATATGTGTATATTATATAAATTTTTATATTCGGGCATCCAAATAGGAACATATTTAAATATGCATTTAATAAGAATATATAATTAATTATGCATCCATCATGTTTTCATTAGTTATCAGTGCATCTGAAATATACTCATTAACTATGAATACTTTGTAAATAGAAACTCTGTGCATTCGTATATAGGAATAAGGGTTTGTCTCAATGAATCATGTCATCATCAAATAAAGAAATCATGTATAGATTTATTGGACTATTCATAACATCTAGCTATATAAATATAATCTTTCAAGAAACTAATTTGATGAATCATCTCTAAACTAAATAATAAAGGAAACATCAAGATCATCAAGAGGAGGAATCCTCATAATTTGTAATGAGGTAACAAACAAGACAATTATAAAATAGTGCTTACCATATATCTACAATAAAGGAACTATTAAATCAAAACTAATAATTACATTAAAATTAAAATTTGAACCTTGCAGAAATTTTGGAGTAAATAGAGCCTTATTATGTTGCAAAACATAGACTATCTTTAGGGATTCGTTGAAAAACAATATGGGATTAAGGATGTATGGTCTAACTTTCTACCTTTGATGAAAGATAGTTTTCCAAAAACATAATTTTCCAACAAGTCTTAGGTCATTGCCTATATTGAATTGTAAGCTCAAGCAGAGAGCAAGGCAAGTATGAAAAGACTAGTGAAATAGGAGTGTGTTCTCAAGGCCTTGGTTAGTAAAGCAATATAATTTCCATTGGTAAAACAAGTCCTTAAGAGTGTGAAGACCTAATGAGAGGATTCAAAGGAATATTATATGAGTTTTATGGTGAGAATGACAACATGAAGTGTAATGCTTGCACCTATAAAACCTTGGCCAAGGTGGTAATATGAAAATAGGTAGTAATCATCAGTCACTAAAACCAATAGGGGAATGTCTATCTAGGAAGGTCATTCTCATAGGTGAATATGTCTATAGGGTGTGACTGCCTATGAAAGTTGTGGCTTCTAACACCAAGTCTTGGATGACATGAAAGGCTGGATCTCATGCTCGCATATCTTGTGTAGGGTTGGACCACTTTTGTAAGGGAAGTTGTGTGGGAGACTATTAAAGTTGAGATAGTAAGATCAATATTTGGGAGATAAAAACTCTAATGATACTCTACAACCCCATGAAAGAGATTAAGAGCTTATGTGAATGATAAAAACAAGAACGAACCATCAAACTTATCAGGTTCTATGGTTTATGTATTGACTATTTAAATCAATTAATGTTTTCTTTTATTTTGGCATTAATGAAATAAAAAAAATAGTTAAAATCCTTTTCTTGTGAAGTTAGTTATTCAAGAGATATTATATCTTTCTTTAGTTAGTCAACAAAATTTCAATTATTCATGTTCATGTGGAAAAGTAGTTATTTTTATTAATTAGAAATAAAAGAAAAAAATATTTCCCATGATTTGTTTGTTATTAAGTTATTCTAATGCTATTATTATTTATAGGTAGTTTTTAAGCTACATTATTTCTATTGTCTCAAGAGAACTATAGCCTCACCTAAGTCTCCTTGTATCCATGAGTAATAGCAAATGATCAATCTATGCTAAACTCCAAAATCATTTTTTCACTCTAATGAAGTTCTAAGGCATATGACCAATGCACCTGATCCAATAAAAACTCACTAGGCCATTGTCAAAGCTCCAACTATGGAGTCAGGAACCCAAACATGATAATACGATCTACCTGTATCCTTCTAAGAGATAACATGCTCCATATAAAAATACTAAATAACCATATCATGTCAAAACTCTAATCTAGAATCAAGAGTACATCACGACATAATATAAATTCATCTTATCAAATAAGGGTAACATGTTAGATGAAAGCATAAACCAAACCTCAACTGATGACTTGATTGATGAATCCTCCAAAATGTCAACATTTTGAATCGTCATGAAGATAACCATCTCCCACTAGTGAATTAGCAAATTTCAAAACTCCTTCTGCAACAATAGGATCTAAGGCATCCTCCACCATCTACAACACTAAAGAAAATCATCTGCCATCCAATGGTGAATCCACATCACTGCCAACAATTCCCACTAAACTGTGATGTTGAGTCATACAAGGCATCATAACAAATATCTCCAAAATTTGAAAATATTTGAGGCCCACACACATACAAGTGCACTGCTAATCATGCCAAGTGAAACCAACATCTCCAAACCAAGTAAATACACCAAGATACATGACCCCACAATTGACTGTCCAGGTAATCACTCATCATCCATCCTCTCATCTCAAAAGAAAATACACCAATGCACAAGTAACCCCAACCAAGGTCAACTAACAAGTTTTCATCCAAACTTAATCAAAGCCGATGGATATAGATAGTACACATCCAATTTATCCCACTACAACTGAACAAGTAATTAGCTTGCACAACTACATAACTTGTAGATCCAATCATTGAAACATGAAAACTCATTATCACATTAGTAAACTACAAATTTGAGATCTCAAAGAGAGAAACCATGTGGACAACATGACTCAAAACACCGAATCAAGTACAAATCAAATTTGACAATTATGTCCACATGGAACACCATAGTCCAAGAATCCATCAAGCATCACCACATAAATCTTGAATGACTAATCACATACCAAGATCTCCATGTAGAGAAAGAATCATTACCTATTACTATGCACAAAGCATACATCTAGAGCTACAACTATCTCATCCAATGTCACCCCAAAGAAACTAGGTTCTAGAAAATAGTTCTTCTACAAATCCACCAAAGCACAAGTTTTTCTTGATTGTGTAAAACCTACAAAACCATATTGTTTAAGAGCACTCATGCACATCTATATCCACTTCACATCTAGAAGACTCAAAACTATGAAAACACAAAAAAAGGTTAAACCAAAACAATAGAATCATCATAGATGAGCTTCACCATAGATTTTGAACATAAAATCTATAAAGCCTTAAAATCTAAGGAACATAAATCTAAGTCATGCAAGTACAACCATCCATAAGAAAAAAGTGGTTCAAGAACTCCAAACCCATTAGTAGGCCAATTCCACAATCACCACCTGCACATGCATATGAGGGAGATAGGATATTCTTGAAACTTCCAAAACATCTAATGAAACAACTATATAGCCTCCATGAATTTGAGGATAATGAATCAATGCCCTCCAATATTAGGACTAAAACAAAAACCTAATATCAACACATTTCCCCAATAGTTTAGACAACCCAAGTTTCTTCATAGTATCAAGGAGCCTAAAATAAACACCCAACATGAAAATTATATTATACATAACCATGAAATATGATATCACCACCATTCATTAATGTTATAACACTATCAAATAGGAGCTCTGAATCAATAGCATATTAAATGAAAGCACATGATCAACTTCATGAAACTCTATCTTCACCATCCTTCAAAATTTCTTCTATTTCCTAAAAAACTAAATCAACTACTAGACTTCCACTCATCAAAGGATTAATCAACAACCAATTCCTTCAAAACAAATTTCTTCGAGTTATCTAAGAAAAGAAATATTAACTAAAGAAATACTTAGAACTAAAAACATCATTAATCCTCACTGTTGGAATTGTTTCTATGACAAGATGCTTTACCTAAAGTTGAATCTTCTTTTAAGTCTACTATTCATTATAAGGATAAGAAGATGCTAAAAAATAATGTGAGCACCATTAGAAGTGACAAGTATGCAGATCTTGGAGAATATGCTAAGGAATGGGTAGAAATAGAGGAAGAAGAAAGGAAATTGGATGAGCTTGTAGCCTTGGTCGCAAAGAGAGAAAATAGAGGTAAGGGAAAGTATGAAGGGAAATTACCCTTGAAGTTTTTTTCATGCAATAAAATAGATCATTTTCCCTCTAGATGTCCTACTAGAGTTTCGAAGTATAAACATAAGCCATACAAGTCTAAATATCCTAAGGAATTTTATACTGCTAGTGAGGGTATTTCTAATGATGAATTTGTGAATGATGAAGATGAGATTGGGTTTGTTGCTATTAAAGATCATGAAGATCCTATTCTTGAGGAAAAATATTTGGTTTCACATGTAGAAAATAAATCTGAATGGATTATAGATAGTGGATGCTCTCATCACATGATCGGTGATAAAGACAAATATGTGCAGCTTAACAAGTATGATGGAGGTGTAATCAGATTTGGAGATAATAATCCTCACTTGATCATAGGAAGAGGATCTATAACTCTTGACTAAAAAACTAATACTAATGATGTTTTATTTGTTGATGGACTAAAGCATAATCTATTGAGTGTTGGACAACTTGTGGATAAAATTTATCGTCTGCAATTCAAGAATGGAAAATGTACTATCAAAGATTAGTCAAACAATCTGATCGCATTAGGTACTAAGACTAATGGTAATGTATTTCAATTGAATTCAACTGAAGCAAGTTGTTTTCTTGTAAAGATAGGTGATAGTTGGTTATGGCACAAGAGGTTTTGTCATATAAATTTAGATAAATTTGTGAAGGTCAGTAACACTAGTGCAGTCAGAGATTTAACTAAGATTGTGAAGCCTATTAACATGTTGTGCAAAGAATGTGTTATAGGAAAAAAACTTTTAGAGAAAGACTTATTCATCAAAAGGGAGATTGGATCTGGTACATACAGATCTCTGTGATCCTATAAGAACAAGGTCATATTATGGTGAAATGTACTTTATAATTTTTGTTGATGATTATTCAAGAATGATGTGAGTTATTTTTCTTAAAGAAAAATCTGAAGCTTTTGATAAGTTCAAGATTTAATGGAAAAAGTTGAGAATGAATCAGGATTGAAGATTAAATGCTTAAGGTCTGATAGAGGTGGTGAGTTCACATCAGATTAGTTTAATGCATATTGTGAGGAACATGGGATATATAGACAAACTTATGTGCCTAGAACACCACAACAAAATGACATAGCAGAAAGGAGAAATAGAACCATTCTTGATGTTGCTAGGACTATTATGCTTGAAGGAAAGGTATCGTAGATGAATTGGATGAAAGCAAGTAACACCATAGTCTATACATTGAATAGATTTCAAATCATACATGATACTGGTAAGATTTCATATGAATTATGGTTTGGTCATATTCCCATAGTTAAATACTTCAGAATATTTGGTAGTAAATGCTATATCAAAATGGGTGATGAACTAGGTAAGTTTAATCCTAGAAGTGATGGAAGAATCTTTCTTGGATACTCTAATAGGAGTAAGGCATATAGGTGTTACAATCTCAGATTGGGAAATATAGTTGAAAGTTCTAATGTGAAGATTGATAAGAAATTTTAGATTCAGGAAAGAATGTATGATGATGGATCAAAAAATAAAGGTAATCATGGTTCTACTATTCATAATCAAAATCAGGAGTAGGAAGCAGAATAGTTCTTTGAGATTGACAATGGGATACAAGTATTGATGAGCCAAAAGGGACTCCTAAAACACCAAGGTATGTATCAATAAACCATTTTGATAAACAAATAATTGGATATGTAAACTAAGGTGTGATGACAAGGTCAAAGGTTAGAAATGAATTATGCTTAATCTCACAAGTAGAATCTAAGACTATTGGTGAAGCTCATAAAGATGAATTTTGGATTAAGGAAATGCAAGAATAACTAGATCAAATTCAAAATAATGATACTTGGGAGCTTGTACCAAGGCCTAAAGACAAAAATGTTATAGGAACTAAATGGGTTTTTAGGAATAAGATGAATAAGTAGGTTGAAGTTGTAAGAAATAAATCAAGAATTGTTTGTAAAGGATACTCAAAGTAAGAAGGTATTGACTTTGAAGAGACTTTTTCTCTTGTGGCTAGATTGGAGGCTATTAGATTGTTTCTTTCTTATGCATCTCATTAATAATTTATGGTTTATCAAATGGATGTCAAATTTGCATTCTTGAATGGTGAACTTGAAGAGGAAGTCTACATAGAGCAACCAAATGGATTCACATTAATTGATCAGGTAGATATGGTACACAAATTGAAAAAAACATTATATGGCTTGAAGCAAGCACCAAGGGCATGGTATGCTAGATTGGACAGGTTTTTATTACATCTTGGTTTCAGAAAAGGTAATGTTGATAGTATTTTGTATTTAAGGATTAATTCTAATGATATCTTAATTGGTGAGATATTTGTTGATGATATCATATTTTGTGGGAGTGATGCTATGAGTAATAAATTCACTTAAGAGATGAAAGGTGATTTTGAGATGTCTATGATAGGGAAAATGATTTTTTTTCTTGCTTTTCAAATCACTCAAAGTAAGGATGAAATTTTCATATCTCAAACTAAGTATCTTAAGGAATTATTGATATTTTTTGGAATGGAGGATTGTAAGCCAATAAGAACACCTATGGTTACAGGTTGAAAACTAACTACTACTAATGATTCACCAAATTTTTTTAGACAAAGTATAGTTCAATGATTGGAGGATTGCAATACTTGACTCATACAAGGCCAAATATATCCAATGCAATCGAAATTGTCACTAGATTCCAAGCCGAACCAAGGAAACTCATTTTGCTACTATGAAAAGAATACTAAGATATCTGAAGGGAACCTTGGACTATGGTTTGTGGTATGAAAAATATGATGACTTTACTTTACATGCATTTATTGACGTAGACTGGAGAGGTAGTGTGGATGACAGAAAAAGAACAAGTGGAGGAGCTTTCTTCCTTGGAAAAAGATTGGTTTTTTAGTTGAGCAACAAGTAGGATTGTATATCACAATCTACTACTAAATCACAATATGTTGTTTCTTTTATTAATTGCACCTAGATTGTTTGGATGAAACAAATGATGAGAGATATTGGAGTAAGCATTGAAGAGGATATTGTTATTCACTGTGATAACACAAGTACAGTCAATATGTCAAAGAATTTAGTATTACATTCTAAGACAAAGCATATATCAATTAAATATCAATTTTTAAGATAAAAATTTGTAGAGAAGGAAGTTAGATTGAAATACATCAACACAAAGGAATAGATTGCAAACATTTTTACAAAACCATTGTCAAAAGAGACCCTTGAGTATCTTAGAGATATGCTTGTGGTGATGGCCCCAACTTGTGATAATTAAATGATGCAGGAATGCATCATTCATTTGTTATCAGAGCTTTATTGTTCTTCTAGACTTGATGATTGGTCCTACTCCTCAGGGGGAGTAGTTGTAGAGGTTGAATTGATGAAGTATTTGTGAACAAAGCACCTAGTAGGTTGTAGACATGAAGATTTGAAAAAGCTACATCATAGGGGGAGACATTTGTTTGAATAGAATTGGCACCATTGGCACCCTTTTTCATTGATGTCAAAGGGGGAGAGAGTTATGTGAAAAAATTCCTATTATCTTAGGGGGAGTACTGTTGAGGATATTAATTTTGGATTGATGGTTTTCCACTCATATGTTGTCATCAATGCCAAAGGGGAAGATTGTTAAAATTATTTATATTAAGGGTATTTTTGTCTATTGACATTAATGTTTTACCATTAATGTTAACATATGTTTCATTATTATATTCATATGCTTCAGTTATTCATTGGTTGTATTAGACATACTATGTCTATGGTTTCTATAGGCAATTGGACAAAGGTGTGCAGACATTGTATGGAATATCAGTGTATGTGGGCATAGATTTGTTGTGTTCAGTATGTGTGGACCTTATGTCTAAGATCACATGACATCATGTGATTTGTGAGAGTTACAGTTGTTTTGGTGAAGACTGATTGCAGGATATAGATGAGGATAATGCCAAATCTAGTTGATGTATGTTGAGTACAAGTTGGTTGCGAGCTAGAATAATGGTATGTGAGCTCAAGGCATGTAATAAGGCTCGAAATGGAATTCTTTTTGCAATTTATGGCTTGATTGGGTCATGCTGATGACAAAACTAGCGTATGAACTTTGATAATTATTTTTGCTGACTAAATGGTGTAACGTATTACATGGATTCACGAGCGTTAATTGTGGATCTTGGTACATAAATTAATATTTATAATTGTTGCATATTTGTATTAGGTACCATGTGTGCCTTAGTATTATGTAATGTAATTGTTTGTGCATTAGGGAAATCTTAACAGGCTGACCTAATTGAGAATTGTAACTAGTATAAAAGAGAGTAAATTCTCCAATGTAATGTGTGGAATATGTATGGGAGGTATGCATGATTGTGCATGTGAGCATTGTAATAAGAGCGAAGCTAAAGAGAAGAGGTATGAGTGGAATCTAAGATCATTCCTTGTGCACTTCAATGAAACTGTAAAGGAAAGTAAATTGCTATCAGTTAGTTTAGTCATTTGAACAGTAAGTTCACTTCATTCCATTTGGATAGTGAGTCATGAAGATGGGTTTAACCTTCTCCTTGGAGAATTTTTCTCAGGCAATGTGCCTTTTTGTTCTCATCAACTCCTAATAGGGTTGAAGGACTTTTTAATGGGGGTTTTATCCTTTAACAGGGACTGTTGTACTGGATGAGTTGTATCAGCTCCTAACAAGGCTAGGTCTCCTAACAAATACATTTTTATACTAGTACACTATCTAGTGGGTTCCATCCCCACCAGGTTTTTTTTCCTTAATAGGGTTTTCCTCGAGAAAAAAACTCTATGTGTTATGGTGTTATTGTCTATCTTGTTCATCTTGTTTAGCACTGTTACATTCTTAATTAATGATCTGGTTCAGAAGTTTAAAGTTTTCAATTATTATACACAACTGATTCACCCCCCCCCTCTTTGTTGTGTGGTGTGGCTTTCTATTTCTAACACTCATGTGTAAGCAACATGCAAATCACATAATAGAGCATTATAACTAATTGAAGGGAAATTGGGGTATCCCAGAAATCCACCTAAGATTAGTATGCACATCTAATATCCAATAATTTTTAAAAATGGATTCTAACAAAATGATACAAGCACATACTGCTATGCCATAAAAATGGAAACATATATAGTGTATGTTTGACAATTAAACCCTTAGAGGAAAGTGGTTGCAATTTACAGATCTAAGAAATTTTCAACAACATTATGGCATGTAGATTTAAAACTCAAGAATCATGAAACAAGAAGAATGTGACATAAGAGAAAAACACCGATATACTTGTGGAAAACATTTTCAAGTAAAAAAATTTCCCTCCAAAACATTGAGCCAATGTGTTATTCAACAACAAGTTACAATACATTTTTAGACTCTAAGCCTTTACATAGAGATTTACATCTAGTTCCATCAAGGAGAATATCTAGTAGCATAACCCCTAGGAAATAAACTCCTCTCCTCTAGTCTCCTCTTATAAATCAAATAAGGTATCAACATATATATAGAGCTCAACACAAAGAGGTGGGCACCAATAGTTTCCAAAACCATCTTCAATACCTAAGAGGTAAGTTATGTTATACAAAATATCTTGCTAATTCCATGACATGTTTCTCATAGAAACTTCCAAGGAAACAACACTTATCTCATCCATAATAGTCATCTTGCTAAATACAATGTAAGTATGTAACAGAGATTACTATAAATAGAAATAGGCATCTTCCTTGCCTTACACTATTTTTCAAATGTTTACTCCATCATAAATGACACTTTCTAAAATATGACTCCAATACATAATAGAAATTGTAAACCAAGACTCTTTAGTCAACAAAGGAAATTGTCAAATCAATTACCATTCCAAAATGTAAATATCTTCCCAAAAGTTAGCATCATCCAAGTGGGTTCTAACTTCCTAGAAAATAAGAGATATACCATCTCATCACCTTCCATGTAGGATGTCACCTCACTAAAAGGTATCACAAAGTGAATGACAACTTAAGAAGTTAATAACTTAAGATAAATCAATTATACAATAATTAAACAATTCAACATGTCAGGACTCAAGGTTGAGACACCTTAATCCCAACACATCTTGTTTTTCATATATTATTGCCTTTGGCTCAATTTGTATAACCTACAAAAGTGTGTGCTTGTGTCTTTAAGGCCCCTCATGAATGAAAAAATGAACTTTACTCGTGTGCCAAGGGGTTTTTTAGTGCTAACTTCCATTCCCTTTTGAAAAGGATCTGATATGGGACTGTAGGTTGTGGTTGTGAGATGAGCATTTAAGGACTCAAAAACAATTTTCCAAAGGAGGAAGGAAGGTCTCCCAATTTTGTCTCTCAATCTCATACATGAGTAAAGGGTGTGAGATTGAATAGGGTTGGATCTAGGATTATCAAAATTGAGTTTGCAGTTATTTGTGCTTTGCAACTTGGCTATAGTTGTGTCTTACTCTGTTAAGGGTTGTTGCCATATTTCTCTCTATCTATAGAATTGCATTGTATAGTCTACACCTTTGTTTCCAATTTTATATATTAAAAAACAACTAATAGTTTGGCTCTTAACCACATTCTTTAAAATAAAATAAAATATATTTATACTATGGTGCCCTTTTTAAAAGTCCACTTTAATCCCACTACCATCCACCCATAATGAAAGCAACTATAATTTTGGTTGTAGGCATCATCATTTAACAAAAGGTTATCCCAAAATAGGTGCTATTTGAAGATTGCCAAAATTGTAGATTTGGTTTGTCAAAACATTCTCACAATTAATAGAATTTTATTTCATGTCCAACTTCTTTACAGAAGCTACAAACATAGATACATATTTTTTAATAGGCTCCTTTTCCTTATTCAACTAATAGTTCAAGACTTTAGACACCCAGAACCTCTTTTATCACAACATAAAGATAAAAAAAAAGCCCTTGGTTAGGCTCACCATATGCATTTCAATATCTATAGTAATTCCTTAAGAAAATAAAGAACATAAAGATATTTATGTGTGAGTGCTTGCAATAAACTGAGCCATTTCTAAAGCAAAATATTTAATTATTTAGTTGGTTGCCAAAGCAATTAAATGAGTGGGAGAAAATAAGAACTACATTATATATTTATTTCTCAATCACATATACAATAGAAGATCAATCACAAAAGATATAACACGATGTCATGTATCATTCATTTACAGTTACACTTTTTTTTCAAGATAGCCACATAACAGTTGGCTTTCATTCTTCCATAAATTCGGCATAAAGAAATAACAACTAGACAATATGGAAACATTGTTATGTACTTCACAAGTATTTCATTCATATTTATCCATCTTTTTTCCATTTACTCGCACACAACTTTCAATTTTGGTATACCAATATTATGAAAAACATGAACTGGTCCAAGGTGTTATCACAATGGCTTAATTTTTAGCAGGTCCAAACCATAACACAATTTTCCAGTGTTCCAATCTGCAATACATGATACCATTCCATATATTAATGATCTCATCATTTTGTTTAAGAAGTCAGTCCATTCAAAACCCCCAATCATTTCTCACAAAGGTCTATACATAAAAGATGGTGGATATTAACTCTAGGTAGAAGCAAGTGCATAATATATGCTCACTCTCCAAGGTTATTGAACACCAAACTTCTCAATACCCCTACTGCCAGAGTTTATAACTTGTTTAAAGAGTATGTCAAAGGCCCCTCCCCTGCAGAGCTCCAATCTCCTAGGCACATCAAACATGTTCATCTCGATCGTATAGGTTAAATTTATTAAGTGAACCCAACCCAACCATATAATTCTTCTACCAAAATGTTCTATGGACAATTTATTTTGTGCAAGTATCACAAGATTTCAACTATCGTAATTACAACCTTCAATGAAATTTTTTGAAGTGTTTTTGGTTGACTTAAAGGTTGATTAATCATTATATATATGTTGTGTACTCCTCTTGGATTGTATGAATGTGAAGGTAAATATATCGAAGGAATATGTAATGATATGTGATTGAGTTAGATGCAAATTACATTAGAGCTAATGAAATGTATAAAGTATGTTTTCTAAACTTTGAAGGAACTGATTTCATGCATATGTGAGAAGCAATTATAACAATTCATTTTGTTTATCAATTCTTTATTGAGCAGTGAACCTTCATCTATTAGCTAGTGAGCCTTGAAGTGATCATTTTAATATATTATAACTAGTTATAATATATTAAGAGTTAAATGTCTCTATAGTTTTCCCCACTTGGGTTTTCCACAATAAAAATATGGCATTCTCTTGTACATGTGATGTCTTTATTTCAGTTGTTCATTTGATTACATATTTCTTTTGTTACATGGATATTAAGAAGAATCTAAGTAATTGATTTTAAAATTTTAAGGGAATACTTATTCCTAAACAGTTGTACAAAGGAGGAAGAAAGGTCTCCTAATTTTGTCTCTCAATCTCATACACAAGTGAAGGGTGTAGGATTTAATAGGATTGGGTCTAGAATTGTCTAAATTGATTTTGAAGTTATTTATGCTTAGCAACTTAGCTATTTTTATACCTTACTTCATTAAAGAATGTCTATCATATTTCTCTCTACCTACATAATTGCATTGTAATTGTCTGGGACCATTTTTTCTCATTTCACCTATTTCTATTAAAAAACAAGTAGTTTGGCTATTAACCACATTCTCAAAAAAAAACTCTATACTATGGTGCACTTTTCTAAGAAGCCCACTTCAATCTGATTACCATCCACCCATAACGAAAGAAACTATGGTTGTAGTTACAAGCATCACCATTTGACAAAATGTTATCCCAAAGCAGGTATCTCTTTGAATATTTACCAAAATCATAGATTTGTTTTCCCTGTCAAAACATTGTCACGATTAATAGAATTTTATTTCTTGTCCAACTTTTTTACAAAAGTTGCAAATATAGATACACACATTATTTAAATAGCTCCTTTTCCTGACTCAACCAGGTATTCACAAGATTTTTTGCATTTTCCTGATTCAACTAATAGTTAAAGACTTTAGACACCTACAACCTTTAATATCACAACATAAAGATGAAATCAAAAGCCTTCGGTTTATGTAATGTCCCCGCCAGGGAACCCATAAGGAATCAGGTCTTTTAACCTTAAAATTCCAACTAATTTTTTTTTCTAACATTCTAACATTTCATTATTAACATTCCGAAGTACATTCCTTATGGTTCCCTTAATGAATTCATTTACCAATATCAACATTGCATTTGATTACTTAATCAAATGAATTCTATTTCCTTTTTTTTAACTTTTGCATTTCAGGATTTAAGAGAAAGAGTAAGAAAGTAATATTTCATTCCTAACTATATCTTTTACTTCCTAATTCATTTTCATTCCTTTTACCTACACATTGAATAACTTCCTTTATTTTTTACATTTAAACCTTTACATAGGAAAAATTTATTTTCTTTTCAACATAGAAGAGATAGAAGAGATAGTACAATATTACACTTTTCATTTCAACTTTTGAACCTTTAAATACATCCCTCGAAAAACTCCTAGAACTATCCCTCCCTAATTACATTGTTTTCTACTCCCAAATTCCAATAATGAATACAATTACAATAATAAGTACATGAATGGCTCGAAGGCTTTACAAAGAGATGTTTACATCTTTCTTTTCAATAATACATGATACAAAGTTAAGAGATATTTATCACTGCATGAAAAACTGAACACATCCAAGTCACGAACCACAAATAGTACCTCAAAAGATATTTGCCACCTAACCATGTGAAACTAAGAAGTTCCACCCCCCGTGCTAGGAGATAGAACCAAGATACTCACAAGGCCTAAAGCAACCTAAGGCTTTACAAAATATTAACTTGAAAGCAAAGAAAATACATAACAAGATATCACTTTACTATACGCAAGGGTTAGGTTTCTAGTGTACCATCTAGGTGAGTGTCATCACATATCCTGCATATTGAGATCCTCCCTGGCAACCATGTAACATCGGTCCCCCCTTTTGAATATGGATCCACCCTAGCAACTACCTATGGTCCTGGTACTCCAATAGGACTATGTGGACTTAATTACGTGTCTTTCATTATCTTTTGAATCCCCTCTTTCCCAAGTTCATTATTAGGTTATCACTTTTTACTAACCCACCCATAGGATCATTTGGCAACCACTTTGGGTTCCAACACCTATGGTGAGCCACTCACCTAGGGTACCTAGTCTCCTACACACACGCAATCTAATAAACCATAAAGTACTTCCAAAGGTTCATCTTGCAGGTCTAGGGAACCCTCATATGCACTCAAGCCACCAGAACGAGTCCTAGCCTCATAATATGAACACAATGATAAGACAAGTACTGAAATAAAATAAGTAACACCTTATAATTCCAAAAAACCCATATATGGACATACATAAGTGATACAAGTTGCAACCCAAACCCAAGGAATAGGTTATAGAGGTCACAAGCCCAAAAACTGCCAAATTTGAGCCCCTAGAACCTACTAAAACCCCATACGACATTGTATAGCTACCCATATGGAAATGTAGGCATGCCCATATGATATTTGACCAAGTGTTGTATGGGTAATAGTACAAAATCATACAACATTTCAAGATGCTCGTACGAGACTATACCCAAAATCTCCCAAAATTGCCTGAAAATGACATTTTTAGGTGTGGAGAGTGCCTAGGAAAGGTTCCCTGAGGTCTACCTGATTAATGGTATCTTAGTACCACTTCTAGAAATCATCCTCAACACAAACTAACTCCTAGAACAAGATAATCAAATCAAAACATCAAATTCATAGTGAAAGCCTGCAGAAGCAAGAGGAAAAACTATCTGCATCCTTCCCTAAACCATCCTAACCTTTCCTAAACCTTCCTAAACCATATCAAATTAATCAAACAAACCTTAATACATAATCATAGGAAAGTACTTCCAGAAAGAATTTACAAAAAATTATTACAAAAACACATTCAATAAATTTCTCGGATACATAGTTTGCAATATATGAAAAACAATCATATAAACTTACTTATCAATTCATAGTTTCTACACTATATGAATCATTATACATAGAAAACACATACACAAACACATAGGGAGGAAAATAAATTCATCCCATTCGAGACCCTACTTAGAGTCCTATGGTGAACCCTCTTAAAGGCTGGAGCACACCTCTGCAAATCCTCCAATCTTTTGAGAGATGGTGAGATAGTAACCTCCTAGGTAGATTTCCTTCTAGAAACCAATCCTTCCTCCTTCCTCAAATACTCCTCACACTTTCCCTCACAAACCAGAGAAGAATTTCAAGCCCTCAAAATGATATCCGGATCCAAACTTGCAAAAATCCCCAAGTTTCTCCTGAAACCTCTAATCTCTCAAACCCTCCCAAAACCAAATAATTTAACCTCCAACTATATGGTTGGAGGAGTTTCTTTATGGGAAGAAACTTCTCCAACTTCCATAGTTGGTTGAAAAAGTAACCAAAAACTTCCTGTAACCACATAATAAAGCTTTTTAATAATTTTAATTACAATATACCCAAGATATTGCTATAACACGAAAAGGGAGCACTAACCTCTCAAGTAAAACACATAGCCCAATTGGAATCAAACTAGCCTAACTTCTAGGAGGTCTCGAGTTCAAATCCCCTAGATAGCTAGTTTTACCAAAAGAGCTTACTTTTTTATTATTTCACTTTTATTTAATATACTTTATTTAGGCATTAAAGAAGCCATTGTACAAATAAACAAAAACACATAAATAATAATATGTATACATGCATGGGTATATGTGTGTGCACCCACATATACGCATTCATATATAATGTACATTCATTTATAACACATATATAAAATAAATAAATAAATAAATAAATATATATATATATATATATATATATATATATATATATATATATATATATATATATAACTTACAAAATAAATCTCAAAACATCAAAACATAAACCACAAGACAACATCATAAAACTGCATTCAAATTCTCCTAAATAGGGTAACCTCCTAACAGGAATCTAAGTCCATAGGTAACCTTGAGAGTAGCTTGGTAAAATCTCCACACAACAACAGTTCAAGGATTTTGAAGATACAGTCATACTTGTGTAACCAGGTGGAGTCGATGTCTGGTACCTGCATCTTGCATCACCAATTGACATGTACACACACACACATATATAAACAGATAGTAGCAAACAAGGAGGGAGAGTGTGACATTGTGTGGATGTCCCGTAGGAATAACTACGATTTCCTCTCCTCATCCTACAATCACATCAAACAATGTAATGATCCAAACATAATGGGATTGGTAGGGTTAGGTCCATCATAAACATCATAATATAAATCTAGTATGAAACATCTCACATATAACTCATTTCTAAACATTTATCATTTAATGTCAAATCATTTAATATCTTTATAATAAATTCTATTAACCCAATATGTAGATATGCTCAAATGTCTCATCATAAAATGACAACTAAGTAATAATCATAGTCCAAACATATAATCCAAATAACTGAGCAATAGTCATGTCAATCCAAAATATGCAAATACTAGGGTGGGCATTATAGTTTAGGCCCATTATATGCATTTATATGCATTAAAAAAAATGAAAAATCCTCGGTGTTCCCTGAATGGGGACGCACCGGGGATAGGGGGACGACATTCTGGTGTCTTCGGCGGTGCCACCATCCCTCCATCATCCCCAAGGAGATGCGGGGACATCACAAGATCCCTAGTGGGGACAAGGGGACGCCCATGCATCCCCTAACCCTTGAGGGGATGCCCAGACATCCCCCATCACGACAACCATAAAAAGTGATGAAAATAAAAAAATAGTAAGTTTTAAAAAAAAAATATTGGTTACATTGTAACCCTAGGGGTATGTGGCGCCCATCTACTATGTTATATTGCATCAAAACACTTTTAAGCTTCATTTGTATTTATTTTTTCATTTCTATATGTTTGCAACAAGAACAAGAAGAGTGAATAACTGAGAAAAGGGTGATTGTAAGAGTGAAAAGATTGATTGCAAGTCAAAGCGGAGTGACAAGGAGCAAGAAGAAGAGGAAGAAGATTCTTCACCTTTTTGAAGAGATTTTTCAAGCAAAAGGTAAGGTTTGTAATTGATTTTTAATTTTTTTTTGTCATTTTCAAATGAATGTTCATTGTTTTAAGTTCTACATTTCTTGTTGTTTCATTTTATTTTAAGTTTTTGTTATTTGATTTCATTTCTAAATTGAAGTAGATTCTTGTTGTTTTACTCTCTAAAATTCTTATTGCTTAATTTAAAATTTAAAAATTTAAAAATTTAATGTAGGGAATAGGTTGAAACTTTAAAGTTTGAAACCATGTATTTATTGATTATTTTTTTCATTTGGTGAAATGCAATGTCAAAATGAGCTCCCACAGTTATGATAATGAAACAAATGATGATGAGGTGGAAGTGGAAACTCATTCTCATAGTGGCACTAATAGTAAGTCAGATTACGAACCTGAGCATGGTGATGATCATGACACCAATGAGGGGGGTGAGCAAACTGAATCAACAGATAGTTGGCCACCTAGTCCACCATCTATTGATTGTCCCTCCACACTTTTGGCAAAGTGGGCTAGGGGTGCTTATGATCCTAAATCTCCTCTTAGACAATTTTCAATGAGGATAACAACCCTAACACAATCAGGTGGTGGCACAAGGAAGTGGAAATGCAACATTTGTAGTACAAAATGGTTTGGTAGAATCACTAGAGTGAATGTACACTTCCTTTTTTGGACAAGAAAAGGTGTGGGACCATGTAAGTTTTTGGAACAGCCTAAAAATTTGCATTATAGAATTGGATTCAACAAGCTATGGGGTGTTCTAGATGACTTGGGAATTGCAATGCCTACTATCTTATCTGGTAGGTAACAGATTTAGAGTGTTTAGCAGGCTCATGAGAAACATATACAAGAGCAGTCACATATTCACACTCATAGATTTTAGTAGAAAGAAACATCATTGGCACTTAGGACCTTTTTCCACTTATAGTGCTATGGTTGAAGAAAAACCGAACAAGGGGAAACAAAAAGTGATAGCTAAAAGTAACCCCATAGAAGATTTGTTTAATGTGCATTTGAAAGAGGAGATAGAGGATTCAATTGGGAGATTCTATTTTTTCAATGACATACCACTTCATGTAGCTCGATCTCCTTATTACAAGGAGATGATGCAGTTGGTGGCAAGGGGGGAGGACCATCATGTGTGCCACTAGGTGAGCACAAATTGAGGACCACAATCTTGGATAAAGAGTATGCCAAGATCGGTACATTGATGGAGAGCATGATGGAATTTGAGAGAGTTTGGATGCAACATTATCATGGATGGGTGGATGGACATTAGGAACCGTCCACTCATCAATATCATAGTTACATGCACAGAGGGCTCATTCTTTCTCAGGGCAATTGATTGTTCAGGGCATCAAAAGGATGCTGATTTTCAATTTGACATCCTTCAGGTAGATATTGAGGAGATTGGGCCACAAAATGTGGTCCAAGTAGTGACAAATTCAATACCTATGTGCAAAGCTGAAGGGAGGCTTATTGAGGCAACATATAGACATATTTGGCAGACTCCATGCATGCCATGAACAATGCACTCAAGGACATGGAGAAGATTGACTGGATTAAAGGAGCGGTCAACCATGCTAGAAATGTGCAGATGTATATCTACAACCACCACACTTCACATGCACTCTTCAAGAGCTTCATGGAGAAGTTCTTGAAACCAGTTGAGACCAGATATGCATCCTATTTCATTCTTTTGGAGAGAATGCTTGAGTTGTAGGAGCCACTGCAACTCATGGTTATGATGAATGAGTGGAATCGGTGGGATGGATCCAGGACAGAATAGGGGAGGAGGCTGAAGAAGATAGTGAAGAGTGATGTATTTTGGAGTGATGCAAAATTTATAGTCTCTATCATCAATCCAATTTTTCAGGTCATCAGATATGAAAATGGGGATGAACCTAGCCTTGGAGAGGTTTACGAGTGCATTGATTCTATGCTTGGCCAGATGAGGGCAGTTTTGTGAGAGAGGGACCCCACTTTAGCCTTCTACAATGACCACATTCAGCCTATTATTCAGCAAAGATGGGATAGCCTAAACACTCCCTTACACATGGCTTCTTATGCATTGAATTTGAAGTGCTACATGCTTAGGCCCGACAGAGTAATACCACTTAAGGATGATGAGGTAATTGAAAATTCATATCATGCTACTCATTGTAATCATCTTTATGTCTTATTAATAATTCTATTTCATTTGCCAATAATTTGAATTTTTGAATTTTTAATTTTTTAATTTTTCAGGTGAAGGGTTCTTCAAGTGCATTGATAGTATGTATGATGCATAGACTGTTGGGAAGTGTTAATGTTTGTAGCTTCAGTCGTATGATCACTTAGAATACATATAATACTTAGATATTGATTAATAATAATATATTGTATTTGTATATATATATATATGATATATATGTTATATTATATATATTATTCAAAGTTATATTATTCTAATATATGATTGATTAATGAAACATTATAAAATGAATAGACATGTCCCATTAAGGGACATGTCTCTCATAAGCCTCATTCCCAATATAAATAAGAGAGATTGTTGCATTTGGAAAACACATACCGTATATAATTTAGGCAGTGTTATTACATTTGCAGCAATCTTAAAATCTCAACATGGTATCAGAGCCAAATTGCAGATGTAGAAGATCTTAAATTTAATTTAAGACATTTAGCAAGCTGTACATCTTCTTGAGATCATAGGGATTATTATTGAAGACACAAAAACTTCTAACATTTACGTATGGATGCAGAACCTGAAGATATTTGAAATAATAATGGAAGCAGAGCATTATTATTGGCCAACATAGCTAGGAATGGTATACCGTGCATTTCCCATGAATGAAGACATTGCAATTTTGATCATCAATATTCTTCTAATAACTACACAATGCTTTGGCACCAAGTGACATATCAAGGGACAATGACGGTTACAAAATGTGTTGTTACATCTTAAAGAATTCTACAAAGAAGTGAAGAATATTGATGATGAATATGCGACAACGACATTACAGATGGAATGAACTGTTGCAATGCATTCCTTCTTCAAGGTGGGAGTCAGATGATCTTATCCTCTTATATTCTGCACCATTGAGTTTCCCATGCTTGTAGGCAGAGGTCATGTGGTGATTGTTTTCATTATCTTCAAAATTATCATGCTATCTCACGTGAAGAGGTGTGACAATTGCGAGAGGGTTAGACCTGTTCAGGTCACTTTGGATACTCCAATGTATCGAGCGCCTTGGGTCGATATGATATAGGAGGGAAGATACTACGATCCCAATCAGTGATCAACTCAACGCTTTAAACATGTGGATAGGAATGGAATAAGAGATTTTCATCTGCGGTACTATACAGGCTGGAATTACTCCAAGATATTGATCGCTTCCAATGAAATTTACATTATGTTCTTTTGTATTTGGGATTTGCACAATACTATAAGAGGGTCGTGGTATAGAACATGAACATCCATTGAAGTATGGGCACGCAAATTTCAATACACATTTGAGATGGATTTGGGGAAAATATTTAGAAGATATAAGGTAACTAAAACCACACGTGTACAGTCAAATCCAATAACCCATGCCAATGTCCTCTCTACTTGTATGGAAACTTTAACACAGGCCGTAAGGATCCATCAAATATTGTAACTATAAGTGCAAGGGACTGTGACCGGTTTGACAGGAATACCCCAAAGGGACATCTTTGTATCAACAAGAAGTTGGGTTTGTTAAAATACGTGGGGAAGCTTTTGAGTGGATACAGGGGCACAAACACATTGAAAAATGTGAATGCAAACTATGTAAGCGTAGATAAGATAATTGAGCGGCTATGTTAAACTATTGCAAATGTTGGCTCTTAATTCAAATCTATGTGGTCATTCTCTTAGTGCCAATAATGTCACCTCACATTGTAAATGAATTGTTATGACTCAGAGAACTGGTTCAAATATATGAATCATCGCGAATTCCTAATCTGCAATATTACAACAAATGGAGGTTTAATATAATACCATTTTGTGGGAGGTTAGAAGATTTCTCTAATGTCGGAAGCAAATTTAGTTCAAATATCTTTTAGATATAATTCTGGCGTATATTGATATGCAAATATTTGGAAAGGATATTATAGTGACAACATGTCTTTAATCGACAAATGCCTTTTGCGGTGATAAGAGGCGTTGCAGGATGATCCAAGTCTATGCATGAAGATCACAAACTTCAATCAAATCAAGTAACAATACAATTGTGATAATGTTATCTTCGTTGTGCAAAGAATACAATCGTGTAACGAATCTGTTTGCCAAAATTACTTAATATAGACTTACCATGGTTAGATCAACTAACTATGGCAAGTGTTATGCAATTGATGAGTATTAAGAATGCAATCTAAATATCGTTCCAATAATAGTCAGTATGAAGGATTATGATTGATGCTGCCAACTTAAGGCTTACAATTCTGGTCTTGGTCGATGCTATATAAATACGATGTGATCACTCCTATAGTGTCTCTTCTGTAGTGGAAGTAGACTAAGGTTATGAGATCTATTACATAAAGAGATAAGTATTTCATACCCTTGAATAATGTTCATGAATTGTTCTTTGAGTCATTAATTTATGTTATAACATTGGGATAGTAAATCTTATATACTTCTATCATTAGTATTTCCCTTTGAGATAGTTTAGTTTTATGAACTATTTATATTTTCTCCTTGAAATACTTTCAAGGTGAATCAAGAAGCATAAGAAATTGCATTCAAGAGAAAGAAAACTTAATTGAAGATGGACATAAGATTCAAAGAGAGTCTAACAATCTATCAAAAGCAACCTTGGATGAGAAGGTCAAGAGGTTGATGCATGTACTTGGAGCTTCAGATAGAAGCCAAATTATCATGAATGTTTGGTGTTGCCAAACATAGGGATAAATCCACAATTTATTACATTCACTCATGTTATTATGGAATCAGACAAGTACATTTGTGTACGAGAAACTACTCCTACAAATAATGTTATGATCAAAATTTCAACATGATCATGTACTAGATGATATTTTAGAATAGAGGGAGTCACTAGAGGATCTCCCAAAATTGATTTTCAAGGATCTCAATCATTCTGATTTAGAAGGGCAGGCCATATCGAGATGGTTTCCCTAAGTGACTAGGAAACTATAAAACGCCAAAGGATTTCGATTCAAATGATGCAGTACCATGTAAGTGGTCTAGAAGGCTTTTTATGCAGATATATAGGTCATGATATTTCTAGATAGATGGATAAGTTGTTGGATCAAAGGGCATTCAAGAACAGAACAAATACACAACCTGCTGGTAGAAGGTTGATATTAGATTCAGAGGGAGTCTGATAGTTCATCTAAAAGAAACCTTGGACAAGGAGGTTAGGAGGTTGTTGCAAGACCTTAAAATTTAAATGGAGCATCTAGAGGATCTAATTCACTTTGATCTCCAAGTAATTTGGTCATATTGGTTCAGAGGGAGTCAACAATGGAGATGGTTTTGCAGTCAGAGGACTATGATCGTGAGATGAGTCCCTTATGTACTGTACTGGCTGAAATACTCGTATGCTAACTCCTACATAACTTGGGGTTCACCAAGAGTAATGCAAACTATATAAGAGATATAGTACATAAGTATGATATTCAAGTTACATTATCACTACATAACAGATGGCTGATATTCTCACCAAGTTTCTTTTTAGAGAGAAGGTTGTGTACTTTTGAGATGAATTTGGTATGTTGGAGAATGAAGCCTTAGATGAAAAGGAGTTTGAACATCTATTATTTATTATCTTGTATGTTATTGCATTCTTTATGCAGTCAAGGATGGTGGATTTAATGAAGGACAGTCCAAACCTTGCAGCCAATAGAATTACACAACGGATTACTCAACAATGCAACACAAAATAATTGTTTAACACTGATTTCATTAACATGCCCGACTGTAAGGCCTTCCAGGTTAGGGCCAATTAGAATCAGAAAACAATTCTGCAAGATCCACAACCAGATCCAATACAATCTTAGCTAGTTCAGCTTTGAAGACAATCAGAAGCTGATGGAAACCCTAAGGCAGATATAAACTTGAGCTCGCAAGCCTCGAAGCAATCTCCTTGTTTCCAAGTATGAAAACCCCTAGCTCTGCTACAAATGACTATTAGATTACAATCTGATCTACAAGAACATCAAGAACTTTTCCACAACTTCGCTCTCAAGCTTCGCATCTAAATTCCAGATCTGCTAAGTCCTCCAAGTTCTGATCCCCAAAAATTGTCCTTAAACATCTATCCAAGCCCTCCTTAAATACTAATCATCAGCCACAAGTCGGTTGGATGAAACCCTTAACTCCCCAAAACAAATAATTAAATTCCATACAAGTCGGCTTACAAATGTATATGAACATTTAATTTTGCATGCCAGCCCAAGACAATGGCTACCAACAATTAATTCACCAAGTCAGCTCAACAAATCACATAGAACTCCAATTGGTAAGTCAGAACTACCGAGCAACAGTAAAATTACCGAGCATGCCAGGCATCACCGAGTACCAGTATCGACCAAGCATTATAGGCATGACTGAGCAACACTTTCACCGAGTGCCAGAGACTACCGAGTTCCTTCAGTGACCGAGCTTCCTTCAATGACCGAGACCATCGGTCAAGATTGCAACCAAGTAAAAACTAGCCAAAACACAAACACTCGATGCAGTTTACTGAGGACACAGAATGCCCCTGCCTTAACCTTGGATGCCCCTGCATCAGACACCCTAGGTTCCGAAAGATGTTCATATGTGAGAAGAACATCTTTCAAGATTCAACACATAAATCCTGAACTGGTTCCTCACATACAAGTCCTCCACCTTTTCTGCTTGCAAAGTCTTCCACTTTAGTTTCCTTTGTCTCTTCAAGTCTTTCCTTGACAATGTACAGGTCGGTTCTCCATACTGATCATTCATTTTCTCTGGATCCATAATCTCAACTCGGTTACCAATACTTAGGCTTCTCCTACCAAGTGTTGTATCCATCAAAAGCATCAGTGAAAACTTCTTGTCTTTCTTCTCAACAATAAACACATTTCTTACATAGTCATAAATAGCTCTGCAATCATATTGCCAAGGTCTACCGAGCAATATATCACAACTATTCATCTTCACAATGTCACAAAGCACAAGATCTTTGTACTGGCCAATCTGAACATCAATGAAGCATTGTTCTCTAACTTCCAAAGCATGAACATCTTGCAACCAACCAAGCCTATAAGGACAAGGATGTTTCATTCTCTTCAAACCAAGTTTCTGAACTAGGTCTTTAGCAACAAGGTTATCAGTACTACCACTATCAACAATAACATCATAGAGTTTACCTTCAGTCTTGCATCGATTCCTAAACAAGTTACTCCTCTAACAAGGTTCATCCTTTGTACCGAGCAATGTTTGCCGAAGCAACAAGTTCTTTGATTTAGGTTCATTCTGAATGTTCTCATTCATCATAGCAGTTCATCAATCAACCTTCTTATGTGTGCATTCAAAAGAATGGTGTCCTTCCTCTCCACAGTTATAGCAAGTACCCTTAAAGATAACTCTACCCGTCTTCTTCTTTGGTTCCATAGGTTTCTGTTCATCTTCTGCATCAGTCGGTTTCTCCTTCACCGAGTGATCAATCTTTTCTTTCCCTCAGGAGTTACTAGGTTGTTTCCTCTTCAACTTATCTTCTGCCTTTAAATCATACTGATAAGCATCTTCAATAGAATCAATCTTCAGCATACCAACCTCATCCTGAATATTGAATCTTTGACCATTCACATACCGAGCTACCTTTTCCTTACCAAGCTCTCGGTGTCCATACCGAATAGTAAGTTTGTAGAACTCCTCGGTATAGTCTTCAACAAATAAATCCTTCTGTTTCAGATTCTACAACTTCTTAAACAAGTCAAGGTCATAGTCAGCCAATATGAACTTAGCTTTCAACTTAGTCACCATCAATCTCCACCGATTGATCTTTGTTTCACCTTCATCCTCTTGGTCTCTCTATAGTTCCTTCCACCAAAGAGCAGCATGTCCTTTCAACTTTGTCTGTGCTAATCTCACCTGAAGAGGATCTTCAATTTCTTCCAACTCAAAGAAATCTTCAAGTTCACCAATCCATTCAATCAGATTGTCGGGTTTCAAAGTACCAGAGAAAGTAGAAACTTCCATTCGATAATTACTAAACTGAGCAACAGGTCTAGGAAACCAAGCAGTTCTGTCTTCACTAGATCTGTTCCTCTGGTCATCACCACTAGATCCAACAGTTTCAAATTCTTCAGTAGATTCTTCATAGCCATCTTCAGTACCAACATTCCAAGGTATACCAGCAACAGTTCTCATGATCTCGGCGACCATGTCATTTTTCATCAATTCCAACTCAGACTTGAAATCTGATTTCACCTTCTCTGTGATCCAGGATTCAACAGTATCACAAAGATCAGAAATAACTCTAGGGTCCAATCTTCTCGAAGGCATCCTTAAAGATAAGAGAAACCCTCTGCAACAAACCCTCACCGATCACCTTGTGATAATTTCC
Source organism: Chamaecyparis obtusa (assembly GCA_027943335.1). Taxonomy (NCBI): domain Eukaryota; kingdom Viridiplantae; phylum Streptophyta; class Pinopsida; order Cupressales; family Cupressaceae; genus Chamaecyparis; species Chamaecyparis obtusa. Next base: position 237,912 of record BSBK01004707.1, on the reverse strand, counting down.
AAGTTGCAACAAGTCAGATCTCAACCTGCAATCTTGTAAACAACTAGGGCACAATTTCACAAGTTCAGTGCTTCAGATCTGTAATCCAGATTGCACACAATCTTTGCTCCAATAAGATCAACTTCTCAAGATCAGCCTTGCTAGGTCAAAACTTATGCTTCAGCAAGATCAAACTTTCACTCTAGTAGGAACAAAACTTCGCTCTGATACCACCTTATGCAGTCAAGGATGGTGGATCCAATGAAGGATAGTCCAAACCTTGCAGCCAACAGAATTACATAGCAGATTACTCAACAATGCAACACAAAGTAATTGTTTAACATTGATTTCATTAACATGCCCGATTGTAAGGCCTTCTAGGTTAGGGCCAATTACAATCAAAAAATAATTCTGCAAGATCCACAACCAAATCCAATACAATCTCAGCTAGTTCAACTCTGAAGACAATCAGAAGCTGATGGAAACCCTAAGACAGATCTAAACTTGAGCTCGCAAGCTTCCAAGCAATCTCCTTGTTTCCAAGTATGCAAACCCCTAGCTCTGCTACAAATGACTATCAAATTACAATCTGATCTGCAAGAACATCAAGAAATTTTCCACAACTTCTCTCTCAAGCTTCGTATCTGAATTCTAGGTCTACTAAGTCCTCCAAGTTCTGATCCCCAAAAACTGTCCTTAAACATCTATCCAAGCCCTCCTTAAATACTAATCATTAGCCAAAAGTTGGTTGGATGAAACCCTTAACTCCCTAAAACAAATAATTGAATGTCATATAGGTTGGCTTACAAATGTATACAAACATTTAATTTTGCATGTCGGCCCAAGACAATGGCTACCAACAATTAATTCACCAAGTCGGCTCAACAAATCACACAAAACTCCAATCAGTAAGTCAAAACTATTGAGCAACAATAAAATTACCGAGCATGTCAGGCATCGCCGAGCACTAGTATCAACCGAGCACTATAGGCATGATTGAGCAACACTTTCACCGAGTGCCAGAGACTACCGAGTTTCTTTAGTGACCGAGCTTCCTTCAATGACCGAGACCGTCGATCAAGGCTGCAACCGAGTAAAAACTGACCAAAACACAAACACTCCATGTAGTTTACTGAGGACATAGAATGCCCATGCCTTAACCTTGGATGCCCCTGCATCAATTCTTCTCCTTGGGAGAGAAGTCTAAGGTGAAAGCCCCCTTGTTTCACCCTTTGGGATGAGTCATGATGGATCCATCCTCTGAGATGAGTCAAGGTGGATTTCATGTGTGTGTGACGCAAGGTAGGGAGCAAGAGGGGCCAAGGGAAGGTACACCCTAATGATCCAAGCCTGCAACACACATGCGGAAGCAACAAACAACAAGAGTGAGAGAGAGAGAATGCCATATCCTTTCATATATTATCATCAATTTGAATCATACATGTCGGGCTGTAAGGCCTTCCCGGTTATGGCCTGATATTACAATGAATTTCAGAAGTCCTCAAACATGTGAGGATCTGTCCCAAATCTCTATTCTAATGTCTACTATCTTCTATCCCCAAAAACCTCCCCCCTAAACTACAACCAAACATCTACATTTATACAAGAAGCTACCAAGCTGAGTCAAACTTTAAATCCATAATCAACAGAAGTAACGGTCAAATTTGGGACCACATGCTTCCCAATGATGGATACAAACATCAAATCTGTGATCCAATATAAATGCACAAGTCAGCCACAACAGGAAATAAAACTAGACCCATTGGTAAGCAAGATAACCGAGCAACAGATAGGCAATGCCGAGCACCAGTGAAATAACCGACCGCCCAGGAGAGAACCGACCACACTCAGTAACTAAAGGAAACCAACCAACTCGGTCAAAGCAGAAACTGAGCAACACAGACAAAACTCCAAATTGTTTTTGGTGACACGGGATTGCCAAGGATCCAAGATGCTCCTGCATCAAACACCTAGGGTTATTTAGAAATGATTCTCCGAATCATTTGGTAGGTCTGGTCCGAGCTGCATCCAACTCAGACTGTGAAATCCATGAACTATCTTCGATCAATTTATTTTTCCACTTAACTAGATATTCCATGTACTATTTTCCTCTTGTACTTTTGCCAACTCTTTCTTTCAAAATCTGTTCAACTTCATCATTCTGCTTCTTAGGATATTATGTCGGTACTGTCACTTCTTCATTAGGTTCATGATATTCATACAAATCAGCAATATTGAAAATCGGTGATATGTCCATGTCATCAGGTAACTCAATCTCATATGCATTTCCACTGTCAAATTTCTTCAGAATCTTGCAAGGTCCAAACTTCTTCATCTTCAGGTTTCTATATGTTCCAATAGGAAATCGACCTTTCTTCAAATGAACCATCACTTCATCACCAACATCAAAAGTTTTATGTCTTCTTGATCTATCAGCTCTGTCTTTGTATTTCTGATTACTGTCTTCCAGCTTCAGCTTCACATCTTCATGCAAAGTCTCCATGTACTCAGCAAACTTTACTCTTTCAGCACTTCTCTTATTCTCATTAGCAATGTCTCTCAAATCATATATTCCTCTTGCTTGTGTGCCATTCACAATCTCAAATGGTGTCTTTCCAGTACTCCTGTTCATTGAATTATTGTATGCAAACTCTGCTTGTGCTAACACAGAATCCCAATTACTCGGTGTGTCTCCAACTAAACATCTCAAAAGATTTCCCAAACTTTTGTTCACAACCTCAGTCTGTCCATCGGTTTTTGGGTGAAATGTAGAACTATATTTCAACTCAGTGCCAAATTTCTTCCAAAGTGTTTTCCAAAAGTATCCAACAAATTAACTGTCTTGGTCAAAGATAATACTCCTTGGTAATCCATGCAGTCTGACAGTTTCCTTAAAGAAATGATCTGCTACATGTACTGCATCTGATGTCTTTCTACAAGGTATAAAATGTGTCATCTTAGAAAATCTATCCACAACAACAAATATAGAATCATTACCTCTTACTGTCTTCGGTAAGCCAAGAACAAAGTCCATACTGATATCAATCCAAGGTTTCTCAAGAACAACAATTGGTGTATACAATCCAATATTTTGACTTACTCTTTTTGCAACTTGACAAATTCCACAACTTTTCACAAATTTCAAAACATCTTTATACAACTGCGGCCAATAGTACTTCTCCTTAAGCAAATTCCATGTTTTATCAATACCAAAATATCCAGCCAAACCACTACTATGTTTCTCCTTTATCAAATTAGTTCTCATTACTCCTCTCGGTATACACAACTGAATACCTTTAAACAACATACCTTCCTGAATAAAATATTCATCCCATTTAGTATCTTGTTGATCTTGAATAGGTGCTCTGCACTTTCTCCATGGCTCAGAAAAATCAGGGTCATTTTCATACAAACCTCTCATCTCATCAAAATCAAGAACTTCAATTTTCATCTTGGTCATCAAAGATCTTCTTCTACTCAATGCATCAACAACTCGGTTAGTGACTCCACTCTTATGCTTTATCACAAATGTATAATTCTGCAAATACTCAACCCATTTCATATGTCTCTGATTCAACTTATTTTGACTACCCAAATATTGTAAAGCCTTATGATCAGTATACAACACAAATTCACTCGGTATCAAATAATGTCTCCATTTCTTCAATGCTTGAACAATAGCATAAAATTCTTGATCATACACAAAATATTTCTTTCTAGCATCATTCAAATTTTCACTAAAGAAAGCAATAGGTTTACCTTCTTGACTCAACACAGCTCCAATTGCACTTCCACTTGCATCACATTCTACTTGAAATACTTTACTGAAATCAAGTAATGCCAAAATAGGTAATTCAACAACCTTCTGCTTCAGGGTCTCAAAACTTCTGTCAGCTTCATGTGTCCACTTGAATTCTCTTTTGTCTCCTCTCATAGCCTCAGTCATAGCATTACAAATTGAACTGAAATTCCTTATGAATTTTCGGTAAAAAATTGTCAAACCATGAAATGATCTTACCTCACTAACATTCACAGGTGTAGGCCAAATCAAAATAGCTTCAACCTTTTCAGGATCCATCTTCAAACCATCAGCTGAAATAACAAATCCCAAATACACAATCTCTTCTTTCATGAATGAACACTTTTTCAGATTTATCAACAACTTCTCCTTTTTCAATCTTTGCAAAACTTGTCTAACATGAAACAAATGTTCTTCTCTGGTCTTACTGAATATCAAAATATCATCTAGATATACAATCACAAACTTACCCAAGAATTTCTTCAAAACTTCATTCATCAATCTCATAAAAGTACTTGGTGCATTAGTTAAACCAAAAGGCATAACCAACCACTCATACAAACCTTCCTTTGTCTTGAAAGCAGTCTTCCATTCATCACCTTTTCTGATTTTGATATGATGATACCCACTTTTCAAATCAATCTTTGTGAAATACTTTTCTCCAGTCAAACTGTCCATTATATCATCCATTCTCGGTATAGGAAACCTATACTTCACTGTTATCTTATTGATTGCTCTGGAATCAGTACGCATTCTCCATTCTCCATTCTTCTTCGGTGCCAATACAATAGGTACTGCACAAGGGCTCAAACTTTCTCTGATCAAACCTTTCTCTAGCAACTCTTGAATCTATCGGTTCAATTCCTGATTCTCGGTAGGTGTCAACTGATGAGGTGCCTTATTCGGTAAACTAGTTCGAGGGATTAGATCCATACAATGATCAATGCTTCTTTTCAGTGGCAAACCATCAGGTACATTATCAGAAATGATATCACTGGTGAGTAACTTATCAATCTCCTCAGGGACATTATCTTCTATTTTCTTACTCGGCTTATTAGGAATCACAACAAAACATACATCATTCCTCTTCAAAGAATTTAAAAACTTCCTTCCTTCCATCAAACAAACTTTCACAAATGTGCAAACATTACTAATAGGTTCTTCCATCAATGGTAACAAAATTTGTTTCTTTCCATTAGCCACAATAGTATACTTATGCAATCTCTCATCATATATAGCATGACTATCATATTGCCAAGGTCTACCCAACAAAATATGACAACAATCCATAAGCATGATATCACATAACACCTTATCATAGTATTTTCCAATCTTCAAATTCACATAACATTGTTCACTTACCAGGAGTGTATGCTCATCTTTGATCCATGAAATATGATAGGGCTTCAGATGTACCAACCTTTCCAATTGCAATTTTGTGATCATCTCTTCAGATGTCAGGTTCTCTGAGCTACCACTATCAATGATTACCTTCCAAAATTTGTCAGAAACTCTACATCTGGTCTTGAACAAACTTTTCCTTACTGGATCTTCCTTCTTGCTTTCATTCCACAGTGCTCTCCTTACCATCAAGTTATTTTATTTCTCAGGTTCATTTGGTGACTCTTCTTGCACCAAAGCATTTCTACTATTGTCAGCCTTCTTACTAGCCTGTGTACATTCAAAAGATCTATGTCCTTCCTCTCCACAATTGTAACAAGTTCCTCAAAAACTTCCTCTGCTATAACCACCTCGGTAGTTACTGCCTCTGCCTCTAGAACTTTCACCTTTCCACTCAGTCTTGCCTTTATCCAGATTTATTTTTTCTGGTTCAGATATACCATTTTCACCATTAGATCTACCTCTTCCTCTAGGGAATCTTCCACCTCGACCTCTTTGTCTTTGCTCATGTCTCTTATTTAATTTCTCCTCGGCCTTCAAAGCAAATTGATAAGCCTCTTCAATGTTCTCCACCTTGACCATACTAATTTCCTCTTGAATGGAAACCCTCAAACCATTCAGGTATCTACCAATTCTTTCCACATCTTCATCATGTCCAGATCTTATATCTAGTCTATAGAATTCCTCAGTATACTCTTTTACCGACCTATCTTTCTATCTCAAACTTCGCATTCACCGAACTAGGTTAATCTGATAATCACAAGGTAAGAACTTTCCTTTCAATTTATTGACCATCTTACTCCATACCTTGATTTTGTCTTTTCCTTTCCTTTTTCTATCCAGCTGCAGATGTTCCCACCATAAGGATGCATGACTTTTCAACTTTGTGCTTGCAATCTTCACCTTCTTATCCTCAAGAATGTTTTCATATTCAAAATACTTTTCCATTTTGGTGATCCAGTCCACCAATTCATCAGAATCCAGCTTTCCACTATACTCAGGAGGATTAAAATGTGGTGTTGACTTTAGACTTGTCAAAGCCTTCAAAAATATTTCTTCACCTTGATTCGTAACATTAGCAGGTTCTGCATTCACCTGTTCTTCAATTTCATCATCACTAACATCTTCAAGATGTCTGCCTCTTCTTTGGGCTATTTCCACTGCTTCTAATCTAGCAGCAATCTGTCTTAGCATATCTGCCAATCCTGAATCTACATCTTGCCTCCCACGAACCATCTTGACAACCCTTTGCAATTGTAGGTCAGATCGCAATCTGCTACCCCACAACAATTCAGCTAGGGCTTCAAGAGGAACTTGCAAACCTAGATCCGTAGACCTAGATCAAGATCTCACCTCGCTCTAATACCACTTGACGCAAGGCAGGGAGCAAGAGGGGCCAAGGGAAGGCGCACCCTAATGATCCAAGCCTGCAACACACATGCGGAAGCAACAAACAACAAGAGTGAGAGAGAGAATGTCAGATCCTTTCATATATTATCATCAATTTAAATCATACATGTTGGGCTGTAAGGCCTTTCCAGTTACAGCCTGATATTATAATGAATTTCAGAAGTCCTCAAACATGCGAGGATCTATCCCAAATCTCTATTCTAATGTCTACTATCTTCTATCCCCAAAAACCTCCCCCCTAAACTACAACCAAACATCTACATTTATACAAGAAGCTACCGAGCTGAGTCGGCCTTCAGATCCACAATCAACAGAAGTAACGGTCAAATCTGGGACCACACACTTCCCAATGATGGATACAAACATTAAATCCGCAATCCAATATAAATGCACAAGTCGGCCACAACAAGAAATTAAACTAGACCCATTGGTAAGCAAAATAACCGAGCAGTAGACAAGCAATGCCGAGCGCCAGTGAAATAACCGACCGCCCAGGAGAGAACCGACCACACTCGGTAACCAAAGGGAACCGACCAACTACTGACCAACTCGGTCAAAGTAGAAACTGAGAAACACAGACAAAACTCCAAATTATTTTTGGTGACATAGGATTGCCAAGGACCCAAGATGCTCCTACATCAATGTGACTTTAGGACTTATGGGCCCTCTTGTGAACATTGGAGAAAGGTGACGACTTTTTGACAATGAACACTTGTATTTGATGTTACAAGGTGACAATCTTGTAATAAAGATTCATTATGGTAGATAGTTATATGTCTATGCACATGCCATAATAGAGTTATATGTAAATGAAATGTAATGTTCTTATTTACTATATCCTTGTATCACGATATGAGGTGATATGAAAATTAGGTATCACGATCTAAGGTGATTCCTCATATCAAGGTGGTATAAAAATTAGGTATCATGATCTAAGGTGATTCCTCATATCAAGGTGGTATTAAAATTAGGTATCACATGTCAGGTGATTCCTCATATCACATGTTAGGTGATATGTAAAACTAAGTATCACATGTCAGGTGATTCCTTATATCACATGTTAGGTGATATGTAAAATTGGGTATCACATGTCAGGTGATTCCTCATATCACATGTTAGGTGATATTGAAAACTGGGTATCACATGTTAGGTGATATGTAAAATTGGGTGTCACATGTTAGGTGATTCCTCATATCACATGTTAGGTGATATTGTAAAATTGGGTATCACATGTTAGGTGATTCCTCATATCACATGTTAGGTGATATTGAAAACTGGGTATCACGTGTTAGGTGATTCCTCATATCACATGTTAGGTGATATTGAAAACTGGGTATCACATGTTAGGTGATATGTAAAACTTGGTACCACGTGTTAGGTGATTCCTCATATCACATGTTAGGTGATATGTAAAGCTTGGTATCACATGTTAGGTAATACTTCATATCACGAATTATGTAATATATGATTTCTTAGTATCCATATGGATCATATTAGGATCCTTCTGAACTTAGTATTACATATTGATTGGACCCTATGAAACATATCACATAGTGACATGTCTCTACGTAAACTTAGTATCCATATGACAGACATCATGAGACATATTGTCATTAGACATACCATGGATATTTATGATCTATGGTAAACATCATGTGACTTGATATTCTTGCATATACCATATCTCCTGATATCACAATAGGGTGATATCTCCTCTCTTTCAAAATTAATGATTTATTACCTTGATGAATTTTATCTTCTCTAGCTAAGAGGGAGTGCTGATGTTTTGTATGGCTATAGTTAGGGTCATATGTGTTGACAAGGGAGACCACAACACATTCTGTTTGATCATCCTCCCCAGCTAAGAAGGAGTGTTAATGTTTGTAGCTTCAGTCGTATGATCACTTAGAATACATATAATACTTAGATATTGATTAATAATATATATATATATATATATATATATATATATATATATATATATATATATATATATATATATATATATATATATATATAATTCAAAGTTATATTATTCTAATATATGATTGATTAATGAAACATTATAAAATGAATAGACATGTCCCATGAAGGGACATGTCTCTCATAAGCCTCATTCCCAATATAAATAAGAGAGATTGTTGCATTTGAAAAACACATACCGTATATAATTTAGGCAGTGCTATTACATTTGCAGCGATCTTAAAATCTCAACAGGAAGGTTCGCACTGAGTGGACCAAATTTGCTACTCTTAGGGGTTATGCAACTACAACAAAGGTAGACATAAAAACTATGGCACAAGAGGATCCGATTTTATGGTGGAACTGTCATGGACCAAAATCAACAACTACCACACTAGGCATTCATTTGTTGTCTCAGGTTTCTAGTTCTTCAACTCTAAAAATATTTTAACTTTTAAAGATTTAACTTTAAGTTTTTATTTTTAACTTTAGGGAACTTTAGATTCAACTTTTCTAAATTCTCACACTAGTCATTTGATTGAAATTTGATAATCTTAGGTATCTAGTTCTTCAGCTTCTGAGAGGAACTGGTCTACTTATAGGTTCATCCACTCTCTTCAGAGGAACAAACTTACCTCTCAGAGAGCAGAGAAGCTAGTGGTTGTACATAGTGTTGTGTATCACTGATCACAGGACACGTGTGTACAAGGAGAACCCAGTAGAATGATAGGATGTAGAGCCAAAAGAGCCATCATAGATTGATGAGGATGAGGATGCTTCAAATGCAGGGCTGGTCGGTGTTCATTTAGCGGCTCCTAACCTTGGAGAGGCTGATAATTCTGATGATGACAAGTTTGCCAACCTCCCGATGGATGCTTAGAGGCCTCCTTCACTAGAATCACTACATTTTGGGTCTTGGCATTTTGATTTTGTTGTTTGTACTTGTTTTGATATATGCTACTCAATATAATCATCTTTATGACGAAATGAATACTCATACTTTTGATATCAAATTTTAGAATTTGGCTTTGCTATTATTATTTAATATTTATATAATAGAACTCTTCCATTTGCTGATTGGAGTATTTAAAATTTAAAATTTAAAATTTATTGTTTAATGTTCAATATCCAATGCAATGATCAATGATTCAATAGCAATGCAATGTTCAATGATTTTACATCTTTATGTCTTATATTGTTATACATCTTTTCATAACAAGCATTTTAAATACCACGTGTATAGTAAACACTACTTATGTGCAAGCGCTTACAATAAACTGAGCCATGTTTACAGCAAAATGTTTAATTGTTTAGTTGGTTGCCAAAGGAATTAAATGAGGGGGAGGAAATAAGAATTAAATTAGATATTTCTTTCTCAATCATATATACAATAGCAGATCAATCACAAAAGATATAACAACACAATGTCATGTATCATTCATTTACAGTTACACCTTTTTCAAGACAGTCAGATAACAGTAGATTTCATTCTGCCATAAATTCAGCATAAAGAAATAACAACTAGACAATATGGGAGCATTGTTATTTACTTCACAATTATTTCATTCAGATTTATCCTTCTTTTGCCATTTACTCGTACACAACTTTCAATTTCACATTCCGATATTATAAAAAACATGAACTGGTCCAAGGTATTATCACAATGGCTTAATTTTCAGTCAGGCCCAACCCATAACACAACTTGCCAGTGTTCCAACCTGCAATACACGGCACCATTCCATATGTTAATGATCTCATCATTTAGTTTAAAAAGTCAGTCCATTCAGAACCCCCAGTCCTTTCTCACAAAGGTCTATACATAAAAGATGGTGGATATTAACACCAGATAGAAGCAAGTGCATAATATATGCTTACTCTCCATGGTTATTGAACGCCAAATTTCTCAATACCCCTACTGCCAGAGTCTATTACTATGTCGAAAGCCCCTCCCCTGCAGAACTCCGATCTCCTAGGCACACCAAACATGCTCATTTCCACCACACAGGTTAAATTTCTTAGTGAACCCAACCCAACCATTTAATTCTTATACCAACAATGTTCTATGGACAATTAGTTCTGTGCAGATCCTCTGTATCACAAGATTTTGACTATCGTAATTACAACCTTCAAAGAAAATTCTTGATATATTAACCCTTCAATAGTATAAGGGTCAACCTTTTTTTCTATTTGGAAGACCATTATTTTTACAGCAAAAGGAAAGAAGGATAATTACTATATACTTGAATCTTGCTTTAAATACCACTGTGTTTCATACCATACATATATATCTTCTCAATGAAATAAATGCAAGGAACACTTCCTTTCTTTCTAGACTGTCAAACCTGCAACTGTAAATTCAAAGATGATACCTAACAGATTCAGGCAATGAACAATGGAAGGCTTGATTATATGCCACGTTCAACCCTTGACTTCACGCGTTCAACCCAAGAAAGTATTGTATGCTTGACTGGTGCAAACTGTGGATCCCTCTTTATAGATTTTTTTTGTTTTCCAATAGGAGGTCCAATGCTCCTCCTAAGCAACTTAGGTTCCTTTTTTGCCAGCTCCTCTAATGCTTTCTCCCTTGCAGCCATAGCCACATCATCTTCCAGCTCCTAAACAAAGATAGTAACAAAAGAGAATTACAAAGGTAAAGTCTATGGAGAGAAAAAATAGCACAAAAAGCACTATTTCAGGACATAAATATTAAACACTGAATTTTTTATATAAGTTACCGTTTCCCACAACCCACACTTCCCACACTTTTGGCATGGCTTTCCTGGCACTCGTACATGCTACTCATCAAGCAAAAACAAGGTTAGCAAGGATATTAAAGATCGTGGCAAATATACACCCATTTTATGGAAAATACATGGGCTTAACACTGGAAACAGAACCCAATAAAGAAGCATAATAATAGCAAGTCAGCTTTCTAGCCCTAAGCCAAACAATGTCAGAAATAGCCATGTAAATGGGTTCACAGAGAAAAAATTTGTTGAGCATATTTATATATTCAGAATAAAGATATCATTGCTATTCAAAGCCACAAACAATTGCAGATCAAAGATAAATAGAAACATTTATTAGAGCAATACTGTATCTAAAAATCCATCTCGTTCAAGAGAGACCAAAATACAAACTAGGCACATTCTGAAATTCGATAATTAAACCAATCCAATACCCCATAGTAGTATTAAATAAGCCTCTCGCTCGACACATGTTAATCAGTATTCTTTTTATTGGAAAAGAAAAACAAAGAAACATCTTTATAAAAACTCTGAAGCAAAGTCCTCAAAGTTCAAACATTGCACTTCAATATTTACTAGTAACAAGGTACAACATATGTATGACTCTTTAAGTATAATCTAATTGGATATGTTTGAGGGAAACAAACTTGACAATCTCATCAAAAATTGTAAACCCTGCTAACCACTTGTTCTGATAGACATGAAAAACCACTCAAACCCAATGTTGAAAATTTTGCAGCAGATTGAGCTCCAAACATATGATCACTGGCTGTGACGTATGATTGGATTACCTGTGAATAATCTCATCAAGAGTCCTAATTTATCGATACATTCCTGAACAAGAAGGCAAAATTTCCTTATAAACAAGTTCAATAACTAGGCACAACATGTTAAATTCTCCAAGGAACAAGGATATTTGGGGAGGAAGGGCCATTGTTGCATCTGCTACAGCAGGTAGCAGCAAAGCATCTGGCCAGACTGAGCACATAGCTAAATGCCTCAGAAAATTGGCCTCAACTTTTCTTTTCATTGTTAAGGTATAGCTTCATTCGTATTATATATATATATATATATATATTATAGTATACAATGATTATGCTATAAGAATTGTGATTATATTATTATTATATTGATGAAATATAATAATGATAATAACATAGTAATTTATAATACTATACATTGTTAATAATTAAGAGTTGTAATTTATATTGTTATTATTATATTATCATTATTATATTTATAATATAATAATGATAATATCATAATACAATATTATGATATTACATTAATATTGAATCAAACTATGTTCGATGACTATCATAATTATTAGCATCGACTATTATGTCGAATGAATGGACGGCACTAAACATTGTTATTAAGACAGCCGACTACACTAATGAAAGTCGCTGCTTACATTAGTGCTAGCGACTGTTGTTAACAGTCACTAGTACTAATGTAACCAGCGACCATGGGATGTGCCCTCTCATTAATGAAGAGACACATTGCTTGCTGTTCTTTGATCATCAGCATATAGATATACGTATGTTGTGATCGAAGGAAAATACAATCAGTAAAAAGTGTTCATTGCTATTATTACCTGCGGTCGCAGCATACTGTATAGTATATTCAGAATAAATATAAAAGTATCACAGTGTATTGATATATCAGAACATTCATTTTATCAGCACATATAAAAGGTAAATTATATTCTCAAGATCTGATTTCCTAACATGGTATCAGAGCCAAGTTAAAGAGAATATAATTCTGAATTATTATTTGATTGGAAAAGAAAGATATTATTTAAAAGAAAAGATTCATTCACAAATCATTAAAAATGATTACCAGAATTAGGATGGAAGACAGATTGGAAGGAGCATCCAATTTTCTATCATGGAAAATTAGAATTACCACATTATTGCAAGAACTGGAATTAGAATCTTTCATAGAAGAGGAAAAAGAAATACCTATAGACGAAGCAGAGAAAACAACTTGGAAAAGAAGGAACAATAAAGCCAAGAAGTTAATTGTTGATTCAGTCAAAGACTCTATTCTTCCAAGCATAGCAAGATTAACAACAGCATATGAGGTTTTCAAGAAAATTCAAGAAACGTATGAGATAAACAATACAAGTCGAATATTAACTTTAAAGGAACAATTGTTGTCAATTAAGATGAATAAAGGGGAAACAGTTACATCTTATTTCCTTAGAATTGCTGAAATTCGAGATCAACTATTCTCTATTGGTAACAATGTAGAAGACATGGAATTATCTTTAATAGCACTAAGGGGATTACCAACATCTTGGGAGAATTTCATTCAATGTATAAGCACTCGTCCACCCTTACCAAAATTTGATCAACTTAAAAATGACTGCACTTAGGAAGAATCAAGACTCATTACTAGAGGATTAGGTTCAAAGGAAGAGGGAGAAACACAAGCTCTCAACACAAAGTCTCACAACAAGAAAGAAAAATCCTTCAAAAGATTGAGGGGATACAAAAGAGATTTTTCTAAAATTCAATGTTACAAATGTGATAAATATGGGCACACTCATTGACACTGTCCTGAAAGACAAAAGACTCAAGCCACCGTAGCTAAAGCAAAAGAAATTCCACTTTTCTTTACAGCTCTCTCAAGTGAACTAAATTCAAATAATAGGACTTCGATAATTGATAGTGGTGCATCAAGACATATAACCGGATTTAAAAATCAGTTTGAAACACTTGAAAATTATTCAACAGAAGAAGTAACTATTGGGGATAACTCCACTTACCCAGTAAAAGGAATAGGGACCTGTACTATCAAGATAAAGAATGGAGTATCATTACAACTAAAAGATGTTCTATTTGTACCTGGAATCAAAAGAAATTTAGTTTCTATATCAGGACTAGCAGATCAAGGATTTTGTGTCACCTTTAATGAAGACAAAGTTCTACTATGGCCTAAAAATTCAAATATGAAAAATGCAACAATTATAGGGACAAGAGATGGTAGTTTATACAAACTATGTAATGAACAAAAAGTTGCACTACCTAAGAGGTTGGGACATCTAAGATAGAATGTTTTACCTATGATAAACAAAATTACTACAGGTCTTCCACACTTTAAAAATAATCATCCTGGCATTTGTAAAGGTTGTGCACTAGGGAAGAATATAAAAGGATCTTTCCCTACAAGTGAGCACAAATCTAAAGTAACCTTAGAATTGATCCATACTGACTTATGTGGACCCATGTCAACACCTTCATTAACAGGATCACTATACCATATTATTTTTGTTGATGACTATTCTCGGAAAACTTGGATATACTTTCTTAAGGTTAAAGAATCAAGTGAGGTACTATCTAAATTCAGAGAATTTAAAGCATTAGTAGAAAATCAAACAGACAAAAGAATAAAAGTATTAAGATCTGATAATGGAGGTGAATACAAATTTGACATATTTAAAGAGTTCTGTAATTCTGTTGGGATTAAGAGGGAGTATACTGTGTCATATAATCCTCAACAAAATGGAGTAGTAGAAAGGAAGAATAGATCCATGATGCTCGATCAAAACCTTCATACTTATTTTTGGGCAGAAGCTTCAAATATAGCGGTATATATTCAAAATCGGTGTCCACACTCCATACTAGAAAATATAACACTAGAAGAAGCATGCACAGGGATCAAACCAGATCTAAGTCATCTCAGGATATTCATGTACCTAAAGAAAAGAGGACTAAACTAGAACCATCAGGTAAGAGAGGCATACTTGTTGGTTATAGTGAAAACACTAAAGGGTATCGAATCTACATTCCAGGACAAAAGTCTGTTGAGATGAGTAGAGATGTAAAATTTGATGAAAATAGCACATTTTAAAACTTTGAAGAGGATAACATCCCAGAGATAGAAGAAGATCTCACTGCTGAAATTGAGAGGGAGGAATTGGACTATTTGGAAAACCTCTAGATCCAACTGTGATTCATTGTGACAATCAAAGTTGTATCAAGTTACCTGTTAATCCAGTTTTCCATAACAGGTCCAAACATATTGAGATTCCATATCATTACATAAGAGATATGGTAGAGAGAAATATCATAAAGTTATAGTACATTAGTACTTAAGAACAGAGTGCTGGTATTTTTACTAAGCCACTTGCAAAGCTGAAGATAGAATACTTTAGAAACAAACTTGGCATGATCAAGTTGTGATGTATGGTTTAAATTCCTCTTATTTATAAGTTTTTTATTCATGAATAAATGTAAAAATGTGTATATTGCAATATTGTGTAAAATGATCATTTGTGTGTGGGTTAACATTTCAAGGTGACGATCTTGTAAATGGTTAACCAAAGTGTCAAGATAGACTACTTAATTGTGTGTCCCGACTGTACGGAGATCTTGACTCTTGTTATTACTGGATGTGTAATAACGAAACCATATCATGATAGACTACTTAATTGTGTGTCCCGACTGTGCGGAGATCATGATATTCAAGTCTATTTTCATGACGAGACTACATTAACTTGTGTGTCCCGAAGTGCGGATGTCATAATAGACTTTTGATGTTTAATACTCACTCACTAAGAGGGAGTGTTAAGGTATAGCTTCATTCGTATTATATATATATATATATATATATATATATATATATATAGTATACAATGATTATGCTATAAGAATTGTGATTATATTATTATTATCTTATTATCATTATTATATTGATGAAATATAATAATGATAATAACATAGTAATTTATAATACTATACATTGTTAATAATTAAGAGTTGTAATTTATATTGTTATTATTATATTATCATAATGATAATATCATAATACAATATTATGATATTACATTAATATTGAATTGAACTATGTTCGATGACTATCATAATTATTAGCATCGACTATTATGTCGAATGAATGAACGGCACTAAACATTGTTATTAAGACAGCCGACTACACTAATGAAAGTCACTGCTTACATTAGTGCTAGCGACTGTTGTTAACAGTCGCTAGTACTAATGTAACCAGCGACCATGGGACGTGCCCTCTCATTAATGAAGAGACACATTGCTTGCTGTTCTTTGATCATCAGCATATAGATATACGTATGTTGTGATCGCAGGAAAATACAATCAGTAAAAAGTGTTCATTGCTATTATTACCTGCGGTCACAGCATACTGTATAGTATATTCAGAATAAATATAAAAGTATCACAGTGTATTGATATATCAGAACATTCATTTTATCAGCACATATAAAAGGTAAATTATATTCTCAAGATCTGATTTCCTAACAAGTTTCACATCCACCTCAAATAGCTTCTAGTTTGTAGTATATGCATTCTCAATGATGTGCAATTGAAAATTGATTGAGCTGTTACCAATTTGGGTGTGGGTACACGAACCCGGTACGTGGGTGCATAAAAAACAAATTTAGGGGTTTGGGTGCGTATGGGTACATGTGTGTGTGTATTATTAGAATAATATCTTCCAAGATAGAATGTTACTTTAATGGTCATCTAGTCATCTTTAGTCTGTATAGGAAAGTTTCCTATTCTGTCTTTTGTCAACATGTGTAACATGGTATCAGAGCTTAGGAATTTTTTTTCAAAAAAATTAAGAATTTCATTATGAAATCGTATGTTCTTTAAATTTTTTTTGAAATAAATCCATTTATTCATAGACCTGTCTAGGGTTTCTATTCAAAAATCTGTTTGCAGCATTTTCGTGGATCTGCTTGTTCTACCTTTGTTCAACTCGTCTACTGTTTTCTGCCAAACGTGCGCGTTGTTTGGCGCTCATTTTCGGGGCATTTTCTCTGCAAATTGCATCATTTTCTGCTAGCGTCTTTGGCTTGGGCGTCATTTTTTGGCCTCTAAACCTCCTGCAACGTCATTTTTCTCAGATGTTTTTTTCTCACTAAGGTTTCTGCTTGTAATTTCCAGTGGCATTTCTACAAACAGCGACCATTTTTTTTGCAACTCGTGCTCAACTGACGGGTTTTTTTGCTCACAAAAACGGAAGCCATTCTTGTTTACAGCTCAGCATCCACCATCTCGATCTTCTTTATGGTCGTTTATACGCAGTCGCGTGGGATTTAGGGTTTTTACCGTTTTATCCGAAAAAATGGTGCTTTGTAAAACTTCAGTTTCTGGGTTTTTCTATTTTTACCAAAAAACCGTGGCTTCTTGCAATCTGTTGTGTGTAGGTAGGTAGGTAGGTAGGTATGCATGTACATATATACAAAAAAGAGAAATATACAGAATTGTAAAACTAAATCATTTCATAGCATGATACTTGATCATTGCCAAATGCCAAACATAAATATTAAATGCCAATTGATAGTTGAAAAATATTCAGATAAGCCATATCAATGATATCATGTATGTCTATGTTCACGATTCCAATGAAAATCATTACAATTATTGAATTACAAAATGTAGTTCATGAAATATGATTCAATGTTCAATGTTCATCAATCATCAAAAGGATTATCAAAAAGATCATCATCTATTGGATTTTCAGCGGCCACAAGTTCAAGATCATCATCATTTGAACCCAAAGCTGTTCCACTCACACTAGATGCTGTTACAAATAGTAGTTGCCGTTGTACCAAAAGATCGACCTATTAATGCCCGATACAACCACTAGACTTATAGAAGACACAGGAGGCGGTTAAGCCATGTCACGAATCCCGAGGGGAGCGCTGACCATTTTGCCAACAATCTCCCCCTCAGCGTTACCCGAGGGGATTCAAACCTGTGACCAAGCTCTGATACCACTTGTTACAAGTAGTAGTTGCCGTTGCATCAAAAGATCGACCTATTAATGCCCGATACAACCACTAGACTTATAGAAGACATAGGAGGCGGTTAAGCCATGTCACGAATCCCGAGGGGAGCGCTGACCATTTTGCCAATAGATGCACCATATGGTATGTCATCATCAATCACATCATCCATAGTGGCTCTATCAAGATCCTGAATGGTTGCATCCAAGTCGGAAGACTCAGGAGCTACATCCCAAAACTTCACTGCCCCTTTCTTATATTGGGGATCCTTATGTCATAGAAGACGCAAAATGGAATGAATATACACCAAGACTTCAGCTCTTTTTGCAGCCAACCAGTTACGCTTCATTGAGGGGATAAAGGAGAATGTACTCCAATCCATTCAGTGGCGGAAGAGCTTGCAACCTAGAGAGAAAACTAACAAAATAAAAAATAGAAAATGCAAGATAAATTGAAGGATGTTAAGTGCTAAATTCTACAATACAAGTAGCAAAAAAACAAAATAACTTACTTGTGAGAGGATCTTGATTGCAAGAGGTTGGAGGTACATAAACTCTTGACCATGGAGGTACAACCATGTAATAGCATCCATTCTAGATTGATCTTTGATAACACAAGGGGTATGTTTTTTTCCTGAGACAAACAATCCAAATTCTTTCCTGACACTTGTTTCCACCTCTAGATCTGTGAAGAGTACTAAATGCCCGCTTGTACCCATTAGCAACTTCAAAATCTCTATATGGTGGAACTCTCCCTAGGATAGAAAGTACTTGCGCGCTATAGTACCTTGAAAATAGGGCATATGCAAGGAGGTGCAATGGTGTGGCCATCTTGTTGCAACGATGAAGAACAATCGCTTCCACCCTTTTGTAAAAGGCGTCTTCGGGATCATTCTCTCTTTCGTATTACCACTTTTATTTTCTCTAACATCGTGTCTATGCTATCACAGACATCCCCCAAGCATGGTTCATCTGTATCAGCAAATTGAAGCATAGACATGTTACGTTTGGTGAATTTCAATACATATTCCACACAAACCCACTAATCATCATCCAAGATCAATGCCTTGACCTTTTGGGCTCTCTCTAAATTTGATTGCTTCCATATACTCCATTGGTTGCTAATAACCATTTGACCCAATACCTCTTTCACCTTTTCAAGTCGTCTTAGAACAATTGTGTGAGATGCAAACCAAGTCTCAAAAACTTAAGAACATGTTAATAGTAAGTTAATAACACATTTAAAATGTGTTATGACTTAAATGAAACTAAATAAATTAAATTTTCCTTCAACAATTCCAATCTTGAAAGATTTCTGAAAATTGCTTGAACATATGGTGGTTTGAAACAAACGTCTAGATCTCCTATGCTTCCTAGTATATTTCTTTCACCCACCCTATTTAGGTGCCAATTGCTTGCATCACCAAATTGAAGGAATGTGTGGTGCACGGTGTCCAAACAATGTTGCTCACATCTTGCCTCTAGCAAAGCACCTGCAGCCCTACAAACTTTTGCATTGTCCGTAATTACTTGGACAACATTTTCATTACCCACCATCTCTATGGAGTCAATGAGAATTCTAGAAATGAACTCTGCATCTTTCACTTCCCCTTCATAGTCAACCTTCCTCAAAAACATTGCCCCCTTGGGGGACACCACAATAACATTGATCAATGGACAGTTTTTGCAATCTTTCCATCCATCAGAAACAATAGATAGACTTGTTTCAATCCAAGAATCTCTAAATGGTTCTAATTGAGCCTCTATAGATTTCCTCTCTTTTTGCAATAAGGTGGTAGACACCTTTTCATACCCAGGACTCGTGAAACCAAGAGGTGCACTATTTATTGCTGACACCATGTCCTGCCAATATGGTGATCTCACTAGGTTGAATGGAAGACCGTTGGAATAGAGACAACGTGCAATTTCTTCTTCAGAAATACCTTTTGCCTCCATTTTAAATGCCCTCTCCAATGGACTTCTCTCGCGGGTAGGGATTTCTTCTTCATCTTCATCTTCAACATCCGTAGAGGGTGTAGGCAAGAAGGGATGTTTGGAGGCCGCAACTATTTGAGAGGGTAATGTCATTATTGTTTCCTTTCTAGAACTATAACCACTTTGTTTTCCTTTTGCAATCAATTTGTTAGCATTTTCTTGTTCTTTTATAAATCATGCCATTTGTACAGGAGACAACCCCTTCTTACCTAGGCCCTCACAAATATTAATCCCTTTACGCTTGGTGTTACCTCAATGGCCATAATCACCACACCTCCAAGCTCTTGTGATCAAACTTTTATCACAATTAAGTTTCTTAATTTTTATTTAACTCTCTTAAGTTTGAATTGTTTACTATTTGGAAAATATAAAATTATTAACTTCAAACAAAGTTTGATTTACAAATTTATAATTGTAACTCTATCATTTTGTTTCAATAGGTTGCCAGTTCCTCTTCATTTGAGCAAAATCGGAGAACATAGTAAATAAATGCAACCAATTGGTAGCAAGTAAAGCAAAAGAGTTAGTTTATGTGCATTCCAACTTGTGCCTTCTTACTCATAGATAGAATGAGTACAAGGAAGGGGGCACGAAGTTGTGGAATGTAGATCTAGAGTGAACCAATTTGGAATGTTCAGCTGCCACATGATCTTTACTTTTTGTGGAGTTGGATACCCAACATGCTTCTAGTGCAAGTGGCAGTGGGGCTGCACAAGGTTCTTCTAGTCTATCTCCATCATGTTATGTTGATGATGATGTTGATCTTCACCAATGGCCCATTTGATGCTGATTACTTATTGTATTATTAGTTCCTGCCAAGGCAGGAATACTAATGCATTCATTGAATTCAGCTTTTTAATTAGTTCAGCCAATCACTGCATAGAATTAAAAAAAAAAATTAACAAAATTTCTATAGTTGCATTTAATTTTCTATTTTAAATGTTTATAAAAAGGTCATTTATTCATCTTTCTATTGGTCTATGTTATAGAAAGAATAAGGACAAAAATCTTTTTTTTAAAAATGATATGTCTACTTGCAGCAATGATTGACACCATGCAGGAGGCCATATGAACTTGCTGGCCATTGATTTCATTGTTGTCGCTGCCGGTTTCTTCTTCAACTTCCAACAGCTTTTTAACATCCATTTACCCATTTACTGACATGAAAAGGTTTTCTTTCAACTTCAGTCACTGCTTTTTTACACCCATTTGCTTGCATGAAAAGACTGGCCAGTATTAATTATTGCGTCCACCACAATATTTCATATTTATTCTCGAGTGTTCATTAAAAATCTATTTTGTCAACTAATTCATTTTTTATTTTTAAAGTATAGCTAATTTTTTCAAGTAAAATTTAATTTATAAAAAAAGAACTAGAAGCAAATCATCATTAGTATTAATTATTTTTTGGTTAAAACTTTAAAGTTGAATGGTATGATTATAATTATAACATAAAAAAAGTATACTAAAATATTTATAATAAATTTACTGTGATACTATATTATATTATTTATAAATATTAATAATATATTATTTATATATTATTGTTTTTTATTATTATTAATTATATTATATAAAAATATGTATATTATATTAATAAAATATTAAGGGTTTTACATTTTTGCAAAACGGTCGAGCAATGCTCCAGGCCATCTGCCTTGCATATCAAAGGGCCATAAACACAAAATTGCCCTTACTCCACTAACCTGCATTTATATTTCCTAACTTATACACAAAAACCATATCCCATATGCACAATGTTCCTGTCTTCGTTATGATGCCCAAGACATTATATTCAAAACAGTCTTAGGAGGTGAAGCTCACATACAAATACCATAACTGATTTTATACTCCTATTGCTAATGCATTCTGAGTTAAAGGAGATAGAAAAGAAGCTATTCCATGGCAATAGCTTTTCCTTTATCACCCAGGAGAATCATGGTTTGCCGCATCTCTCCTTTATTGCTTGGTCCCAGTCCATAGTCTTCTCCAATGGTTTGCAAGCCATATGCTTAGAGCTCAGCTCTTTCTTCCTTGTCACTAGTATCAATCCCATCTGCACGCATGTAGCTGTGAATTCAATCTTTGCCTTCATGCTCTTTGAGTCCATGGAACTTCATCAAGAAACCCACATTTCAGTTAATGATGGCTTTCCTTATTTCAAAATACCCTGCATCCTCAATTGTCAAGATCGGCAGTCTAGGCACTAGCTTTCCATCTCGGATGGTTACATGGTAATCTTTGGGATATGGGATTGTTAACTCCTCATTCATGTTGTCCATGACCTTGTCCTTGTCCACATTTTCAAGGAATTCATCCTTGAATAACTTCACAAGGTCTTCCTTAAAATCTTTCACATGCAGGAGTGTAGCCACAAATACAAAAGATTGTTAGAAATAGGGAATACTGAGAGGGGGGGGTGAATCAGTATTCTACAAACTTTTTCTTTCGCCCAATTATGGATATAACAAATTAACTTGATGCTTGCAAAACAGAGTAAACTAAATAACATGCAAAGCAATAAAGCAAATGAACTCATAACACATTGTTCTCGAGGAAACCCTGGCCAAGGGAAAACCCCGGTGGGGATGATACCCACAAGTGATCCACTAATCAAAAGTATCCTGTTAAGGATGTTGACCCTGTTAGGAGTCTATTACATGCATATAGTGTCTCTGTCCTGATTAAAGGACTCTAGGCCTTATTAGAAGCATCAACCCTGCTAAGAGTTGGTAGTACAAATAGAATGATTACAAGATGAGCTCACTACCCAAACATGTAATGTACAATGATTTCTGATTACAAAAAGGGTAAGGTGTATAACCTTTCACTACCGCCGAATAGCTTTCCTATTTTGATCTATCTCTTTGCTTGCATATACAAAGTCTGCTTGCTTGACTTTCACAAATTACAACTTTGCATCTATTTATTTCGCATGTATATTTCTTACTACTACTTCGCATTACATATGCCTTACATTTATACAAGTTATTAGAACTAATAACTTTTACAGTCGGCTTTACAAAACATAAAGCACTTTACAAAATACACATTAACTTGTGCTGCCCAAGGGTTAACATCTAGGATGGCGTCCCTTATATGGTAAAGTCATTATTTTGATAAACAAAATAATCCCTTAACTATCATGCTGATTCTGTCTGCTTTCTCTGTCTTGTTGGCTTCAACTCTGTCTCTGTAATCCTTCAATAATTCATTCCGTACATGCCGTATAGACTTGCGCTTTCAGGCGAGTCTTCAACATACATAAAAGTATCCATGTTCAAGTGCGCATGCACTGAACTTACTTCTATCAACATCGCTATCCAAAACTGTCTCTAGTTAGACTGAAAATACTACTTATACTTTGACAATTTTACTTGCGCTCTGTCATAACTGCTTGCTATCATATTGTGATCTTCATACTGATTATATGTTGCCATAATGACAACAACTTAATATCCTACTCAGCCAAATTGCCAACAATCTCCCCCTTTGTCATTGGTGGCAACATATAAGAAAATTGGCTAAGTCATATGAAACTTCAAAATTGTGGCCATAACACAAAATTCTCCAATATACTTATATCTCCAAATATACTTTTGAATATCTATACTCCCCTAGGAATATACTTCATATATATCTATACATCATACTCAATTTTCTGCTATCACTCCCCCTTTGACAACAATGACAAAAAGGGTGTCAAAATTGTGTAACAAAAATGTTTACCTTGATTCAAAATTGCAAAGTCGGTAGGCTTGCAACACAATCTGCAAAATTTACCTTTTATGCTCTCTATCTCCTTCTCCCATGCTTTCTTAATGGAATCTGAAACACTAAGTAGTGCACATAGACCATAAGATGCTATTTCACATGCCTGAGGGTTAGCATAGTGAAATTTCTCATAAGATGTCTTGGATGAAAGACATTCTTCCAATTGGCACTCAATGATACTTATCTTAATTGAAATGTGCTCTCTTAGTAGAGCGAATCTTCTCAATTTCTTTTCTTTTTCTTCACTTAGAATTCTTATTTCATCATACAAATTACTGATTTTCTTCTCAAGATCAGATATCTTCACATTCGGGTTGGATAAAAGATTTGCTTCTGTTTGAATTTCCACCTCTTTTGCTTTTATCTTCTCTATCAAATCTGATACATGATTCTTTGATTTTGTACACTGAATGTACAAAGCTTTGCCTCTGTCCAAATTTCTTCTAAGTTCCTTGATACATACATCCAAATTATTAATATCATTCCTGATATTCTGACTTATATCTTGAAATATTTTGGCCTCATAGGCTGCCTAAGCTTTTATTGTAGCTATGTCTGATAAGTTTGTGAATTCACTGTCAAATGCCTTCACAACTTCTTTCGCTTTGACCTGTGGATTTGCCTTTGATATGTGACTGGTTACAACACTTTGCAACTTCTCTATCACTTCAAGCAATGATCCTTCAAGGCTTTTCACTTTCTTGTTTTTGCCAATGATTTTGTTTAGGGATGAGATCAACTCTATTTGATCATCATCATCAACTTCTTTTCCAAGATTAGCAAAATTAGATTCTAACTGAGGTTTCTCTGCTGCTGTCTTAGGAGTGAAACTGATTTCTGCTTGTCCTTGTGCTCCTTCCTATCCTGCTAACTCTGTGTTTACTTGAATCTCTGCTTGTTCTTGCTCTTCTTCTCTTGTATCCTTCCTTTCTTCCTCTGTACCTGTCATGTCCTGCTCTTCCATAGCCGAATTGTCAACAATGTTTTCAAGGTTGTTGAAGGGATTGTCATCACTGTTCAAAGTAATATTAGTTCCTTCCACATTCATTGTTTCATTTTCAATGTTGATTGATGGTGGTGGAGAGGGACTTTTCTGGTGCTCAGCTTCCAAAGCTTGATCTGTTGCACTTGTGTTCTTACTAACACCTGTGGTCATTACCTTTACAACTGCCTGTTCAGTTTCCTTGTTGATTTCTTCATAATTTCCTCCAATTATCAAAATTGTTCTTCTTTTTGTTCTTAAGTGAATACTAAGATCTTTCATTATCTCCTTAAAATGATCTTCATCTTTGATATCACAGATCTTTCTCACAAAATTTTCTCTTATCTTATTGTCTTCTTCAGCTGCTCTCTTCTTTCTGTTCACTAATTTCTCAAAAAGTTCATCTGGTATCTTTTCTTGAATACTACCAAATTTCTTATTAGCCAGTAACATATGCCTGACAACTGAATTCTCTAAGTTCAATTTCTCTGAAAATTATATAACTCATAGTATTTGTTCATTTTAGAAAAATCTCCATTATTAATGATTGAATCATTTACTTTATCTTTGGTTTCCATTTTCTCTTATTGCTTCCAATTTCTTCATCATCTTTTACTTCAGATACATTCCTTGGAACAGGGGTGAAAATAGTCTTTTCTCTCTTTTGTGGCCTGCTTGCCATTTGCTTAACTCTTTTTGCTGGAGTGGTGAAGGTTCTTGTGGATTTCCTTACTTCTTGCATCTCTTCAACTTTTATTACCTTTTTTGCATCTTGGGCTTCTTCAGTTTGAGCTGCAACTAATGATAGGGGTGGAACAAACAAAACTTCTTTCTGTCCAATGTCTCTTATTGTTGTTGCGGTCTGCTTTGCCACTAGAAATTCTTGTTCTGACATTCCTATATCCTTAAGAATTTTCTTGATAGTGTTTTCCACTCTTTTCTTTGATAACTTCTCTTCTTGTAGAGACTTTGCGGAGTAACAGTTCTCCTCATAAGTTCCAAATCTAGAACTGCTTGCATCCAATTTGCTTTTAAGCAATCTATTCACATATTCTTCTCTCATTTTCAGATACTTCATATCCAAGTGGATCTATGAATTCTACTCTAGGTTCAATTGCTTCAACAAAAGTAAAGTCAGTGTTAGCCATGAAACATATTTCATCTTTGTACTTTTCTACTATAGCCTGTGGTATCCTTGATCTTTTCCTCATTTGATTCTGAAATGTTTTGATTACCAAGGTTGTGCTCTCATTAACCTTGTCTATAAGATGTCTAAGATAAACCTTGTTGATTCTATCCATAGTAGTTCTGTTATCATTCCAATCATCTCCAATAGTGTATGGAAATCTTCTCAACAGATGAAAAAACATGTATGTGATTAGAGATGAGAATCTAAACTGAGAGTTCTTGGTTTTCTTTATCTTTTCAAGGTTCTCAAACAACTGAATTCTCAAAATTTCACACATATCTACTTGAACAATCTCTACACACATTAAATAAGTTGCATGAGCCATACTAGCTGCCATGTCATCTTCTCTAGAATTAGCACAGAATTTAGATGTTAAGATCTTACACACATATCTAACATCATCTTGTATTATCTTGCTAATTACAATTCCTCTGCCATTATAAGATGATTTGGTGTTGTCCAGTAATGTCTTCTTTACATTCTTCTCATTAAAAGGTATAACTCCAGATTTTGACAAACCGGTTACCTCATGAATTAGGTTTGTTGTGATGTCTATTACTCTGTCATCTAACCAAAATTTCCCATTGTGAATTCTGCTTAAAATTATCTTTGTGCATTCATCATCTTGGAATTCATATTGCAATGAGTACTTCACGATTTCATTTTCCTTTAAGTGTTCAAACCTTACTTTCAATGACATATCCTGATTGTATAACTTCTCATATTCCTTAATCACACTACAATCACTGAGGGTCTCACACTTGCATTTCAAATAACCTTTTACATCTTCCAAATGTAAAACTCCGTCTGGAATAGTCGATAAAGCAAGACTAGGGTCTTCTTCTAAGGGCTCTACTGGTTCCCTCTTGATTCTAGGTCTAACTGTATCTCTTATGTTGTGAATAAATGATACATCTATGACTTCTGCAAATGCTTTAACTGTCTGATACATTTGCTTAGTAAAATACCTCAATTCCGCGATTTTAGGGCTTGCGTAGATCCGACACGAAATTCTTTTACCAAATCCTACAAACTGCTTTCAATCACCGCTGTATTGACCTCCTTATCACTTGCAGTCGCTTGAATGATTAACTAATACCGATCACAAGCTTTTAACTTTTCAATCTTTCAAGATTCTGACTTCGTATTCAATTCCTTTGCTGCTTCTTTCCAAAAAGTTGTTCTTGCTTTCCTGCAAAACTTCATACTTCTTGCGAACTCGCATACATTCATATTAGCTCATGCGCTCTTAACCATAGCATTAATACATCATATAATACCTTACATTAACTGCACAAGACTCAATTCATCCTACACTAATTTCTACATTATCCTAAGTTCCTACTCTAATGCATTTTTTTGAATTAAGTACTTTGAGATGGGTTACGAAGAGATTCACACTTACTATCAGATACTTCACCTGTCTGATTACCTTGTGTACCGAAAATGATTGCTTGATCTGTGGCTTTAACAAATTTTATTTCTTCAAAATTACTACAACATCCCTTTTGACTGTTGCTTGCATTCTCACTTCTCCTTGTATAATTTCTAGGATTAGAGTTTCTCATGTTCATTCTGCAAAATCTTGCTTGACCAAATTTGTTGCATATTTGACAAACTATCCCATTGTTTCCATATCTCGGTCCTGTCTGATTGATCTGTGATCTGCAATTCCTGGCAATGTGTCCAATCTTGTTGCATCTGTAACATACTACTTCATTTCTTCTATTCATATCTTCAGTAGGTCTCTTATCTGCATGGTAGTATTTCTAAACATTCTACTACTATTATTATCATTAGATCTAGGCTTCTTACATTCAATAGCTCTATGTCCAAAACCATGACAATTATAACAATAACCATTGAGAGGTTTGAATTGCTTATCTGTACAATTTTTCTTCATATGACCAAAAGTATTACATGCAAAACATCTACCTTTGAATTCTCTTTGCATATCTTTAGATTGATCATCCTCTTTAGGTGGATTAGGTATATCTTCAGATTTGTTAGCTTCATCAGATTTCTTTTCATCTTTGTTCTCAGAGATTTTCAGATCTGGTTCCTTGATTTCTTCACTTATCTTAGATGAGTTAAATCCAAGACCAGTTTTATCATAAAATGGCTTTTGATAAGATATTTGTTCATCAATCTTTTCACTGGTGGAATATAGCCTTTCAAGTTGTTGTTTGGACTGGGTCAGTTCACCTTTCACAATTGTATTGTACTTTTCAAGTTCAACATACTGTAATTTGGTTTTCTCAAGTTCAGATGTCACTTTACATAGCTTAGACTTCAGATCTACAATCTTCAATTCATGCTTAAGGATCTCATTTTATTTCTTCAAATTTGAAATTTCATCACAATCTTCAATTTGAATTGTAGGTTCCTTCTTTGATTTCAAATCTTCCACTTTCTCTTTTAGCTTTTCAATGAAGTTCTTCGCATCATCATATTTCCCTTTCAGAGTATCTCTTTCTTCAGTAAGAATATCAATCTGCTCAAGAGCTTCTTCAAGATTTTTCTGTAGTTGATCCATATCCATAGAGATCTTACTCAAGCTGCTAGGCTTTCTCAGAATAACTTTCCTTCGAGTAACTAAGCTCTGATACCAATTGTTAGAAATAGGGAATACTGAGAGGGGGGGCTGAATCAGTATTCTACAAACTTTTTCTTTCGCCCAATTATGGATATAACAAATTAGCTTGATGCTTGCAAAACAGAGTAAACTAAATAACATGCAAAGCAATAAAGCAAATGAACTCATAACACATTGTTTGTTCTTGAGGAAACCCTGGCCAAGGGAAAACCCCGGTGGGGATGATACCCACAAGTGATCCACTAATCAAAAGTATCCTATTAAGGATGCTGACCCTGTTAAGAGTCTATTACATGCATATAGTGTCTATGTCCTGACTAAAGGACTGTAGGCCTTGTTAGAAGCCTCAACCCTGCTAAGAGTTGGTAGTACAAATAGAATGATTACAAGATGAGCTCACTGCCCAAACATGTAATGTACAATGATTTTTGATTACAAAAAGGGTAAGGTGTATAACCTTTCACTATTGCCGAATAACTTTCCTATTTTGATCTATCTCTTTGCTTGCATATACAAAGTCTGCTTGCTTGACTTTCACAATTTACAACTTCGCATCTATTTATTTCGCATGTATATTTCTTACTACTACTTCTCATTACATATGCCTTACATTTATACAAGTTATTAGGAATAATAACTTTTATAGTCGGCTTTACAAAACATAAAGCACTTTACAAAATACACATTAACTTGCGCTGCTCAAGGGTTAACATCTAGGATGTCGTCCCTTATATGGTTAAGTCATTATTTTGATAAACAAAATAATCCCTTAACTATCATGCTGATTCTGTCTGCTTTCTCTGTCCTGTCGGCTTCAACTCTGTCTCTGTAATCTTGCAATAATTCATTCCGTACATGTCGTACAGACTTGCGCTTTCAGGTGAGTCTTCAACATACATAAAAGTATCCATGTTCAAGTGCGCATGCACTGAACTTACTTCTATCAACATCGCTATCCAAAACTGTCTCTAGTTAGACTGCATATACTTAGACAATTTTAAATGCGCTCTGTCATAACTACTTGCTATCATATTGCGATCTTCATACTGATTATATGTTGCCATAATGACAACAACTTGATATCCTACTCAGCCAAATTGCCAACAATTAAAAGTTATAGGAAAAGGGAGAAGGATTCACAAGCTGTTAAACTTTAACAACTTGATATTTTGTGTCGGATCTACGCAAGCCCTAAATACAACTTAGAATTAACTGATTCACCCACTGAAAGCTTGTATATCTCTGTGTTAACCCTGTATTTGTGGGTAGTATAGATAAATCCCCCTCCCAAGATTCTTTTCACCACTCAAATCACCAGACTATGAGAGTAATTCATCACTTCTTTCAGCCTTCTTTCCTTGATTTCTCCTATAAACAACATCTGCTTCTTGCTTTTAATCAGACAAATAGGGTACTCCATGTGGGCAGACTTATAGAGGCAATTCACTAAATACTAAACTCAATGCCTAGAGGCAGCCATACTTATTCAATTTATAGAAAAGGTTGAGGATCTTGCCCTAATCTCTCGGATATGGGGCCAATAAATGTGCCATTATACTTACTCCATCCGTATCACACCTTCTTCGTGCCAAATGATTTCTTTAAGTTCAACTGCCATTAGCTTCCAACTTTTTATCATTTATCCACCAGAGTTACTATATAAAATTTAAATTATTTGAAGCCCTGACCACTAAATTTAGCAGCCTTGTTCATATAACTATTTGACTACTTGGTTGATTTGATCGATTCTTATCATGTGTTAATTATGAAGCACATAGCCTTACGAATAATGATGACCACCTCAATTTGATCATATAGAAGTAAATACGCAATTAATGTCATCCATGTCTTAGTGGGACCTATGACTATTCTGAAAAAAATGACCTATCTCACCACTTGGGATCTCAACTCCATCTTTT
Organism: Chamaecyparis obtusa; assembly: GCA_027943335.1. Taxonomy (NCBI): domain Eukaryota; kingdom Viridiplantae; phylum Streptophyta; class Pinopsida; order Cupressales; family Cupressaceae; genus Chamaecyparis; species Chamaecyparis obtusa. The sequence goes on along the minus strand of BSBK01004707.1, from coordinate 207,385 downwards.
TGCCATCTCAGCCCACCTCATCTCCTTGCTAATATGCACTCTACAATCAAATTTTGGTTAATCGAATGGACCTATTTTGCCAAACATAAGAGTGTCAGCAGCCACATTTGCTAGTTTATCTGCAGCTTCATTCCCTTCTCGAAATACATGATTAATGGTGAAATCTTCAGAAAATTCCAAATTTTCCAAAGTCTTGTTCAATAAAGATCTGTCTCCAGTCTGGAGTTGCTCTAGTCCTAATAGCATTTACCACTGTTGTTGAATCTCCCTCAAATTCAATCCTTTCTATTTTCAGATCCTTACATAACAATAGACCCTCGTTGAGCGCCTTAAATTTTGCTATATTATTGGTATCTTTTAATAATGGAGTTGCAAATCTTGCAACTACAGAGTTGTCCCAAAGATGCACTATGCCACCAGCCGCTGATATCCCAGGATTGCCCCAAGAGGCCCCATCAAAGTTTAGTTTAAACCACCCAAACTGAGGAGGTTTCCAGCAGCAAGATTGCCTAATTCCCTCAATTACCAAAGAAAACAGGGATAAGAAAGCAGGGATCTTGAGACCACTCCAACCTTTCCTCATGTTATTGTCCCACTTAGTGAAGCAAAGACTCTTTGCCAGGTGAGTTAAATTCCTGCTATTAACAAACTCTACAATGGCAGTCTCTACTTTATTTAATAATACTTAAAGTTATTTTGTTATATATTAATTATATAACTACAATATTATAAGATAAATAATACTATATTACATGTTATAGTTGTAATTTAATGAAAATATGTTATTTGATTGTTTAATATATATCTCATATTTATTATTATATATTATATATTATTCAACAGAAACATTACACACACTAAAGAGAATACAAATATAAACTAAAAATAGAGACCGAGAGAGGGGAGAAATAAAGAAAAAGATAGACAAAGGGATAGAGAGAGAGACCTATTGCTCTCTCCCTCCCTCTTTTTATGTCCACCCCTATCTCTAACCATCTCTCCCTCCATATTTCTATTTCTTTATATCTATATCTGTGTCTCTCTTTGGCTCTCCTCTCTCTATATCGCCTACATCTCTATCTCTCTATTAAACTAGCTCACCATCTATATCTCTTTAACTCTAGTTCTTCCTTCTCTTTTTCTCTCCTACCACATCTCTCTATCAATGTGTATCTATTTCTCTCCCTTTACCTTCCTCTCACCCCCCACTCCTCTCTCTCTCTCTTCTTACATGCCTATATTGAGATTTCTTTTGTAACCAAATGTGTTTTTTCTACCAAAAAACATCATTCCAAATGCTTTCTATTTTCTACTCTAAACAAGCCACACTATTATACTTGGTGCATTGCATCTCTTGTTTTAATATTGATTCAGTAAACAATTAACTCAAAATATCAATCATAATATTCAAATTTTGACAAATTGATATCAAATTAATATAAATTGTATTTCAAATTTGTTTATAAAAGTTTTGTACAGCATATGCATGCTATGTGGTACTCTTAATTTAATTTGGGTTTTTAGGCTGCAAATGTGTATATGTATGGATGTATGTATGTATGTATGGTTTTTATATGCTTTTTGTATGGACATACCCAAACAAACTCAACCCCCACAAAAATTTGGTGCACTGACATAGTGTACCCAATTACTCGTACCCCTACCCATACCTAATTCAGCAACTTTGTGCTCATTAAATGAGACTACCGATCAGTAAACAATAAAGAGTTGTGTTCCCCTAACATGAATGTGGGATAGTGGCAAACATGCCTCCATTGGTGTTGACATGGGCTTGCAGTCTATCATTTTAAACTTTGTGAGCAATGCCTTGGTATACCTCATTTGAACTACAAAGTTATCATTATTTCTTTTTTTAGATCCGTGGAACAAATTCTAACTGTTTTTTCTCCTTTTGCAAACAAACCCTACCCGTTCTATTTTTTATCTACATTTTACTACAAACCTTGAATATTTTCATTTTTTAATTTTTTATCTTAATTTATGTAGAGACCTAATATTAATTTATTATCCATTTATTTGTTATTGCAACATACTTCACATTTATAGATAATTCTAATGTCATCCGCAATTAAAAAAGAACCTTGGTGGAAACATGTCATCCCAAGGGCAAAGAAAAGGGAGTTAGTTTGGAAACATTGCAAGATAAAAACGTAATGGGTGAGGCATTAAACATTTGAAATATCACTTCGCACAAATTCACATGATTATTGTCTAGCTGAAGTTAAGAAGACAATCGTGACCATGAGGGCATTGAATAACAATGTGTATGTCTTTATGTATCTATCATGACCAAATAAATGTTTAATAGATTTAGATCAATAATAGTCAAGGTTAGTAACAAATCAATTTGGTTTTGCAATGGGCATAGTTATTTGCTCACCTTCCCTAGCATTGTGTCAATACATCTTTAGTTTGCGGATGATAGTTCAACTCCCATGTGGAATGGTGTTCTCATGAGCTTTGTTGAGAGTTGATATGGTTAGGAAGTTTTCCAACCATATCTCCACCTTGAGAAAACCTATCAAGATGGTGATATCCTACAACTACCAACCTTAGTGGTTTTGATCCAATCTATTAAGAGACAATTGGAGTGTCATCTATCATCTATAGATAAACAATGAAAAAGAAACTAATACAAGAAGCCTCAATCATCGTAGTGTTGATGACTTGAAGATAAAATGTGTTGTGCACCAATATGGGATAAGCCTATTGAAGTGGCATTGGTTAACATGGATCAGCTCAATTCAAGCTGTCCAAAATTCAAACTCTCCAAGGTATAACTATTCAAAATGTCAAGAGAGAAGCAATCTAGTGATGAAGTGTCTAGAGTCTTGCACTTGGCTCTATTGGTGTTGACCTCTAGCCCTAGTAAAGGTAGAAGGTCATCAACCTAAGTGGAACTTAGATCACAAGGTGTATGGAATTTAAGCATTGTTTTGATTTTGGCACAAGGCAAATCCTAATGCCATCCAAAGCATGGCTTTGTCTAGACACTACTGCGATCCAAACTCTAGCATTATCCAATTTTTGGCACTATTTGAAGTTTTGTGTTGCCTGCTATAGAGTGAACATGACAAGAAAAAAATTGTCAAGTTGTATAAAATAGGTGTCAAATTATCCATTGTTAGATGTTGCTCATTGTCAAATGTGCCCAATCATGCAACCTTCCTCACTTAGGTCAAATCAGCATGGCACTATTAACAAGCTTCATGTGAAAGACTTTATAGGCATAGAGCATCACAAAATTTTAGACATAGGGATCCTAGGACTTGTAGGTGATTTCATCAAAACCAAACTAATCCTATTGTTATGCACATGATCAGAAAGAATATTAATGTGTCCAATCATTAAGGCTGAATTAGGATTTCAATTACACGAGGAGATGAATCTATCTATTTGTTCTCCAGATTTGGCAATTCACAAGAATGTTTGCAGTTGAGTCTTTCATGCAATATAGTGGCATTTGTACTTTCTATAGTTTTGCTCGTGTCCCCCTCAAGTAGTAAAAATTGGGTCAAAAGTTGCTTGATAAAGCACTCTTTGCTTCTAGCTTGGTGTAGAGCCTCATATGCATCCGTATTTATGTGGAGTGTATGTAGTACTCTTGTACTTAAGATTGAAAGAGATAATGTAATGTCACCTTTTGGAAAATACCTTTTTTTTGACCAAAAATAACAATTCCAACAATACAACTTACTTCCAAAGACTATTCTATTAATAAATTAGATAATGGCAAGTAGACATAGAGAAATTTATAATTAATTAATATAAAAACATTATGATAAAAAATAGTCCCTATTGAACACAAAGTATCATAAATACATTGGACCCATTTTATAGCATATTTCCAACAGTCAACCATATTAGGAATTTGATGGGAAAGCATGGTAGGAAGCCCAGAAACTGTCCCCCACAGCTAAGTCCAAGAGCACAAAACAACCATCCAAGTCAATTTGACCCCTTGGCCCACAAGCAAACCAACTTGGGGTGGGCTACTTAATTCAAATTACTGGTACTGCTGCTTCTCCCTACCTTGTTTCCTCACTAATCCCAGATATGATTGCTTGATGGAAATCAGATTAATAATTACTGATCTTATAATTTTTGTTAGGACACTTGGAGACTATCTTCCTCAACCAAGCCCAAGGGCACAAAATGAGCATCCAAATCATTTGGCCACTTGGCCCACAAGCAAACCAACTTGGAGTGGGGTACTTGAGGAGGGAAGATCAGAACTGTTGCATCTTCCTAAAAAAATTCTAAATAAATAGTAAACAAAATAATATTGCATGCCAATCACAGTCCATTAAATTGTTGTACATATTCTGAGTTCTATTCAAATCAGACTTGATCATTCAACTGTTGCTGGACGATTGATATTTCTATGAAATATTGATTGATTGAATGAATTCCTTTGATTGTATGGCTTGAGGTACAAGTGAGATATGATTAAGCAATTGTTGTTTAGATGATTGATGAGGGACGATGTAATGAATGCTGGTTTGATATATTGGTGAATGATGATTGAATGAATGCTGACTTGATAGAGTGGTTTGCTGATTGATTGTTTGCTTGATTTGATAATTGATGATTGCTTGTGTGGGTTCATGAGTGATGATTGATAAGTGATCCTTGAATGATTGGAATGATCACTTTTATATTTCACTCCTGAAAGGGCTACCACCTTTCAAAAGACTTGAGACACCACCCTCCATTGCCACACCCTCCATTGCCACCCTTTGAGAGTAATAAATTGTTTTCCAAACTGATTTCTCTTGGATGTCCTCAAATGAAACCTTCTCTGCTTTATATCTTCCAATGTGAGGGAGAGTCATACCTCTTCACCATGCCTTCCTTTGCAAGGGTCACAACCCTTCACAATTACCACCCTTTGAAAAGGTCACAACCTTTCACAATTACCACCTTTGAAAGATTACAACCTCATCATTTCTGCCCTTCAAAAGTCACTTCCTTATTTTCTTCCTATTCATTGGTTCTTCCATTGGTCCTTCCCTAATTCCTATCTCTTCTCTTTCTTCTTTCCTCCATCTCCTTTCAAATGAACTCTTCTCCCTTTTATTTCTCATGTTGGAGGGAGTCACAACTCTTCAACTGAAAACTCATTGAAATTGAAAACTGAGCTCACCAAGCATTGGAACCCTCCTAGTGCATCAAGAAATGTATGGAAAACCCTAAAAAATGGCCAACACTTGCAACACAAGATAGCGTAAAAATGGGGGCATTACACATATCCATTTTGACAGATGGAATACTAACAAGTGTGTGAAATCTATACATGACCACATCTTGGAATGTAGACTTGTGAAAAATTTTATCCAGCACCAACGTGAATAGAGAAGATCCTTTGTGAAATCAGATTGTAAGCTTGTTTTACAAAAACTTGATTAAATAAGAGAGATAAAAAAAATCTAATCTGCTCCAGCCATTTAAAGAATTTGGAGCTTCCTGTGTCAGTGCTCAACATATTGTCACAATAATCCTTAGTTGCTAGGTGTGTGCATCCTGCCCAAGTATCCGGATGCTGGTGCGTTATGGCACCGGATGCTGGTGTTGGTGCGTTTGGATGCTCACAGGGAGCACTTTTTCTCCTAGTAAGTGCATGTTCATCCAGATGCACCCACAAGGAGAAAAAGCGCTCCCTATGAGCATTCAAGCACACCGAAGCACATCCGGATGCACCCGGACGCCCAGCGCACAGAATTTTTAATAAAAACTTTTAAAAAGTGATAAAAACTCAAAAATCTGATAATACCTGCACCCAAAATCTGATAAAAACTACTTGCACAAATACCCCTAATCATTGATTTACATCACACAGAACAACCTGCAATTGAGAGTAATCCTTCCACAAACTACAAGAGTGGTCAGATTCAATGCAACTATGTGATCCATAGATACTTTGTTCCTGTCCACGGCAGTATGTAATTGCCCAGGCTTGAATACTTCATATTTGTATCAAGGTACAATGTATAAATACTCATGGCATTAATGTTTGGCCTTTATCAATGGTTCTTCAACAATCCCACGCTAATAATAAACAATCTCCTAATTAATAGTTTTATGCATCAAGCTCAGCCATCTCATATTTATTTTCCAAAGCCCCCGGTAACCGCTAAAGTCTCAAATGATATTAAGTAAGCTTTCACTATAAAACAACCCGATATAATAACCCCTCTTTATATTGAGTCGGCAATACCAAACAAAACCACTTCTTATAAGATTAATTATTAATAGTGATTAATTCTGTATAGTTCTTGCATTTTTTTGTATATATATAAATTTATAATATACACACACACACACGTATCCAAAACCCCCAAAAAAAATTCATGTATCCACGTACCAGGTTCTTGTACCCACATCCACATCCGCATCTGAGCCGGTAACTTAGCAATTATCCATTTAGAGGTTGTTTACATATTAAAAGATGCTGCCATGTTGAAGGCAAAGAGGAGAGAATGGAAGTGGGTGACAAATCCTAATCATCTTCTAAGAATAATGCATTCTTGGCCTCTCTTCTTGGTGGAGTTTTTTCCCACTAATGTTTCTTTACATAAATCTGTGTCATGTAATGATTTTATGTTGCTGATTTGTGCCTCTTTGCTGCTATCTTATGGTCATGTTATCTTTCATTATTGCTCTTATAAGCTCACATAAGTGGTGTTGTTAAGCATGTTATGTTGGCTGACTTTTAGCATCATAAAGAAGATAGATCTAATCATGGTAATCATACTGCAGTAGTCCAAACCTAATATCTCACCAATTGATGTCAGAAAATTTGAACAAAACTCTAACGTTAATTCATTGGATAGAGATTGAAAATATCCCAACATCTTTAGTATCTCATGACCAATGCCTTTGGTGTGTTTCTAAAATCTTCCAAACATATTTGATTCAAGAGATTGTATAATCATAGTTGAATATTTCCTCTCACCACATTTGTTCATGTGAATGTAACTGGGTTTTGGTGTGTGCGTGTGTGACAGCACCTTATGCACTGCAAACAATTTGTAAGAACCATACCTTTGTTTCATATGGGTCATAGTAGTTATGTAATAGATCATTAAGTGCGACCATAGTATGAAATGTAACCTCTAATTGGTGTATGGATACATATCTATTTTTGTTGATACTCTATCTGACTATGTCTCTTTCCTCTTTGTTGCTATGACTCTGTTGCCCAATGAAGCAGGCACTGATCTTTATTGGTTTAAGATCAAACATTTCAATTGAAACAATATCTCTATTCTGATTAGTTGTAGGTTTAGATTAGGTTTTATTCATATTGTTCAGTATTCATTTACAAACCAGAGATATATCTTAAGCAGAATAAATTTATAAAACTATTAAACCATTACAGAGTCTTAACAGTATGTTTACACCTTGTCATTGTGTAGAAAATGACAAATGAAACCATCTTTAAGGGGTAGAAACCATACTGTTATATTTAGTTGTACGTACAAGGTGTGTGATCAACTATATTACAGTCTTTTTGCAGCCAATTACATTTGATCTAGTGAAGCAATTCAAGTCAGGTACACAATAGGGTATTGCTGTTATTTGTTTTATGCATTGTTATATTTTAATTGATGTAAAAACCCTATTAAGGGGACTTCTGGGAACACCCTCCTGAGTTTTAGTTGAGCCCAAAGAGTAGGTGAGATTACCCATTCTAGTTGTAGACCTTCAACAACCCTCAACCAGTTGATGAATATTTGTTTCACCCTCCCAAAGTCGTCCCTAGCCTTGATGGTGTTGCAAGCATGATCTAAGATTATAGACCTGTGGTTTTGGGACCTAACAAAGCTGATATAAACTATAAATATGTGTCATTTACAATTACATTGTAATGAGAGTCGATGTCAAACTCGTACTACAAAAGTTGCCTGTCATGAGCCATGATCAATGTATGTACAAATATATTATTTTCTAATGTATAATTGATGCAAATGTCATCTTAAATAGGTGCCATACATATTAATCCATATACAATTAATATAATTGTTAGAAATAACGATATAATGTATTATTAGACTAATTAAATAAATTAATCAATAATCTATATGTATTAAAATAATGATAATTATTTAATTTTAAATTAATAATTAAATATGTCTCTTATATTATCTCCTATTAATATTAAGTATATTAATAAATGATTAGATTCCCTATATTAATAATTAAAATAGTTTCCTAATTAATAAATAATTAATATTGAAGTCTCCTACATTGTAAATAAGGGGAAAGTTATAATTTACAAATATCACCCATGAAGTATTATAATTAATAATAATACCAGCAATAAAGAGTTTTATAATAATCAAATGCAAATTATTAATACTAATACTATAATTCGAAAGACATGACTAATCATGTTTATATATATATATTGAGTGGGCAAAGACATTATATCATAGAGGGAAAAGGAAGAAACATTAAGAAATAATATGGAAAACTTGGGAGATAATAATATAGGAGAAAATGAAGGAGAAAATAGAGGAGGAAATGTAGGAGGAACTCGAGAAGAAAATAAATATATATATTCCGATCAGTAAAGATGAAGTCATGGAATGAAAGATAAAATAATAATATAATATGAAATGGATGTCTTCAAAAGACTAAGAAATATATATCATATCAAGGAGGGAATACTATATATAAGAAATGAACCAAAGGAACTTATATACTTCGATTAGTGATGAAATGATATGGAGGACATTGATTTACATACATAGATATTAAAATGATACAATTATATATGTTGTATAATCAATATATTTAAAGTAAAGTATTATATACATATATATTGAATATGTTTAATTATTAATAATGGGAATTCTATATATATATATATATTATTGATAATGAGAATGATTTATATATCCTAATAAGAATGAAATTATATATGGGTTGTGTTATATATATTTATTTATATTTTTGTAAAATAAATTATTAATATATACTTGTTCAATTCCTTAATAACTCACTAATCACTATTAAGGGGATAGGAAGTGTGTGTAGGAAGAGGCGGGTAAATCAGTCACATGATGGAAAGATCCCGAGATAGGTAGAATCCTTAGGGAATCCACTTGTAGACTGTGCATGCATCCTAGCACAATAAATCTACCATCTTTCTTAAGATCCGTGGTTAGGAGTGAAGTAAGGAATTAGAGCTTAAGCATATATTGTGAATTAGATATTATTCTTAATATAATATAATTTATATGCATAATGATCTATGATAATTACTGGGAATTGGCATCCTCCTAGTATGAAACATTAGGATTTGTCATTCCTACACATAAACCAAACCCTAATAAGGGATTTGAGAACAAATCAAGTAAGGGTCCAATAAGGGATCATTACATTGCCATTCAAGTTCCAAGTCAGATTAAATTGTTTGTGTTTTTGGTTAAAAAATATGAAATGAAGCTTGCTTATGCTAACAAGATTTTCATTCAAGTCCAATCCCAGGTCTTCTAATCGTTATAGGAAGAGTCCAATTAATAAGAGTATCTGTGTTAACTTCGTGTGACTTGAGTGTTCGAATACATAAAGCAACTTTGGATGTTTTGTGATAATTGAATTATTAATTGACCTCATCCATTCTTCTTCTAAGTTGTTATTTCCATGTGAATTTCTTCAACAGCAAATCAATCATTGATATGACTCTAAAAATCTATGTTTTAATTGATGGAATATATTTTTGTTTACATTTTTTAGTTGTCATAAGCTGGGAAAACTCATTGGTGAGAATAAGACTTCTTCAAAATCTCATGCTCTGGCCTCTGGGATCACAAACCAATAGGTCAAGTTTGCTTATTTATTTTGTCTTTATACAAAAACCCAAATAACAAATTGCACAATGTTAATCTTAGTAGGCTTGTTTTTGTCTAAGATCTTAAAGTAGATCAAAATCAGGGAGCTTCCACTGTGAATTTGAAGAAAGGTTTTCCTCCTTCATTGTTTTGTTTTGTGTTGTCACGAAAGTGACAAGTTAAAAAACCAATAATTTACAAGAAAATCAGTTGCAATCAAGGTCAGTTACTAACTGGTTCAGTTCCATAAAAATAGACAGCTGACATTCATCTTCCATGATGGCAGATAATCCTTGGCTCGTGCTGATGCACAAATAATGGTCCCGCTTCACCATATAGTGGGGTTCATCACACACTCTGGAAGAGAGCAGACTGTGAGTGGCATCAACTTTGGTTAGCACCAGCCAGGGCGGTGCCAAGTGGCACTATGCTTCACTGCTGATATAATTGGCAGTGATTATGTTATACACAAAAGAAATTACAACTGGCTTCTCACCCAAGGAAAGCCAATCATGGAGGCATCAACCTGTGAGGACCAATATGTGTGATGTTGATATGTGAGTGATAATATTCATTTCATTGATCTGTAGTGAGACAATTGAAGTGGTGCCAACATATGGAATCTAAGGGACACTGATCTGCCAGAGTGTTGCTGACCTGAGGAGAACCAGCTGCATTGCTGATTCAAGTGGATCTATCCAAGAGTTGTCATTTGGAATTGAGCGGTCTGAATTCAAGTTGGCTAGAGATAAGGCATCCAAGAGTCTAGCTATCTGGAGCAAAATTTCATGGTTTTCCACAGTCTAGAGTTGTGCACTTGACTATGTCAGTGCTGGCATATGGCACTGGCTAAGGTATTGCATAGGTGACCTAAATGGCACTCATATCATAGGATGTCTGAAATTACAGAACAGGCTGGAATTTTACATTTCCTAAAGTTTGGCATTTTTTAATTTTTCAAAGCCAAATTCTATGTACTCCGGCACTATCTGGTGTAGCACACATGATGAGCACATAGATATAAAGTTGTTCAAGCACACAATTGTGAAGTTGTTCACTCTCAGATCTCTCACTGTCATGTACTTGTTGCATGTAGAAGGCTTCCTGCATGTAGGGCATTGCAGCATCTAAACAATGACAAGACTGCCACTGCAAGATAGGTTCAAACTTCAAACCACCCATCCAGGAGTCAGATTAGAAGATGTTACCACAATTTACAGGGTTTCATGTATCAGATGATTTTTTCAAATTTCTAACTTGGAAACAACCTTAAACATCCAATGCCCCAGTATGTCATTCCCTTCCGAGCCTACCAAATAAAAGATTGAATGCACAGGTTTGAACCAGAAATAATCTTAAGAAATCTAACAGGATCCTGAGCAAAATTAAAAATCACTTGAATCCATGTACAAATATCTGTTGATAGTTTCTTAAGACACTCATAAACTACAGGAATGCTTGAAAATCAAACCCAAGAGCCATACACAATGAGGTCTTGTATAAATTATGTGATTGGAGTAACTAGACAACTTTTAAGCTTATGTTATGAATTGAACTATTTCCATAAATTTTTTATTTCTCTGAACATAGTTGAAATTGGAGCAATGATTTTTAATATAGCAGTTTCTGTATTTACTAGAATGCTATTTGGAATTCCAGCACAAATTGAATACTGATGTCCAGACCTTATTCTGACATGAGAAAAATAATACAACTACTGAGAATAGACCACCTATAAGCATCTTAATCAAGGAACACACACCTCACAAAAATGTGAATAATTCTTTGAAATAGTCTTCCGACATGCATAACACATTGTAATTCCACACTTGCAAGTCACCTGTTGAGTGCAAAATTTGGTAAGTAGAGTTATTAAACAGGCAAGTTAAATCAGATCTGCCAATTAAAGGCACCAGTTCTAGTGCAGAAGTTTACCCCTCCTCTTGTTACATACCTTGTTGCAGCCATCCACCTTGACTAGCTCTGCCTTGCAAGAATTGCACACTCTTATAACAGCTTTTGCCATCACCTATCTCACATAAATAAGTTACCCAAAGTAAAAACTCAAATATAATAAACCCATATATATCTGGAAACAATTGGCAATAACAAAAAATAACTACAGCACAAAAATGTCCAAAACATGCAAACTTTTATTCAAAACCTATTACAAACACAGAAAATTAATGACTCATTTGCAGTATACCACCACAAATATTTCAAATAAAAAAATGCAAATATTGTAAATGGTAAATGATGGAAAAAATTCTAAACGAAACATATTTCTCAGAGAAGACACAGAAAATTTAGCATGCCTAACCTTTATGCCATCTAAGCTCTTACCTCTTCAATTATCCTGCGCAAACTAGTCTCAGATTTCTGCATGACATCCATTTTTTCAAACCCTTTAGAATCACACTCAAATTCAAAAGCAACAAATTCGAGATGGCATACTATATTTCAAATGGTTTAAAGTTTAAACTCAAGAAACAAAATGATTCAATTTGCTTTAAACTTTGTTGTATGGATGACAGCTATTTAATTGATTTAGTATACTTGTAAGAGAATAAACCGCACAAGAACTCTATTACCAGTTTGAATTTTTGTAACTGTAAAATATGATATAACAAAGTAATAATTCAAAAGCATTTTTTAAATAAAAGAAATAACACTTCACCTATTCTGTATTGGGTTTCAATTTTGTATACAAAAGGTTAAAAAATTGATCTTTTCTTAAAACAGAAGCTTTGTACTTGATTTTATCTAGTCATAGAATTGCAAAACAAAAAGCAACTTGATTCATGAAAAATAATGAAGATTATTCAGCAAATCTTCCATATTTACCCAACCAGGTAAAAACAATTATTTAAATAAAAATTAAGAAAAATCTTCCATACCTTTTCTACCTCTTCACAACGGAAAGGTATGTGACTGGACTCCTTACATTTGATACAAGAATCCTACAAGAATACAAAAAATACACAAGGTAAAAGTTGTATTTCAAAAATCCCTTGATACAACTTATCCATTTTTTCCATTAACAAGAGAGCATATTAAGTAGGTGGTATTGATAGTTCAATCCTATAACTCAAAACTCAGTAACATGATGACAAAATCAGATACCCCTTCCAAACAGGCAAAGCCTACACAATTAAGGGTCATGAAAGAGACTTAAAAGAAGCATATATTAAATTCAAATCTATACCACTCGTGTCAAATGGAGCATATATGATTAAAAACTTTCTTAGGAAAAAATTGCATGCACGTGAGTTTAAAAAGGTGAAAGGAGAAATACAAAAATAGAAGTGCTACATTCTACAATTTTAAATATTGCCAGATACAAAGGTACCCAAAGCAAGATCGCCCCAACCTTCGAACATTTACTGTTTGGGCATTCCAAAACACGTGCATCCTTTTCCACCTGACAGGGGAAGTTACAGAAAGGACAGTAGACCTGCAACAATATAGGCATTAAAATAATCAAGAATTGTTTACCACCAATCAAATGTCAATGTACATCAAATCCTTTAAAAAAATCTTCTCAATGTTTACAACAAGAACAATAATAAATTAATAATTCCCATAAACAGTGCACCTCAACTCTCCAGTACCTCTCTCAATATTATATGTAAGGCAGAAGTAAACAAAATTTATGATTCTAGGTCACTTATTATGACAAGAAATCATTGTAAAACAGAGTATGTTTGGTGAACTTAAATATGTTGCATGCTTTGTACAAAGTATCTTATTCCATTCAGACCAGATACCAGGCCCACAGGACATATAATCTTACAATGTCTCCTGAGACTTGCCTCCAGCTTTGTATCTTTTATTCACACATAATTTGATAGATTTTTTTTCTTAGGAAGTTGATTGGAACAACCCCATGTGAATTCCACCACAAATAGAATTCCATTCAGATTAAGATACCAGATCCATAAGATATCTGCCAAACAAATGTCTTTAGAGACTTGCATCCAGCCTCTCGTCTCTTATATTCATACATTGTTCGAGTGTGGAAGACTTCAGGTAGATTAGGGCTCTTGTGGGTGATATGGAAATCCATTGTACTTACTATTTGGACCCATGGGCAAATTTGTAGGTTTTACATCAATATTGATGGCTGCCCATGCATACTTCAAACTAATTTCTTTTCTTTTGCAATACAACTATTTTGGGTAGTTGATCATACCACAATTCAAGCATCTATTACTAGAGTCTAGATCAATATATCAATGTCTGGAAATAGCCACAATAGGTCAATGGGACTCAAATTATCATAGTTACTTGGAGACTTGAACACTGAACCTTGGTAATCATCTCCAGTACCATAGATGCATCCTTGTCTAAGATACACATATGGGGATGTCTCCAAATGTCAGGACACTTCAGATGAAACATCCCTGTCTCAGATACACATATGTTGATGTCTCCAAATGTCATGACAATTCAGATGAAGCATCTCTGTCTCAGATACAAAAATCGGGGTGTTTCCAAATGTCAAGCCACAAAGTTTATTTGCATCTCTATACATCTCTTAAAAGTTATTGTTGAAAATTGCAAAACGCTCTCTCTTTCTCTCCAATATATGCATACATAGATACATACATACAAACATACATACATATGCATACATATGTATATATGAAACACAATGGGACTCACAATTTTTAATTTTTGCATGAAAATGTACACATTTTTACCTAGCTAAAAGAATTGTATTAAAGTGCGTTGGCATTTTATGCCACCCTTGTGGTCCATAAATTATATGCGACCTGAGAGATTTAAAATGGGCTATATTCCTATTTACTAATATGCCTTAGCCCTTTTTCCATCTACAAAATTCCAAAATGTTGGCTAAGTGATTGTTGTCAGGTTTTGGGCTTTAAATATTCCCTTCTCTACCACTCACTACTCTTTTACTTCCCTGTTTACCAAAGACTTTCCAAAATCCAAAGAAGCTAATACCTTGTTAGTGGTCAAGTTTTGGCCCTTCCACTTAACTCTTTCCATTTGGATAGAGAAAGAGGTAGGGCCAAAGGCTGACCCCAACCCATCTTGGAAAGATCTTGAGATATGATAGTAGCAGTGGTCGATTTGCAGACCTTTCAAGATAAGCCCTTCCATTTGGAGGGAAATAAGCCAAAAGGTAGACCAACACCATCCATTTTCAAAAGCTTTAGATCTCCTTCAACATTCAAGATTCGAATTTCTCCCTATCTCTTACCTTTGGTAAGGGGGTGAGGTGAAACCCCGATGCCTAATCTTACAGTCCCTTCATGAAATCACTACATTGTTCTTGTCAGTGGTTGGGCTTCGGCCCTTTTACTTACCTATTTCCATTTGGAAGGAGATAAGTTGGAAGCCCAACACCGACCTTTGAAAAACCTGTCTATTTTTTCACCCCCTCCTCATTAGCCCTCGATCATCATCAATTCTCCTTCACCCTTCTCTCCATTCCTCTGAATGCGATAGGTTCAAAGTCAGACCCCTAAAAAAGCTTGATATCGATGTGTTTAGATGTAGGAATGCCATTAATACTTGACTGACCCCTACAACTATCAGATCTTGAGTCCTAAAGCTACAGTAGATGTATAAAATGCACTTTTGACTAATCTAAGGTGATTGCATCCCATGATCATTTATTGTTGTGGTTCCTCCCGTTTTGTCAAATGCCCATTCCCTAATCAAGATTTTTGCAAGCAATTTTTCTCCATTTCAAGCAAGCTCGAAGAGTATCATTAGTGTCAAAAAGTGTTGACATTCCATATGTATTTTCCACTCCTTTGGTCACTCAAAGATTGGATGGTGTCCTTTTGTCTTCTTTTGGAGGTTAATGCATTTTAGGGATTCTATGAAGGTTTTCGTCCTCACAAAGTCCTTTGGTTGAACCAAGACCAAACCAACAAAAACCTTTAATCAATCTCCAAAACATGCATTACAAAATGAGCTTAAGAGGGGGTATTTATCCACCTCCAAGTCCCACACTACCCTTTAGGGTTTACAATATTATATTTTATTTTATTTTAATATCTCCTTATGTCTCCCATTTAGGTGCCCACCCCTAGGTGCCCTTAAAATAATATCTTTGGACATCATCAATAGCCAAATTAACATCATCAAATGCAGTCACCAACCAACCCAAAATAGTATCACTACCCACTAACCAAGTGTCATAATGTAAATCTAACCAACCGAGTTCAAAGAAACACGTGATGCCAAATTAATGGATTGAACGATCACCAAACTCCAAGAGTTCCCTAACCTTAATACATTAGCCTACAAAAACCCGTTGAATAGGCCAATGGTCATCATGATGTCAATACTTAGATAGGGGACATTACATAATGGCACCTAATTATTTGGTTGGAGCACAAAATGAAAAAAAACACTAAGATAGAGAACTTCAAGCTAGCTAAGAGATATGCAAAAGAAATCGGATAGCATTGTAGCCAAGTAAATCTACTAATTGCATACTTCAAGTTTAAAACTTAAAAAATTTCCATTTTTTACATTTATACTAAAACTCAAAGTTGGACAATTAGATTAATCTTTATTCTCATTTTAGATGCATGGTGGGAAAGGTTTGATGCTAAGGTGTCAATCTTCATAGGATTACAATTTATGTCTTTAGCCAACCATGTAGCAATTCAATCTGCACACATGATTTGTTGTATATTTGATCACATACACCCCAAGAAGCACAACGAGTCGTGGCTGAATGATCTTGCATATGTTGGATACAACCTTCATTTCTATCACAAAAAAATGTCATGGCTACATTACTTATTGTGATGTTCAGAAAAGTGATGCAGGTTCATCTAAGTCATAAGTTATTTTTAGCTTTGATAATTGTTTTGATGCCATGATTTCATAATCCATGAGATTTGTATACATTTGACATTATTTTATAAATCTAACAATGTTAGAAATTAATGTTTGCTTTTATACTAATGTGATAAATGTATACTTGTCTATGTGATCAAAGTATCTTCTATTTGATTAATTTATTGCATCTTGAAAGTTATAAATAAAGCTTTATATCCTTAAAAATGTCTATAATTCATGGCTTTTTCTATTGTTGGGTCTAGGTGTTGAGTCCAAGCCTAGGTCAAAAATCAACTTGCCACATCTTTGTAACAAAAATCTATGCTTCAAAAATTTCCAAATGATATAATATTGTAAAATAATTAGCAATCCAACCACTCAATATATTGGAGTTTTGACAATGAAGCATATCCAACTTATTGATAGTTAATAGTATATCGTTATAACTTATATCATTAGAGTAACTCTTGTTTGTTTTCTATTAAAAATTGTCTACACATTTATCTTCATCATTTTCTAAAGCTAAAAGGGTTGTCACACTCAGACAGAAGTTCTCTTTCAACATGCCAAGAATGTTATTCTTCAGTTCTATATCTTGACCAACATTTTAAAAAGTCTGAGTGGTCAAATCTAATCAACAAATCTCTATGTAAGATCATGGTCCTGTTTTGAAATTGGATATAAGCAAGCGTTAATCAACAATTTCTAGATTCTTATGTCCAAACTTTACTAGCTTCTATTTAAGGACAATGATTTGAAACATTTGGGATCCTCCTTCAAAATACTTTGAAATCCCTTAATTGTGCATTTGCAAGTGCCTGCAAGCTCTAAAGGATCCTTGTTCTGAAATTAGATAAAAGCAAGGATTCTTTTCAATAACTTCTAGAATCTTATGTCAAAATTTATTTTTGATACCAATGTAGTAAGCAAAGTTTCTAAGAAACAAATACAATATTTTTTGTTTGAGTATTCAAAGCATTTCAAGTCACTCATTATTAGTTCTCAAACAATTGTCTTTCTATGACTGAGTTAAACACAACAACCCAGTCAAAACATAAAAAATGAGAAAACACAAAAGGACCAATAAAGGGTAGAAGAAGATTGTCTTCTTTTAAAGAACTACTTAGACAATGGCAATGATATGTAGATGCAAGTTTTATGACCACTTCAATATGCAGGATGAAACACTTAGTACTTCAAGATGAAACACCAAATATCAAACTCTCTCTTGATAAGGAAGCTTAGATGTTAAACATATGACAATGTGCGATCAACTAAGACAACCTCAAGGTTCCTTCTTATCATGACTTAACTCAGTTGTGTGATGTGATTTGCTGATAATCACTTTGGGACTTCCGCTATTCATTCAATGCATATCAACTTTGCAAATGCGAATGATTTAACAATGTAGGCTCTTCAATTACTTCTAACAAAACAAATTGCAAATAGGATAAAGGTTTAGAAAGCTAGGTTAACTCTACAATTTAAGACACTATTGATGGTGAGGTGAGACTTTAACTAGTCCTTGCTTTGCAAATCAACTACGCTAAGGAGGGTTCTCGCTTCTAAGGATGTGTGGATGATTTTCATGTTGTCAACACTCAATCACATGCCCAATGATGGCACAATCCAAATGAACATTTCCAATTGAAGTTGAATGGTTGCAATTAGACCTAGACTAACCTTACACTATTGTTTGCAATCAACAAACACCAAAAGGTATGGACACTAGCTTCATCATTAATCACCAACAACAATATCTTCCATTCATCTACTTCTACTTTTATTCAACATAAATGAAATCCTACTCTAAGTGAGCAAATGTAGAAACTGTGCAATATTCCAAAATAATACAAGTAATCCACCATTAAAAAAACAATTAATTTGCAATTACTTTGGCAATATCATAGAAACAATCTCTCCAAGACTCTCCTTCACAAATGATTTGAGCAAGGCTTACATAGTTGCTCCAAGCACAATGAATGGTTGAGATTGATCTAAGATCATGGGCCAAGATTATGCCTACAAAGCCCTAATGTAACTAATAGATACAAGCATTAAATGCTTATCCAATTACAATGAAGCACCACCTTGTAGGCCAATAAAAAAATTACACTCACGGACCAATAAGAAAATAGGTTAGGTAGAAACATTGAGTGAACTTCACATGTACACTTGAATGATTTGATTGGATGAATTTGGGCATGTGGAATTGAGATTTTCTGATTGGTTGAAGATGAATGATCGCCACCTCAGCATGCTTATCTTGTACACTTCATCAATATCTCTTGATACTCAACATTTTCCAGCCTTGGATTGATGGTAATGGCTCATGTTTACAAATTACTTCATCTTCATGAGATCTTTCATCTTCTTGGCTTTGAAAATCTTCCCATTGACATGCTCTTGTAGAAGTAATGTAGGTGTTGCAGTTGAACCACTCCAGTTGAACTTATATTTCCAAAGGAAATTCAGGTTTGTGATGTTTTCCCTCATTTGTAGACTTAATCATGATATTGTTACATCATTTGTTCATTGAACTCTATCTTGGTAACTTGAGATTGGGTTGGCATCTTGACTTGATCCTCAACTTAGAAGCACCTTGCTCGCTTGATGAACAATTTGTGGTTTGACGATGTTGTGATCTCCATATTTTGCTCGATGTCGAAATTATGCTTGCATTTGAACCACTTAGCTCCTTGTCACCTTTGATCTGCAATACAACACCATTTGTTAAACATTTGATTCATTCTTTAGCTCAGGTTAAAATTAGTGCTAAGAAATCAAAGCTCTTAATAAAGACATTCTCCCTAAATAATTCCCATGAGCATTGCCTTGACTTCAAAACCTAATTACATCTGGGCAAAATGAAGACATTAGATTAAAACAACTCAATCATCAATTCTATCAAGTTCAAATGCATTCACAGCCTTTTATCATTTATGGATTGTCACATAAAACTTCACACACCTTGCCCATTGTAATCAAATTCTAGGTTTGTAATTCAGATCTGAAAGTGTTCGATCCCCCTAGAAAGCCTGATTTTCTTTGATGAATCTGAGTTTAGTGTTTTCAACTCGTGCAAGGCTTGGTGTTGTTTTTAAGCCAGATTTCAAATGTTTCAATGTTCTCTCCACATTCGAGTTGTTAATATGCAATTTTCTGCCTTGCATAGTAAATTGGCTTTGCTCATGATCGAAATGAGTTGAAGTGGTTGATAGGAAGTCTTTGGTTGCCTCTATATAGATGTTGGTTGAAAGAGCGTGTCTACTTTGAGAGAGGCTGACCCCTTCCTTAGTCCATTCAATTTCAAATTCAAGTTCATTTCTCCCTCTAATCTGGACGACCTGCAAACTGATTTTAAAGGTGGAAGAGTTAATTGACAGGAGGGGGTTCGAGTGTATTTCAATTTGGCCCATGATCAAGCCCAAGGGAGGATGGAATTCCAACCTCCCTTGGGCTCTTGTCCAAGGTGAAGTTCAATATTGCTTTTCAATCTGCACTTAAAGAACTTAGTTCCAATGCTTTTTCCATTCAACTTCATTTACAAACTTCTATCACCCCTTGCCATTCCAGTTCAAAATTGCACTTCATTTCACCATCTTTATGCATCAGCTCAAAAAAAAATTCTTAGTCCTTTTCATTACCTCCATTTTCCAATCGCAACACCTTGTAAATGCCCATCTTCACTGCCTTATGTTTTGATTTCAGCTGCCAAGCTTGAGCGAATAAGGAGGTGGCCAGGCATAGAGCCCTAAGGGAGGTTGAATCCGACCTGCTCTTGGGCTCCTTGAGCCCCAAGAGAGGTCAAAATTCAACCTCTACTTGGGCTCGCCCAAGTTGGGTTCTTAAAAATTAACTAAGTATTGCTTTAGATTTTCATGCTTACAACTGATTTCTTCTTCTTTTGCCATCTTTCCTTCAGCAACAAGACGTGATTTCCATAACTCCATCCACAACAACATTTGGTTATTTCATCATTTTTCTCAGCTAAACTCTTCAACTTCCCTCGTGTCTTGATCAACTTCCAACTACCTCAAGGATTGAATAACAAGTGGTGGTGCTGAGTATGCAAGAAGAGGGGGAGTGTCAATGAACGGCTCTTGATATGGAGTCACAAAGCGGGTCAGAAACTGACCTGCTCTTGGGCTCCTGAGCCCCAAGGGAGATTGGATTCCAACCTCTTCTTGGGCTCAGCCAAGAGTCAAAAAAATTCTAGGTGTTTGATTCTTCGTTTTGCTCATTCATACATGCATTCATTTTGACCTTTTTGCCTTGTAGTTCGTTCATTGTTGGAAACTTGATTTCTCATTCTTGCAACTCAAACTTTAAGGCTTCAATTTTCTCTCTTCTACTTTCTACTTCAAACTTATTGATCACACTTGCAACTCGGATTCCATTGATCACACTGACTCAAATCAAACTTTGTTCTCCATTGTATCAGACCTCACCATTCTCCAAAGGGTCACACTTCATCTCTTCTCAAAGGGGAAGACTTAAACTTCCCTCAGTCACTTGACTTCATGACTAAGGTTCACCATGGAGGATCTAAGTGCTGGCTGGCCTGGTTCAACTCTACCTTATGGCTTTGACTCCAAAATGGACAAGAGACTTGCACCCATGGCCTGTTCAAACTTAGCCCAAGGACTTGAAGACTCTAAACTGCCACCAAACTAAGACTACTCGAGGCAACTACTCTACTGCCAAGCAAAAAAGAGGGTGCCCTCATTTGCAATAGGGCAATCGTGTGAAAACTTCACAACATGATGACAATATGATAAAGACCAATACAGAAGATACTTACAAATCTTTAAAGCACATTGTTTGCAAGTTGTTTCAAAATCTTGAAGTCAATCATAGGCAAAAAAAGTAAATTATATATTTGACAAATTCCACCAAAAAAGCAGAGCCAGAAAATGAGAAGAATTTAAAAAACTTGATGATTGACAATTGTTTCTTTGATTTAAATCACGCCCTTAATAATCCCATGATTTTTTCCTGGTATACATTCAGCTCGACGCCAACCTCTTAATCATATTTTAATACCCACTTCTTTGTTGCAAATAAGAGATGTCACTAACTATTAAACAGAAACTCAAAGCTTCACATAATAATGGAAGTATTGTAACATAAAATTCAGAAACAACAATTGTTAAAACCAGAAAAGACTTCCAAATAGCATTTAACATTTTGAAAAAATGGATAGGGAGAATGCAACAAACCAAGCAGTACCTGATGCAGAGAGTACTTTGAACAAGAGATTCTAAAAAGCTAACCACTCACCAGGTCTTCAAGATTGGCTTTCTCAATATCTGCTTGAGCCTGCCGCTGTTCATATCTTTCAAGAACATCACATGGAAGTGTTCTTTGAACCTATAAGAGGTTACCATCAAATTCAATGACTCCATATTTCCACATAATTTCCCCTTTCAATTAAAAACAATCAATGTCTACATGGTAAATACAAACCTCTGACAAAGGAATTGACTCCTTACAGCCATTGGTATCCATGCAAGGCAATGAATTACAAGATTGGAAACCTCCAAATGTGGACTCTTCTACATGTTTCCGTAAGCATTGAAAGCAAAACAGGTGCCCATCTGCACACTGATAGAAAATTCAACTTGTGGATTTTTGTATCAGGAAGGAAATAAAAGCATAATGATAATATTATCAAGCATGGCTAAATAGAATTAACCTAACAAATTGCAGAATATCATGTCCTGTTACAAGACATTCTTTGTAGCCCACTTGGTAGCCCAAAAAGTATTAAGCAATTTCACCATTGCAAAGATATATAACCTACGAGATTTTCCAAATGTAATAAAGCAGATACAGAGAATGCTACACAGAAAGGGACACATGCTAAAACATGAGCTATCATTCAACATCAAATAACTTATTTTGATTAAAAGGGCACAATTTTCTATATGGAAAAAATAACATATTTAAAAAATTACCATGAATAGCAAAATAAAGAGATAAGTATAGTCAACAAGTGGGGAGAAATTCTGCTATAGTTTCACCTGCCAACACCATTTATACTCCCAGAAACCTTTGCTTCAGCTCTCCTTTGGCCCTTGATTATGGTGGCTTCAGCCTTCACTCTCTTTTGTCAAAACCAACTCACTTTTGCAGGCATTTGCTTGTGATATCCAACAGCCTGAAGTTGAAACTTGGTCTGTATTTCGTTCTTAGCAGCATATTCTTAACATTTCAGCGTAAGGAATGATTGATTAGAGAGCTGATGTTAGATACATTAAAAGGTTGTCCTCCATTATCATCCTCATCAACCTCTATTCTTTGTGTTTGTTTGGTATCTATGGTCAATTAGTTTTCTATTCATTAGTGATCTTTAGTCATTTTTATATTTTTGTATTTGTTTGTATTCTTTTAGCTCACAGTTTTTTAATGTTGGAAGCTTTTTTGGTTGTCATGTCCTCTTTAATCTCTTAGCATCTGCAGTTAATTTGGGGGGTATGGAGGTTCAGCTTGGTAGCACCCAGTTGCTATGATATGGGACACCATGAGGTTGGAAAAAGCAAGAGTTGTAGTAAAGCTTTCTAAGTTGTTGCAGAATTTTTGGTGCAGAATGGAGGGCCCATTCAAGCACAGGACCAAGATGCAGGCTTGGAAGGTGAGCATGCAGTTACTTTGTCCCTTATTACTAACAAGGAAATGGTTGGTCTTCTAGAAAAAGAGGAGCTAAGGCAAATCTGCCAGTATTTCTTTGTCTACTTAGCTCCTGATGTTTTTCCTTTGCAGGAGTTCCTCGATGATTGGTTATCTTGTATATGGAGCAAGAAAATGGGTTTTTAAAATTTTAAGTAACACTTTGCACAATGCTGCAAAAAACACCTTTTTATTTGTCTTAAAAGTAAAGGAATGAAAAAAATAATTCTTAACAGGAAGTTCTGGAATGTTGGCAAATCTCTTTTTGAGCCTTTGCATGAAACCTTATTGTAAATCCAGATGATGTGCTTTTGAAGTCTTCACCAAAATGGGTGGAATAGTTCAGTCACTCCTCTGTGGTTTTTATTGCATCATGTTCTTAAACCATTGGGTGAAATTATAAAAATAGAGGATACATGAGCATCTCTCTATCATATGAATACTAGAATTTTGATCCCCTTGAAGCATAATGCATGTCTTCTAGATTTTATCTTTGTTCCTTTAAATGGTTCTGTGCAGAATTTCTAGGTTAATAGCTTAAGAAGTTTAAATACTTGTTTTTATTATTAAAAAATTAGAATTGTGAGGTTGGCTTGCCCTTTGCTAAATAGTTACATGACTGGTAATTCTAATATAAGTCCAGCTTATACCTCTGGTGATATTATAATGGGTATTGAGAGTAAAGAAGATGGGGTTTGAAATTGTTAAGGAAAGCTATGAAGATCATATTTTTGTTCTTGCAGCTTCTGTGGTATCTTTTCGTCTGGATAAGTGTCCCATTGCATATAAATTGTCTTCTCAGGTGTCTGGTGTTAATGGAAATAATAAAAGGGCTTTAGATGGTTTGGATAATTCAATGCCTTTAGTTAGCTCTATCAAACAAAAGCCTTCCATTCAAAATAGTGGCAAAGGGGTTGTTGATAAATCTTACCCAAGTTCAAAGAATATTAAGTAGTCTTCTAAGAAACAAAAAACTTTCTTGGCCAATGGAGCATCTGAGTGTCTCAGTTGATTTAAGCTGATGACAATGGGGGTGATGTGTCAATGGATGAAGGATAGTTGTATTAGGGTTGAAAATAATGCTATATCCTTGTATTTTGAAATGTTGAAAAAGGGGGAAATTTTGCCCCTACTACCTTATTCTCTGCCCTCCCTTTAATTAGTTTTGATGAATATTTAGAGTTGGAAAATACTAGATTTTAACTTGCCACAGTATTTCAGGCCACTACCAGTTTTTCTTACCATACATGGATGATGTACCTGCAGACTTCCGAGTCAATAGAAAGTATTCACACCTGCATGGACTCCTGAAGTTTCATTTAGCATAACTTTCTTTACTCTTACCACGGCTCCTGTCCTGCTCTTGGTGGAGCAGAGGAAGATAAACTTGACGTTTGTTTGCTCCTAAGGGTTAATGTCGGTGCTTGTTTACTGCACCGTCTTAAAGCTTTACTCCTTTTGATTATTCAAAATATGAAAAATTGAAAGAAAAATATATAGAGGCTGTTTTGTCCTTTCAATTTACTCTACTGTCATCTTATGTTTATCCTTACTTTGGCATCTTCCTTCCTGGGTGGAGGACATGCTTGCAGCTTGCTTTAGTTCTAGGCCCTGACCCCTAATTTTTTGAGTCTAAAGCCTGCTGGATCAGTTGTTCCTTCTATATTTTTGACGAAAACAAAGAATTTTAAGTAATGGAAGGGTTAAAATACTGCATTTAGAAATGTGCAGTCTCATTAACAAGCATGTTTAAAGTTCAACCTGTTCGTTATATTTCTCCGCATCAATTTGCTACATACTTTTAAGGCTTCAAGCAATATTTTATATGCAACAAATTTGAATAAACATAGTGGCAAAGGACTTGGAAAAGAACTTTATCACTTCAATGAAAAATGAACACCAACCAAACAATCCCACAAAAGTCATAAACATTCCACTACCCCCGATACTAATCAACAAACCACATACCTGTACCATCATTTGAAATTGAAATTCATTATAGCAACACCCACATTCAATACCCCCATCTAGGGAACGACATTCCTCATTTGAATTTGTCTTGATTCTCAAATGACTCTTACGAATCCATTTTGTATTGAAAAAATGACTGTTAGGAATCCATTTTGAGCTGGTCTCTGCAAAAAGACAAGTGACAGAACACATTGCAAAATAGAATTGGAATCAAGAATAAAAAGAGAGAAACACATGCTTCCCATTAGCTAAACCAGATCAATCTCAAGAACGAAAAAATTTAGTAGTTGAACAAATCTACAAACTTCCATTACAGCAAATAAATCACCACAAGTTAGTCCGACAGATAAATTATAGGAATTACAAAATAAAGAGTCAAACAAATAAATTAGAAAAATTCCAAAATAATCTGAGAGTAATACCTTTTTTGGATTTTTGCTTTCCGGAATTGTTAATATCTTGTGCTTCATCGTGTACCTGCTCTGGAATCCCATGTTGCAGAAAATGGTCGATGGTGGAATGCAATACAATTTCCCATGAAAACTGTCCCCATGTTTTCAGAAGTTGTAACAATGCCTCCTCTGGAGCAAGTTGTGGGAAAATACCAAGAAGCTTCACTATCATTCCATCAATTTCAAGATTCTCACCTGGCCTTTCCCTTGAATTTCCATTTCCCCGCAACTCTATTTGGACATTATGGATTTCTCCCTTGTAAGAACTTTCCGCTTGATTATCTATGGGTCCCTTATTATCAGAGCAATCCAAAGGAACAATTTGGTTATCCACAGAACTAGAGGAGGCTGGAGTGGAAGACAAGAAGCGTATGAAGGGTGCCATTTTTGTTAGAGTACAAAGGCTAACAGTTATCAAAGCCACCTTAGCTCTGTAGAAACATATGAAGTAAAAGTAAAAAACTCACAAAAATACATTACAATGTAATAGATATGAGATATCTGACTCACACAACTGCTGAATTGCACTAGTAACCAAAAGAAACACGAAACCATTACAAACAGAGTTAGCTGTAGGATAAATATATAATTGAGTACAAATTCACAAAACAATGTTTCAAGTTGTACTGAAATGCAAAAATCTACTCAGGTTCAGCAGGTAAAGTCCATATAAGTAGATCATAAGAAGAATCATCTCAAAGATCTAGAGATATAGATCATATTTTGTGCCACGAACACTAATGGAATAAAAGATAAACAATTCAAAGGTCATAACGACCAAGACAGTCCAAGAGTAAGCTGCTGACATTACAAAAAATTCAAGAACGAAAACAAAAGTTTGATATGCAGATTAAAATTCCTTTGATGCCCTGTAAGACTCAGGCAAAAAGGAAGATGATAGGAATTAGAATAATCACTCATAAAATCAGGAGAATCAATTTAACACAAGCTAATATTGTTCAAAGATACCTCACTCAAACAAATCATACATAAACTTAACCCAGCTAAGAAAGTTAACCCTTTATTTTAAGCCAAGCAAACCTCTTAAAAGAAAAATCTTTCTTAGAGCAGTCTAGAGATTGACCATGAACCAGTTCCTCGAGGCAGCCCCTTTAAGTTTGAATCAATTTGGCTTTCCATCCATTCCTAGAAAAAGATGCAAAGCTGGTGGACAGAACCTTTCCGAAGAGAGGGTTTGAAGATATTCAATGATCCATATATAACTACAAAACATGACTGTGTAAATATGAGGTTGAACAGTTTTTCATTCATACCATGCTACATGAATTTCCATTCAAACTGGTGGTACCCTAAATTTTGAGAGTTCAAATCCATTATCAATAAGAAAGTTTCTCCAAACTAAAAAAATCAAAGGAAGGAAGCTTTATGACACAAATAAATAGAACTAACTAATCGAAGCCTTCAGAAAATGCTGGAATTTAGACCTGCTGCAAAGATGATGCCAACAGAGCCTGAAGATGGTCTCATTTTAAATATCTAAAAACGACCCAGTTCGGGAAATCAAATTTCCTATCTCCAGTAAAAATCTTATCTTTCTACGAGGTGTTTTGGTTTTTCGACCAGACCCAAATCCAAAAGTTAGGTAGTTATTTTTTAGTTAGTTTATTGTTTTTCAAAATAATTTGTAATAAGGGTTGTGTTTTTTCACCCTAAAGAGGTGTGAAAGCCACTCGAACACATATATATACATAATGTAAAATGTAGAGAGAGGGACATATTTGAATAAGCAATTAAAAGAAGAATATTTGTAAGGGAAGATGTAAATATTAAAGCATGACTTTAATATAAATTTCAGTATTATATTTTAATAATAAATAAAAGGTCTTTTTTCAAGGCAAAGCGATTGCAATTAAAATGTGGATTCGTCCTTTGTGATCAATAAATAGATTATTGAATTATTCTAACAGGGTATTATTTTTGCACTGGATATTTTCGTGCATTCTTTGTTCGACAATTAGGATAGAGTGAAATATATGTGTTTCCTTATCTCTGTCTAATTGGACTTCCAGCCAGAGGAGTTAAATTCCTTTTGGATTAACGGAGAATTGCATATAAGATTTGTCTTTTGCAGAGCTTAGGAGTAATTGATGATATTTTTATAAATATTGTCTCATAAAGTTGTACGTAATAATCCTTGTTATAGTTGACTCTATCGCTCGGATAAACAAAGGCACTAGTCATTTAAAATCATTGGAATATAATTATTGGAGTTATTAATTGAAGTCATAAATCTATATACTTCCTTCTTGCAAATATCTAATCAATTATTGATAAACCTTACACAAGCATTCAAATCATTTCATGTAATCACATAACTTTATATTGATTAAGTTTGAGGATTTTTGCCAACCGGAGAACTCATAAGCTTAACTTCGCTATAGAAAAGCCTTGAATAAAGTGATTAGGTTCGAGGTGAAGGCTTACCCGCCTAGGTGTAGCGAAGCCTAAAGTGCAGGGGAATTTGGATTATTCTCGTTTGTTGGCCAGAACTAATTTGAAATGAAATGAAATGAAATGAATTTTACAAATGTCCACGAGACCAACGGTCTATGGGACCAAAAGGTGATCCACTAACTATTCTGTTGGGATTTCTCTAGGCTATCCCTCCTTTTGTGGAGCTGCATTAGCAAGGTGGCCACCTTGTGAAGTCTTGTCCCCTTAAACAGTTCTTTTATATTGTTCACTTGTATCATGTCCATGAATTGAGCCCGGATGTCTTCGTATGTCGTACACTCCTTGATATAGTGCCATTTCGTCTCCACTATGCCCTTATTGCAAAACCTACAAATTCTCTCCTCCCACTTTTCTTTAGGGCTCTTCTATCTGCTGGTTTCACACCTCAAGTGATGTGAGCCGGACCTTAGCTAGGCGATCAAGATTCTTGCCTTCCCTCTAATGTCGGCTCCATTTGGAATCCTATTGGAGAATTGGCAGGCTCCTGGATTTCCAATCTGTGGTTTTGGGAACCAACAGATTGGCGACTTTGTTGGGAGTTGTTGTGACAACATTATTCAGAATTTTTGGTGATCAGAGAGTTAGACTCTACTAGAAACAGAACTTGGAATCAATTGTATGATTTTGTCCTTCTTATGAAGAAGGTGGCAACTCTATTCAATAATATTTCAGTTGGTAACTCTATTGAGGGAGAAGACTCAGAAGGAAATGGCAGATATCTTTTTCAAATGTATCAATCATTTCAAAGAAAGTCTTTTATTCCAGATGGCATCAGGCCATTGGATTTTAGCAATTTTAATTATGAGCCTAGCAAGTTATCCCCACAACTTTCAAAACTTGTACCAAAGTTCCATGGAGAATGGGATGAATCAGCACTACGACATTTGGATGAGTTTTATACATTTATAGAGGATTATGAAATTTGTGCAGAGGATCAGGTAATGAAGCTATTTGTCAGGACATTAAAAGACAATGCAAGACAAGCATACGAATCATTACCTACACAAAGTATTTCATCTTGGAAAGAATTTGAAAAATGGTTCCTATATGAATTCCATGATGCAATCGATGAAGATAACATGTGTTATGAATAGTGTGAAGACCAAAGCTGCAACATGGAGGAGGATCATAATGTTAGTATTTTCCAGATTCATCTAGGAATGATCAAACTATAGAGGTCTTCCAAACACTAAGCACAGGATAAGATATAATATACACATGCAAGGAGAAATAGTACCTGGATTTCGTTTTGAATTGGTATTCAAGTCAGTGCCTTTAATTTCTTCAAGATGAAAGTGCCAGGTCAGCCCACTTAGGGCTTCTATAGTGCCATCAATTTGATCTTTGTTTTGACTTTAAATCAGACTGTTATTGCCTTGAGATTTGATCCAGAATTCGCACCTAGATGTGCTGCTATTAGGGCAGAGAAATCGCTGCACCTCAGACTGTGATTCATTGTTCCACAATGGTGAGATCGCTGCTCAACAATGGTGCATTTGCTGCCTCCTAAACCAATCTCTGCTACAATCGCTGCTGCCTTCCATGAATTCATCACTGCCTTCCAAATTTGCTGCTGCCTTCAAATTCGTAATTTCAAGTTTTTAGGAGAGAAGACACATTATGTATTTGGTGCTTCTCTCCCTTGAAATGAAACACCTTATATATGTGGTGAATATAGCAACAAGGGGCTGACTTGGACTTATAAAGACTAATCAATTATTAAAGCCAAGGGGCCGACCTTGGGCCCTCAAATAATTCAACCAATATATATATATTGATTTGATGATAAACAATAAATAATAAATATTACCAATATTTATTATTATTATTTAGCATATCAATTCATAGCTCAAGTAGAGGATGATTGCCGTAAAGGTCATAATATTAACACATAATATGTCTCTACTTGATGCATTTTTCAGTTTGGAGAGATTTGAAGGGGATTCTTCTGCACACTTATTCTTGAGGATGGCAAATATGTATCAGAGGATACCTGTAACAATTATGCCTTCACGAAAAAAATTAATGAGAAAGGTCAAAAAATTGGGAATCTCGCTAGATGACCTTGATTTGAAGCTTCTTTTTTAGATATTAGAAGAAGATGATGAAGACAAAGAAGAGGAGGCTTATAATCAGATTGAACAAGGCCTTGTGCTTGATGGCAATCTTAGTGATGATGAAGAATATCCAAATTACATATCCCCTTTGGACGCATTTTTGAACTTAGAGAAACAAGAAGAATTTGAAGTACAATTCTTCATGAGGATGTTTAATATCTATCGAGAAATACCTTCAGAATGCAGACCTCCATCCTCTGATCTTTTCAACAGAATGCGAGAACTAGGTCTCTTATATGATCATCAATTTCTTACTTTTCTCAAACTTATGAATAATGAATTGGTTGTAGAGGAGAATGAGTGCAGAACTGAAATAACATATGAGTCAAGTGAGGTTTCAGATTTGAATGGGGAAGAATTTTTTGGACAGTCTGAGGAAAGAATTTTCCATGATGATACTTGTATGGTATCAAATATTAGTGAATGTGAAAATGAAGAAGAGGATCTTCTCAACGTGAAAGAGATTTCAGCCTTATTAGACATAGAATACCAAAGACACGTTGAGAAGAATGGTCCAAATTTTTTCTCAATCCACCATGGTAAGGAGGTTGACGGATTAGCACATGTTCAAGAGATACTAGATGAAGGAGATGATAATTCCCAGGGATCAAATTGTGGAGATGAAATAGAACTGCATGAATATGAGGAAGCTTCGGGAGATAATGTCAATGAAGATATTAGTCTTGTTGATGAAACATTTGATGATCCAAATGAAAGCTCTCAAGAAAGCATGCCTGAATTCTCTGTGTTCCTAAATCCGTTGTTTGAAGAGGAAGCAAATGAAGATATGTCTGAGTTCTCTATGTTCTCGAATCCATTGTTTGAAGAGGATCCTTTATGCAATGGAATCCATCAGTATCATAATGAAGATAGCAGTCCTAATTTTAAAGTTGATGAAACTCATGAAGTGCATTCAAAAGGTGAGATATCTTTCAGTTCATCCTTTGAGCCGGAGGTACACCAAATATGTGAAGATGAGATGGAATTAGCCAAGCATGATGGGGGAAACAAATTAAAGGATAGTCTTGAAGATTTCTCAAATATCACACCTGACCATAGACCTGGTATATGTGAAGAAGTGTCTCCTAGACATGAACCATCTTTAAAACCATTATATGAACAAGTGTTGCACCATAGGCTTGAAGAAAAGATTGGATTAGACAAACATAATCTTCATTCTAAATATGGAGACATAGAAAATTGTATACAAAAGGACAATCACACAAAGAAGATTTATTCTAATGCTTATATGACTAATCACATGCATAACCATAGGGATATTCCGTTCAGCAAGGACCAAAGAGCATCTGATGATTTCTCAAAGGCAAAACAAAAAGAAAATACCAAAAACTGCATTGATAAAGCAAAAAGTATTGTTCACAAAAATGATGGCATCATATTCAAGAGATCCAAAGTGTTACATGATCAGAATCAAGTGTTCGATAGAGGAAAGGATCAATGTTCAATTTTGGGGGGCCTGGGGCCACCCAATTTTACTTCGCATCGGATTAAGTATGGATACTTGGTCTGCTTCTCCAGAGATAGCTGGAATCTCGCTATGCTCACAGAGAGCATACATCCCCAGAAAGAGCCACTGGTGGTACCCTAAATTTTGAGAATTCAAATCCATTATCAATAAGAAATTTTCTCCATACTAAAAAAATCAAAGGAAGGAAGCTTTATGACACAAATAAATAGAACTAACTAATCGAAGCCTTCAGAAAATGCTGGAATTTAGACCTGCTGCAAAGATGATGCCAACAGAGCCTAAAGATGGTCTCATTTTAAAAATCTCAAAACGACCCAGTTCGGGAAATCAAATTTCCTATCTCCGGTAAAAATCTTATCTTTCTACGAGGTGCTTTGGTTTTTCGACCAAACCAAAATCCAAAAGTTAGGTAGTTATTTTTTAATTATTTTATTGTTTTTCAAAATAATTTGTAATAAGGGTTGTGTCTTTTCACCCTAAAGAGGTGTGAAAGCCACTCAAACACATATATATACATAATGTAAAATGTAGACAGAGGGACATATTTGAATAAGCAATTAAAAGAAGAATATTTGTAAGGGAAGATGTAAATATTAAAGCATGACTTTAATATAAATTTCAATATTATATTTTAATAATAAATAAAAGATCTTTTTTTCAAGGCAAAGAGATTGCAATTAAAATGTGGATTCGTCCTTTGTGATCAATAAATAGATTATTGAATTATTCTGACAGAGTTTTATTTTTGCATTGGATATTTTCCTGCATTCTTCGTTCAACAATCAGGATAGTGTGAAATATATGTGTTTCCTTATCTCTGTCTGATCGGACTTCCAGATAGATAAGTTAAATTATTTTTGGACTAACGGAGAATTGCATATAAGATGTCTTTTGTAGAGCTTAGGAGTAATTGATGATACTTTTATAAATATTGCCTCATAAAGTTGTACATAATAATCCTTGTTATAATTGACTCTATCGCCTAGATAAACAAAGGCACTGGTCATTTAAAATCATTGGAATATAATTATTGGGGTTATTAATTGAAGTCATAAATCTATATACTTCCTTCTTGCATGTATCTAATCAATTTTTGATAAACCTTACACAAACATTCAAATCATTTCATGTAATCACATAACTTTATATTGATCGAGTTTGAGGATTTTTGCCAATTGAAGAGCTCATAAGCTTAAATTCGCTATAGAAAAGCCTTGAATAAAGTGATCAGGTTCGAGGTGAAGGTTTACCCGCCTAGGTGTAGCGAAGCTTTAAGTGCAAGGGAATTTGGATTATTCCCATTTGTTGGCCAGAACTAATTTGGAATCCTATTGGAGAATTGTGAAGCTCCTAGATTTCCAATCTATGGTTTTGGGAACCAACACAAACGATAGTGTATTTATTTACAAGTTAGTGTTAAGAACGTGCACTATAATTTCTAAATAAACACAACCATAAAGAGACATGGATTTGAATTGATTTGGTGCCACCCAGCCCTAGTGCAAGTATTGATGCCAACACTTAGTTGAATGGTTGAGGCTGCCTAAATAACAATGTATGGTGCTAGTAATATTGATTGTATGAGACAAGTTGTGAAAATTCAAGAGTATCAAAAAATACACTTAGCATGATCTCTCATTAATTGGATTCTCAAATTAATGAGAGATCATGCTAGAGTGAAAACACTGTGCAAGCAAGAGGGATCAAGTTTGCAAATTGCAACTAATTTCCTCATGTTGCAAAACATTTGCAGTTTGCTGACACCTTTGCAACAAACATTTGTGAGCAAAGCAAGGCTAAATTCAACATATTCAATGAAGGTTGATGGATTAAAGACAATAAAGATTTATGATGTATTTGCAAAGAAAGCTACAAAACTCATCAAGGTAGCTTCAATTTAAATTTTATTTTTCAATTTTTTAAATATTTACTTTAATTGTAACTTAAATGTCTTTGTAAGTTTCAAAGCCTTTGGTCGGGGGTTTGTGTTTGGTGAATGGAGAGCAAAATCCAATGGGATAAATTTATAAAATTATAAGGTCATGGAGAGGGCCAAAAATGCTATCAAAAACTACTACAAGGGAGATAAAGACAGCTTTGACCCATGTAGGAATAATTGATCAAAGGCCTAACAATTAACTTTACTAACCAATTCGTATACCAGCATACTACCTTAACTCCAAGTTTTTCTTCTCTAATGACTTCATAGATATTGCGGGGAAGATTATGAATGGCCTCTCAATGTACCTCTAAACATACATTGAGAGGATGATAATTTAGTTTGAGATGAGGAACTTGATTATTTCACAGTCCACACTAGCTCTATGAATAGCTCTTTACTTGGCCACAAGCTATTTGAGGGAGATCCACCTAGACACAAAGTAATGAGAATTGGAGTGTTTAGTTTTATCTTACAATTATTAGTTTTTTATAGGTGAAATAGTACATGTATGTGGCTGTACCCAATATATTATAATATCCAAAAAAATACATCATCTATTGATTGAAACATCTATATAGTATAGTTTTCTACCACTAACCCTTAAAACATAGAATCCAAACACCCCAAATACAAATGCCATTGACCCCAGACAACCCCCGTACAAACACCATTGACCCCTAACACCAAACATAGACTCCTACATAATGGAGCAACATAGCTTTGACAGGCTTGTACTACAAAATGGAGTGATATAAAACAAAAAATTGTAAATTTTCTATAAAAACCACATCCCTTCCCTTCCTAGTCCAAACGCCATTATTTTAGCTTTCCTTACTCATTTTGTTGGCAATAGTCGTGTCTTGAAGACACACTCAAGGCTGCCATTGGTATGGCCCACAAGCTCCTCCAATGCAAGGCCCTGTCCAAAGGTAGGTACACCAACCTCTTCGAATACTAGGTCCCTTTGTTGTATCCCATCAAACCCTCATCCCAAATGTACTTCTGCAACCAACCCCCGTTTTCCTCTTGCTCCAAACCCAACATTAATTTTGGAAATGACGCACTTCAATTCACTAACTATCTCCTTCAAGGAATCATTGTCAAATCAATGTAATGTATAACCGGATACCTTGCCACATCATGTCTGCTACGATGGAGGGGCATAGCAGTCCTTTGGGAGAGGAATGCTCAAGTCTTCATCCACATTCTCAAGCACATCATCGAGCTCCCCAAGGAAACTACCTCTAACCAACCTCTTGCAAATTACCTTTGCCATCTCCTTTGTCTCTCCAGAGTCAAGCATGGCTGCCAAAAACATGGTGCAAACATCCGAAATCACCCTATGGTGATGGTTCACCCAAAGATAGTCCACCCCCAACACCATTCATATGGCATGCATTATCAAGCAATGGTTCAACTTAAAAATCTTTCTCAATCGCTTGTCAGAAATCTCCCACAGAAATGCCATTTGTTTTCTCTTGCCAAGCAGTCTCACCAATGTGTCCATAGGTAGTAGTCTCACCAGTGTGTCCATAGGTAGTAGTCCCTTCCTTCAACAGTTCACCAAACTATAGCCACAGAGCCAATTCTCAGTGCTTTTCACAGTACTACAAACTAAGCTCCCTAAGCTTTTTATCTCAATAATTTTTCTCAAGCAATCAATACCCCATATACCCGAACCCTAAAACATCTATCCCATCTCATTAAAACTTACTTTACAGCCATGGTGATATCTAAAAATTCTGTTGCAATATGGTACAATCTAGCTTTGATGTATTGAGGTGGTCAAGGGAACGACCAAAGCTCTTGCCACATGGACCCTAGGACCTACACACCTATCGCACCAACCAATCAACCCACCTCATGGCAACATCTTGTGTCATCCATTATCTAAGAGCAGTTTTCCAATTCCAATGTCAGCGAATAATTACCAATCTTATCACCTGTCCTCCGTCAAAACACTTAAATCTTAACCCACACCCAAATGCCACCATTACTCCTATTTGCATCACACAACCCTACCCTCAAACTCTCCACTTTATTTCATATTGTTTCGCCACCAATTTGGCCATCTCATTGCCCTCTCTATAAACATGGGTAACTATGAAGTCCTCAAATTTGTCCATTAAATGACATCACATATCAAATTGAGTTGTTTCTATAATTTCCAATCAAGCATGGTTCTTTGTCTGATCACATTTACTATCAAAGGCAAGTCTCCTTCCAAGAGGAGCTTCTTCACCTTCAATTTGATTCCACACTTCACACACATGAAGCCACTCTGAATTCAGCATCATTATTTGTCGTTATTCTAGGGGAATTGACTTCCTAGGAACTTTCCCAATATGATCCCGAGCAACACATAGGGCTCCACTCAAACTTGGGTTACACTTAGATGCACCATTGAAATTTATCTTTAACCAACAATTTTTTGCAGCTTCACATTTTACCCTTGCTCTAATATTTTGCAAAAGATTAGCCTTTCAAATTCCATTAACGAGAGTACAATTATTGCTTGCTTATAAACTTTTGAATATTTTATTTGCATGTTCTTAGTAAGAAAATTGGGTTGAAAATGTCCCGAATCTTCAAACATTAGCCCTTTATATTTTGCCTTGACCTTGTAGTGCCTCTAGATGTAAGCGCAAATTAAATTTGTTTGATACCACTCATATAAAAAAACACAATAATTTGACCCAACAAGGCCTCAATGACCTATTATTTGTGCAATACAACCTTAGTCTTTACACATAATGTGGATAAACACACTCAAAAACATCCATTCTTTACAAAAGATTTGTTGATTTCAAAATGAAAGCTATGGAGGGTATAGGTACAATAAATATAGAAAACATCAAATTCGATGACATTATTGTACATGATGTCAAAATAAGGTAAAGATGAGTCATCGCCATCAAGTTCTAAGGTAAAGTAGAGTCATTGTCATTGGGTTCTAGTTTGGAGCTGCAGCCTTCTAGCATGAGAGAGACATTGCAATCATCTGAAAAGGGTAGGACCTCACCTCAATTTTTCACGAGAATATAGAAGAGTAAATTAAAAAAAAATTGTAACTTCCATGGATATCCAATTTATGATGATTACTTTCAATGAAAAATCATCATAAATTCATAATATGTCTCATAGTTATTGGTTGGGCTTTGTATTTGCATGCTTAATGCAATATTGTATTATTTTTGTATTCAAAACTAATACATAATGTCTTCCCAGTGTTTCACAGACTTATTTAATTCATTTTCTAACTATAGATTGCATAAAATTTGTTTCTTTAAGGAATTTAAGTGTTTTTTTAAGATGATGAGTTTTTGCCTGGTCAAAAATCTGAAACAGGAACAAACAATTTCTTTTTCATTGCTGTTTTGGCAGTATATGCAAAATAGGGAGGTCTAGAACTTAACAACCAGTAAGAATTTTTTAAGGAATTTTATTACCAATTGTAAGTTGTAACTAACATTTGGTGAGAATTTTCTCAATAATTGTTTTTCTAATACAAAATCCTAAAAAATTGGATCCTATACATTATCCCATTGGACTATTTTACTGAAAATAGTTCCATACTTTGCTTAGCAGCATCCAGTGAGACATTTTAGGGCTCACGCTACATGAAATCATTGGCCAGCCGCATTGTCCTATGTAGTTGTATATGGCTTAATATTTTAAGGTTCAGGTGATCCTATATTATTCCTTAATTGGTACAATATATAATCTGGAAACTTTTCTCAGAATAGTAGAGCAAGTATAGTTGCACTCCAATCTTGAGTTGTAGGTGGATAGGGGAAGATGAAGTTATGTAACAGATGCATAACGAGAAATTTGCCACGTAGATCCACATTTTGTCTTCCCATCCTTTTGTCATTTACTTATAGATTTAATCTACAAAAATTTACAAGATTAATTAAAAATTATTACAATTTGATAATTGCCTAACATAAGCAGAAAAAAGAATCATCGGACTGGTCATCAAAAAAATATCCTGAAAAAAATTGAGTAATACTTGCTTTAAAAAAAAGAGCTAAGTTGTTGCGTGGAACCCTATAAAAAACATAAAATAAGAAATATATAATCTCTGAGCGGGCGGTATAGAGGGGAGCCAAAAAATTTCCAGCACCGACACAAATAAGGAAGATCTTTCTAAAGGGATTATTTGACAAAATCGCAATAGATAGGTTTGAATACAAAATCTTGAAATACTGCAGGACGATAGGAACATGTCATGTTTCAGGTGACTGTGTTAGCCCAAATTGCTCTGAGATTTTTTCAACAGCTCCAACTGAGAAAAAAACTTGGGACGACAACCCCTCCACAGCACTCATTCAAAACAGAGACCAGAAGACTCCATAAACCCCCAATCTACCACCACCAATTCATACTTGTAATTTTCACACCGACCACGTAGTAAAACAAAAAAAAAGCAAACTGAGAACCCTGGAAAGATTATAACCATAATACTGTGAAT
This sequence comes from Chamaecyparis obtusa, assembly GCA_027943335.1. Taxonomy (NCBI): domain Eukaryota; kingdom Viridiplantae; phylum Streptophyta; class Pinopsida; order Cupressales; family Cupressaceae; genus Chamaecyparis; species Chamaecyparis obtusa. The sequence continues at coordinate 169,105 of BSBK01004707.1, read as the reverse complement.
CTGCTACTAAACTTTAGTAAAAAAGCATATACTGCTAAAATTAAACACATCCAAATTCCTACGCTGACTTTGCTGACAAAAAGATTGGCAAATGCAAAAAAGTGCAGCGTAAACCTTCAAACAAACACTTCGTTCCGAAGAGATGGAAATACTTCATAATTACACAGCAAAAGCTTTAAACTACGAATTATTTTCACCAAAAGATCCATACTCACAAAGAATATGTCAAGTCTCCAATCAGGACTAATGTGATTGTGAGCTCAAAACAGACATAGGTACCCCCGCCGAGAATCTCAATAGCGAAATCCGCTTAGTTAAGTAGTCAGAGATAATAGTCTGCGAAATTCAAATACAAGCAGACATCAAATTGACAAAGTGTGACATCTTTGAAGGCCGTTCATGGCAGTTTTTGAGGGTTTTGGCTCTGCTAACGTACCAGGATACGGCTTTTATAGTCCATTAAACATTAAAAGGTAAAAATTAAAGATAAAGTACATTTGATGCCGACATTTACGTGAATATGTATATTACCAAAACAGATTACGGTATCAATATGTGCCTCACAGGTATACCAAAACTAAGGTTCTCAAATCCCATTGGAATGGTGAAATTGGCATCTTAAATGTCATATGCACAAGTAGTCTGTTTCATGTTTTAGATATTTATTGATCTTTATTTATTGTTATTATTAATTGTTATATGTTTATTATTGATTTGTGATGCTTTATTTATATTTATTTTGAAATTTTCATTTTAGTTTTAATATTATTTTTTATCCTTTTGAATTTAATTTGTTCAATTATATGATGTACGAGAATGAATGTGAAGTTCAAATTTTTAAATTTTAAATTCAAATTCAAATTTTCATTTTCTTTTCTACTAATAATTACAAGTTAATTTAGTATATGTTTTTGTAACATGTTGATATGTCATGGTATTTTAAAAGATATTTAGTGTTTAATTAATTAATAAGTGAAGGATTAATTATCATTATATGTTTAATTAAAATGACTTTGATTCTAAAAGGGACAAAAAAATATCACCAACAAATGATACGTCATTTACCCTTTGGAATAAAGATTGAAATGTGGTCAAACTAAGATGTGATCCATGTTGGTTTTCAATTGTTTTGTTTAATGCCAACTAGATTGAATTGTGATTGATTTGTGGGTTGTGTTTTTTCAAAGTGATGTTGAGTGATCTTTTTTGTTCTTCTATCTCCTTAAAAATTTCTAGGATGATTTCCTTAAATACATGACTCTAAACATGAACTTTGAAACTTTGTAATAAGTATGTCAAGAAGTAATGACCGTGTCCTAAGAATGTGAGCTTTGAAACTAAGAAAATAAAATTTAGAAACTAGGGAACTAGATCATGCTTATTCTTGGCACTCTCGTAGATAAGTCAAAATGAACTGCTGCCTATAATTAAAGTCAAATTTTAACTATTGGTAGTCATTTTAGAAGGCTTGATATGTCTAGAGGATGTTACATATATAAGGTTAGAGTTTCCCTTAGTAAACCCTATTGCACCCTCGCTTGCATTTTATTTTTTATTTAATGTTAAGCATTACCCCCACCATTATGCCTATGTCTTTTGTTTGACAAAAATGTGCACTGTGTTCTACATTAGGCTAAGTTACTTTGGATTTCTAGTCCTAACTCAATGCATTGGTATAAGGTTCATTAGACCGTTATTATTCAAGGAAAAATGTTTTGAATTTTCATCCTAACCCTAACTTCTATATTATTTTATATTATAAATCAATCAAAATGTTCTAGTTAACTATAGTCTTTATAAAGGTGGTGGAATGGCATTAAAAATAATATCATGTGTAGTAGTTTCTTCATTGGATCAATTATTGTCAACAATTCGACTTAACTCGATACACTAGTGCAGAGGACCCCACTTCCCTATGAAACTAATTATATGGCTTGTAGTTATTTGTTGATTAATGACACTCAACATCTAATCCCCTTTGCTTCATTTGTATGAACTTATTATATACACTTCAATTGGATTATAATGGCATGGCTCCTACCACTCCAAATCATAGCCTTGCTTTGAAAATATTTCTAACCTTCCTCTTTTGTATGGTTATTTCTTCATCTTACATCAAATCTAAAGCCTTAGTTAAATATCAACCAAATTGTTAGTGCAATGTGTCCCACTTACACACTTAAGCTTCCACTTGTACCATCCTAAAAAGTAAGCATCCTTAATTAGGTACTCATTTTAGCCTCATTCTAGTATGTAGGGGTGTATACACCTAAAAATGGTCACCTAGACTATTAAGCCCCTTTTGCTAAATCATAAATTGCTTATTCTTGATCAAATCCTAGCTCTATCATTTATTCGATTATTTTCTATGGGCTAACCATCTTATCCTAAATTTTTATTTATTTAAAAGGAATTCCCTCCCCTTTTAATAAATAAAAAGCCCCCACTTTTTCTCTTATCCTAAGTTGCACAAATAAAGCATTATTCTTATTTTATAAAAAGGGAAAAAACACTTTTTGTCTCATATGGACACAAAAGTCAACTCTTATTTTCCTATTGGAGGATACTTGTGCACATGGATTGCTCCTCTTTTAAGCTCCACCGTTGATTAAATCTTTTGCCTCTTAATCTCCATAGTCCATTCCTTCTCATTTCCTATAAAAGAAGAGCTCTCTTTTTCATTCTAGATCCCCAACTTTTTATGCTAACTTTATGCTGCAGGTTTTCTAGGTCACTTTGGAGCTTTTGGAGATTTGGAGCATTCTTAGCATCTACATCTCATTCTTGCATTCTACATCTCATTCTTGCATTCTTAGCTTGGCTTCATATTTATGTTTTCTTAGATTAGCTTCATTTCTATGCTCTAGATTAGCTCACATAGATTAATTAGCTTGGGTTGTAACACTTGCATATTTCCTTTCATAGCTTAGCTTGCATTTCCATTTCTAGCATAGCATTGCATTGCATATTCATTCTTGATTCTTGAGGATATTGGCATTCTTGCCCTTGTCTTCCTTGAATCTCCCATTGCATGGTTTACTAGCAAGGTTATAGGCTAAATAGCTCTGGCTGAGAGCATTCTTAAAACCCTTGCACTCCATGCCTAGGGAGCTATGGATCGATTTGTGAGGGCTCATTCTTGAGTTTCCTTGCATGTAATGATTCATAGAAGTGTGGACACAATTATAGCACACATTTTTGGCGCCCACTGTGGGGCAGAGTAGACTAGCTTTGTCCCTTCTTTTTCTGCATTTCTGTCATTTTTCGTCAATTTTTCGGTAAGTTTTCAGCTTAATTTTTCATCTCTATTTTTTAATCTCATATTGTCGTGCGATACTTTCCAGAAGTATCACGTGATATACCTCTGTATGTGCGCGTGATACTTCGCCTGTCATAAGAAGTATCGCGCGATATACCTTTGTATGCGCGTGCGATACTTCGCCTGTCAGAAGTATTGCCTGGCTATAGTAGAGAATATCGCCTGGTGTCGGGTGAAGTATTGCCTGGTATAAGGCGAAATATCACGCAGACTAAAAGTATCGCCTGGTGTCAAGTGAAGTATCGTGCGATACTGTGTTTGTAGCTAGCAGTGAGCTATTTTTGGGCTATTTTATCCATCTTGCAAGTTTCAGGTTCTTAGCTATCTTTTTGAAATTTTTTGAAATTTCTAGCGTTTTCAAATCCGTGCCACTCTGGAAAATGGGTGCCCATTTTTTTTTAAAATTTTGCAAATGGTATCAAAAGTTTAAGTGTGATATATCATTGGAAAGGTCTTTCCGAGCCTAATCCAACCATGATGGTTTCATTTTCAGATTCTATCATTTGATCAGTTATTTTTGCATATTATCTAATTTTTTTCATGTACTAATCATTGTTAGATTTTGGACTTTGATTCTCCTAACTCTTGTTGGTCTAACAATTTATGGTTGTAGGTGCTTCTTGCTTGAAATTTGCTAAAATCGCATGTCAAAGAGGGCTACTAATGGTTTTTGCAGGGCTGCCCTAAGCATAAAAACCAAATCAAGTGCTTGTTTAATTTCTTTCTTTATTAAGTGCGGCATATACTAGTTGTTTCATTAGGCACTTAATACTTTGTGAAAGGAATCTTGGGGTGGTAGGAGAAGTATGCTCTTCACCTTTAGGTGAATCAGAAAATCTTGACCCATCTTGAGGTTTTGGAAGCAAAGGGGTAATTGGATCTTGTTTGGTGTGTTTGGGAGAAGTTTTTGAGATAGGGGAGTATGCTCTTCACCCTTGTGGTGAATCAAAAACCTTGAACCTCAAGAATTAATCCACTCTTTGTTTAGCTTAGGATCCTTTAGCGGGCCTGCTCTTGAGCAATCAAGAGGAACGACCTAAGTGGGGACAACCTTGTCATCATTTTCCTTGGTGGCAAGTGATTCCAACTCACTATAATCTCAAGGCTATCGAGGACACAAAACCTTGGTAGACATAGTACTTATCTTCGCTTGATGTGAGTAACTTGTGGGATTGTGACCATGAGGAAAGCATTAAGCAAGAATGTTTAAGGTACTCTTGAGGCCATGAGGTCCTAGTCCTTTATGAGGAGCAAGAGGGGTGCTATGAACGGAAACCCTTACTATGAACCATTAGATAGAGGCCACCCTATTTTAGCCACTTAGCTTCTTGGTGCAAAGATTGATCCAAGTGGACTTACCCGGATCACCCCAAGACACTCACCATATGTGTTTCTTTGGTTGTGTTTTTGACACTTCCATGACAACGCCAATATCTCTTGTGGGCAACCACTTGGTGTGAGGCAAGGGAGCATCAAGTTGTGAGCCATGTTGCTAAGTAATGAGCCTTGTCCTTCTAGGTAGTAATTGCTTGAACTATCTTCGATTATGCTATGCCAGTGTAAACGTTCTTAACATTCAAACAAACGGTAGCATTCATAAGGTTTTCTATTTTGATATCACAAGTGCTTGTCTTGGCAAGGTTGCTTTTGCCCTTGTTTCAAGTGTTCTATGACATGTTTGATCCCATACTGTTTGCAAACCTGTCTTTTATCTATTGCTACTGCTTGTCAAACTAAGAAATTGCACTGTTCAATCTACAAATTTGGTCCAAGCGCTTCAAAACTGAGTTTTTCACGTTCACTGGTCAAGAGTCATATGATATTGAAGTATCCTTGCATACCCTCAACCAAGAATCCTGAGTTATTCTGCTGTCCTATTACTGTTGCAATCTGGAGTTGCTAAAATTGCACTTTAACCTATCGTAGATTGTCTTTTTCTGTTCTTAACTAAAACTGGTTTGTTACCTACATGCTTAGATTTGTTCTAGACTGAAACAAATGAGCTAAAACTATTGGGTTTGAGTTTAACAAATGCTACTCTTGATCACTTGTCGCATCACGATTACCTCTCTAGCTACTTGCTTATTGAGCTTCTTGCTCGTTGCTAGGCTTTAGTCAATTGATTGTTGTAAGTGCTTGAGCACTTTTGACGAGCCATCTCTCTATTGTTCTACTTTGACAAGTGATCTTTATTAGCCTTGCTTATCTCAAATCTGAGAAACTTTGTCTCATTCTATTAGTCAACCAACATCTCTTTTCATGCCGGTTACAACTCGGTCTCAATTTGAGCAGGAGAGTCATCCTCCGTTCAATTATACACAGTTACCTTCTCCAACTAGACATTCAAAAGCACCCATTAGCAACAACAGTTCTAGTTCTGACCAATCTGAGAATTCTAAGGCTACACCGTGGTATAAAGGAGGTTTCCTCTTTTCCGCATTCAAGACCCCCAAAAACACAGACAGTGTCTCACTCACTTTGACTGAACAAGAAAAGCTTCAACTCTTGCAAGAACACTTTGAGCGTAAGGATAATCAAGCGCGCTTAGAAAAAGAACACAATCAACAAAGGATGGATGCTACTAGGTGCATGGCTTATAGAGGGACATTTCATGAGCAACCTGCGACTAGTAATCATGAGCATAGACCTCTTTTTAACAATGGCAACAATGACAACAACACACCACCAAGATCTCCTCCAAGGCCAACTTTTGCTATGCCTTCTTCACCACCTAGACCTCCTCCCTCTCAACATGAGGCAGAGGCTAATGATGAGATTTCTAGTGAGGATCTTATGAGATGTGAACAAGATGTGGATTTCCAACGAATGATGCATAAGCTTTTAGAGCGTAATGGCGATCAATATTTTCAATATATGACTTCTAGAGGATACAAGCTTCCTCCCGGCTATGATGTCAGACAAATTGTCCAACAAAGAGTACCAACTGAATTGGAAGTCCTTCAAGAAGAATTATGTTGGACAAATCAACGCCTTACCCAAATGGCATTAGAAAGAGAGCCTCCAAAGGTCTCTTTTGTAGAATCAATTTGTGCTCTTCCTTTTGATAAAAGTCTATACATGGTCCCATTTCCTAGGGATATTGAGGTTCCCAAATACGACAAGTATGATGGAAATGGTGATCCCTATGACCATGTGCGTCACTTTTATGCTCTTAGCATGGACTTTCTTCATGAAGACACATTTCTGCTACGATTATTCCCTCGAAGCTTAAGAGGACAAGCTTTAGAATGGTTTGCAAAGTTGACACCTCCTTTGAAGACTTTTGATGAGTTGGCTATGTGCTTCACACAACATTATTCTTACAACATCCAACAACCTATCACTGTGATAGATCTCGGTAATCTAAGACAACATCAAGGTGAGCCATTTGCAACTTACTTACAACGTTGGAGGTCATTGTATTCTCGATATCCTCGTCAGCTACCCGAAAGAGAAAAGATTGACATTTTCGTCAACACACTTGTGCCTGAGCTATTTTTATATGATCTAAGGGAGCAACTGTTCTCCTCTTTCAATGACATGGTTGAAAGTGCATATCGAATTGAGGATGTAGCTATAAGAAAAGGGGATATTGTTATTAATAAAGATGCTAAAGGCAATGGTAAAGACAAAAACAAACCTTGGAATAAGAACAAGTATGTTGTTAATGATGGGGTTGTTGATGCTCCTAAAGTTAAAGAGCCCGCTTTCAATCTCTCCAACGCTATCTATGCAGCAAAACAACAAGAAGCTGGCAACACTCACAATGCTCCTAAACCTCACTTTGCAGATAAGCCTAAGAAGTCATTTCGAAAGCGAGTCTATACCAAGTTGTCAGAACCTTACGATGTGATCCTTAAGACTTTGGTTGACAATGGATATCTTACGCTTCCTGATAAACCTGGTAACTGGGATCCAATAAATAAGCCTGATTGGTGGAGAGAGGATCATTACTGCCATTATCACAGAAACAAGGGACATCCAACAGATAATTGTTTTAGGTTTAAGGATGATATTCAGGATCTTATTGAGAATGGCACAATCTCCACTGATGGCTTAACTAAAAATTCTGATCACACAGCTTTCAAAGATCCTCTACCTAAGCATGATAAGGGGGAAACCTCTCAAACACATAAGAAGAATCATGATGCTAAGATCAATTACATGTATCCTTCTAATACACCTGTGATCAACATGGTAGAGCCCGTTGAGAGTGTTCTAATGATGAGGTCTCAAGATGATAATAACATCAATCATGGTAAGCCAAAGTTAGTCTTGCAAACACGTGGTAGTTCATCTTCCCGAAGTGAGACACTGAATGCTGTTACTAGGGGGCAAGCCAAGATTGTCCTTAAAACTGCGCAAGATCCCAAGCAAGCTTTGCCTTCCAGACAAGTGGCTCCTTCAGCCACCCCTAGCTATGATCTTGTCCAACATTTGCAAAAGACACCAGCACAGATATCTATCCTTGAGTTGCTTCGGTTATCCTCTTCGCATAGAGAGATTCTTGATGAGGCTCTACGTACAACACGTGTTCCCAATGACATTGATCCAAATCAATTTCAGGCTATGGTCAACCACATTTGATCTCCGCTATCTCTCTCCTTTTCTGTAGAAGATGACATATCTATTGCTCACCCACATAATCTAGCTTTACACATTGAAGTTCTAGTCTACAATACCCGAGTCCGCCGAGTCCTGATAGACAATGGTGTAGGGTTAAATATTGTTTCTTTCAATGTCATACAACAATTAGGTTTGTCAGAATTGGCTGTGGATTCCAAGAAGAAGATTACTATAAAAGCTTATGATGAAGTGGAAAGATCTTCCAAAGGTCTTGTCACGCTGCCTGTTCGAGTGGGCCCTGTCACGAAAGATATTAGCTTCCAAGTATTGGACATCCCACTTGCATATAACATTCTTTTGGGTCATCCTTGGATCCATGACATGCAGGCTATTCCTTCCACTTATCATCAGTGCGTCAAATTTCCATACAATGGCACTGAAGTTGTGATTCCTGGAGACCATACTATTGCTATTAATGCTCTTGCTGCTACTGAAAAATTTGTTCCTCATAATGAACCTTTTGTTGATCCTAGTACGTCTCTAGCTGCTGCTAAGAAATCACTTAAGATGATGAGCCTTGGTATGGGTGAATATACGCTAGATTCCTTCTCTTCTATACCTGTTTCTCCTAGGTCATATGGGAGACCTTCTGATCAGATGAAGCCTTCCACTTCTGCTATGGTGATCTTTGATACCTTTGTTCCTTCATCCATTCCTTTAGAAGCAGAAAGAGAAGAACAAGCTATTCAAGAGTGGATCTATAGAGAGGATTCTAGAAATACTCCCATGCTCAGTAATTCAGACACAGATACAGATGAGTCACCGCTACACACTATGGCTCAAATGGGAGATGATCTTCCTTCTACTTCACTCCTTTGGGGAGAAGAATGTATATCTACTGATGATATGGCTGAGGCCTCTATGTCTAGAACCTATGTGCCTAAAGAATCATTGCACTATGATAGACAATGTCGCAACATTGCACGACTGCTACAAAGAGGTGATCTCTCACATAATGACATGAGTATCTCTACTTCTCGGCGTCTTAAGCCTCTTCCAGAAGATCCTCCCATGATAGATATGGATGTTGATGTGGTTCATACCTCTTGTAACCCACCTGACATAGTTGATGAGTCTCGTGTAGGGTTTGATGAGTTTGTTCCCCGTATTGCCTTAGTAGACTATGTTGGTCCTTCTATGACAAATCTAGATCTAGCTACTTTTGGAGCCTACCCTATAGGCTCAACCTCTCTTGTCACCAGAGATGACATCCTTCACATAAATGCTATTGAACCAGTCACTTCATTTCATCTCACATCAACACCTGTTACTTCTTCCACCAGCAAACTAACAACAAAAAAATTGAATCAACAATCAAGTATCACAGTCATCACAGAAAAGAGCAATGGTCGGATGGTGAAAACCACATTGTGGCAGTATCCGCACCTAAGCAAAGTAAAAATAAAAATCTGCTCAAACATAATGATTCTCAAATAAAAGATGACAAGTTGATTCTCTACAAAAAAATGGTGCACTACTTCAAGCATGATCTCATATCTGTTATATTTCAGCCTATTCCTAAAGTTGAGAACAAAGTTGCTAATGCCTTGGTTGCTTCGACATCCATCTTACAAATGAAAAAGCATAAATTTTGCTTCAAGTTCCTGGTGGATGAATTATGCTCCTATCTTCCACCTCATATTCCTCTTGCAAATCCACTACGCCATTCCTTCCTCCATCCCTTACACTTTGCCTTTGTCTCTGGTGACTTGTATAGGAAGGGTCTAGATAGAACTCTCCTTAAGTGTCTAGAAATAGAGGAGTCAGAAAAAGTGCTAGCTAAAATCCACAATGGCATATGTGGATCACATTCTAACGATCCTCCGCTAGCTCAGACATTGCTTAGGGCTAGTTATTATTGGTCGAACTGGTTGAGACCTCCTATTGTCACAGTTGCAGCATTTGGGCCTGGGGCCTATCAGTTCTCTACATCAGAGGAAGCAGATTCTTGATGCCCATTTCTGTCTGGGGCATTCTTTGTACATATTTTATGATCCTGAAAAAATACCAAAAAAATTCATATATGATGCTGAAAAAATCCTAAAAAGCATATAAAGTCTTGAAAAAATACAAAAAAAATTGAAAAAAATTCAAAAAATTGGAAAAATTGAAAAAGTGCCTTGGTGAAAACCTGGAAACAGGCGCCTTGGTAGCAAAAATAAAAAAAAATTATAAAAAGTCCTAAAAAAATTGCAATAAATCTATCAAGTGGTGAAAACCTGGAAGCAAGCGCTGCTTGAGACCCTCTGCACCTATGTCTATCAGTCTTGTGTGGCGCTCATTTGCTCCACTTCTCGCTTTGCCTCTCCTAGCCTGGAATTGACTCTTGTCTTAGTCTAGGGGGCATACATTGTTTTAAGCTTATCTTGGGTCTCTTTGTGCGTCTGGGTTTCTTAGGCACCTCGCAAATGGTGTTTTTCAACACCACCCCAACTATGTTTTTCAACACTACCCTAGCGTCGAGTGTTTCTTAACACTTATCAGATGTCCTACCCGCAGTCTAGATGATGCAATATTTCTCACTGGCAGATGCGATACTCAAAGTTTGACTCTATGACCTACACACACGCACTTGACTCACTGAGATTTGATGACTTTATTTTTCTTTGTTTGCTGTCTATGATGATTTCTTTGATGAGTGGTCTCTCCCTGAGAAGTTTTCGATGATGCATCGCTAGAAGACTGAGGGTGTGAGAACATGTTTTATTTCTTTATCTGCTTGTGGGTATATTTTGTTGATCCTAACTGTCATGAGCATTTATGTTGGTCTTACTTGACACTACAGACCTACAAGGTATTATCCTTGACTATTTCACAAGTGCATGCTTATAGCCATCTTGACTTTCTTGTGTCTTGATGCGAGCATAATCTTGCTATATCAAACTTAGGTAATCTCACTGCACTAGTCATCTTGACCTACATGTCTTTGATGCCTAGGTGGGATTTCCATATTTCTATCTGATATAGATCATATTCATATCCACATAGTTATGCTAGTGTGCATTGTATGATCTTACGGTGCTACCTAACGCTCGATGATGATAATTAGATGTCTATTGGCTTTGTAACCTTGCAAGTAAACCACTTCTCATGTAGCTTGCATTCTTAAGTTCATGTTAGTTTAGTTTTGCATCTTGCATATGGAGAGAGCTCTCCTTTTCATCTTACGTGGACTTGTTAATCAACTGCGCTCACCTTTCACTTCTTCCTGATCATGTCTTTCGCTTCTTGTCTTTCATATCCCATCATTTTCCTTTCATTTCGGGATCGAAACCGAAATCCAAGTTCACCTTGATCATCCAAATCACCTTTTCCCCCTCTTTCGCGCAGTTGGCTGACCTTTTGAGGCCTGATCCTTTGATCTTCGCTGGGGCATTCCTCACCTCTTCATCTCCATCTCTTTCAAACTTCTAGTCTTTCATTCACTTTCAAATCCCAAGTTCAAATCCCCCTCCGTGGTGTTTTCGGGTTGAGGGACCGATAGGTTCGTGCCCCGTGTCCCATGTGTGGGGCATATCTTCACTGCTTGATGGTTATTCTGTTCTATTTCTTTGATTATGATTTCTAGTGATTTGATCATGTTGCTCTTGCTTCTGCCTTCCCTCTACCTGGATTTAACTTTCGATCTCGAGGGGGCAGACACATCATATCTTATTGGCTATCTCTTTCCTAAGTGTTCAGTACTATCGCTACCAGGCTGATCATGCAGGATTTGCTATTTTTCTGCACTTCATTCTTTGGAGTCAGAACACTATTTGCTTGCCTTCTTGGCTATCTGCTTGCCTTCTTGGCTATCTCTTACCTTCTTGGTTGATCTGAGTTGCTTTGTGATCCCAAATCGATCTCACATTTCAACTTCATTCTTTGACTGCATGTGTTCCCAGATCGATCACACATTAGTCAAAGAGGGGCAAATGTATACACCTAAAAATGGTCACCTAGACTATTAAGCCCCTTTTGCTAAATCATAAATTGCTTATTCTTGATCAAATCCTAGCTCTATCATTTATTCGATTATTTTCTATGGGCTAACCATCTTATCCTAAATTTTTATTTATTTAAAAGGAATTCCCTCCCCTTTTAATAAATAAAAAGCCCCCACTTTTCCTCTTATCCTAAGTTGCACAAATAAAGCATTATTCTTATTTTATAAAAAGGGAAAAAACACTTTTTGTCTCATATGGACACAAAAGTCAACTCTTATTTTCCTATTGGAGGATACTTGTGCACATGGATTGCTCCTCTTTTAAGCTCCACCATTGATTAAATCTTTTTCCTCTTAATCTCCATGGTCCATTCCTTCTCATTTCCTATAAAAGAAGAGCTCTCTTCTTCATTCTAGATCCCCAACTTTTTATGCTAACTTTATGTTGCAGGTTTTCTAGGTCACTTTGGAGCTTTTGGAGATTTGGAGCATTCTTAGCATCTACATCTCATTCTTGCATTCTACATCTCATTCTTGCATTCTTAGCTTAGCTTCATATTTATGTTTTCTTAGATTAGCTTCATTTCTATGCTCTAGATTAGCTCACATAGATTAATTAGCTTGGGTTGTAACACTTGCATATTTCCTTTCATAGCTTAGCTTGCATTTCCATTTCTAGCATAGCATTGCATTGCATATTCATTCTTGATTCTTGAGGATATTGGCATTCTTTCCCTTGTCTTCCTTGAATCTCCCATTGCATGGTTTACTAGCAAGGTTATAGGCTAAATAGCTCTAGCTGAGAGCATTCTTAAAACCCTTGCACTCCATGCCTAGGGAGCTATGGATCGATTTGTGAGGGCTCATTCTTGAGTTTCCTTGCATGTAATGATTCATAGAAGTGTGGACACAATTATAGCACACAAGGGGTTCCCACATTGATTTCATGTTCTCCTAACACTCATTGGACGTTCAGATAAATATTATAAGTCTTATATTGATTTAATTTCTTCAAAACTCGAGGTCAGCCCTTACTTTGAAGTGTGCTCCTCTATTTTTCCTCCAACCCAATAATTCATTTCATCACCTAGGCCCTATATCCTTATTTGTAGCCTTCATGACTTGTGCCAAGCTTAGAATGAGTTATACCTAAAAATCCTACACCTACCTTATTTCCCTGACATCTCATTCAAATTTTGGCCTACTCTCTAGGGTACATGTCACCAATGCCAACATGTCCTTGAGGATCGGGGCCCAAATTTTCCCTAGAGCTAGATATTGGGGTAATTGCAGGAGAATTGATTTTGTAGTCAGCCTAGATTAATTTTGAGCCCTAAAATGATGGATTGAATATAAAACCCCCTATCTCTACACATTTTGATAACTAGAGGATCCATGATCAGTTTCAAGCATTCATGATCAAGAATCAATCAAGCAATTAGATTTCAAGAGCATTCTAAAGGTTCTTCAAGCATTCAAGTATTCAATCCTTCAAAGAATTCTTATCCTTCTTCATCAAGCATTGTGTCAAAGCTACAACATCCATCATCCAAGGATTATCTTTCATGATTTCATTTTGGGTTTTTGTAGATTTCAAGCTATTGCATTAACATAATGTTTAAATCCAAAGGAGCATTTCATCATCAAGGCATGAGGTAATTCAAATCTAGCTTCTATTTCATCTCTCCTTTTGTAATTTCATTTCATTTTCATTTTTGATTCCTAAACAATGGTTTGACTAAGGAAAAATCCTTTAGACAACTTTCTTCCTTGTTTTCTTGTGTGCATGAATATGTTACAAAGTTGTTAGACAAGATCTAGAAGGATCAGGAATTGTTGGATGATCCCTCAAAATTTCAATCATAAACACCAAGGAAAAGTTATCATTATTTTCATGTCTTGGTTATATGTCATCGTTGCTGACATATACCTTTCATTTTGAGCCCAGATTTGGTAGGAAGCCAAGTTATAGCCTCTGAGTCTTAGATCTATAGTTACAAGTCATCCAGGATTTTGAAAATCATAAATTTGGGTATGAAAACTCACTTATCCTATTTCATTTCTAGGTGCATTCAAATTCTTCTCCATCCCCTTTAACATTAGTTTTTTTAGTTATATTAGATCAAAATTGATTCTTATTTAGTCTCTTGCACATTAATATCATTCATCTCTTTCTCAATTTTAAGCACAAATGGAATAAGAACCCTTCAAGAACAAATATTGCATTGACTTCTTTCTTGAGGTGGTTTTGTATTCCAATATTCCATATTGATTGGGGAAAATAGCCCTTTTATGTTTTCCCCTTTTCATATTGTACATCACTTAGTCTCAACCTGCTTGTTGGGATATCACTTTACTAAACTAATGACACATTGTCATGTGGGTGATGTCAACACTCTACATTAGCCTACCCTTCTCCTACAAGCCCCACCATGTCAAATCAACATTCAATGTTTTAAGAACATATATTTTATATCCTATTAGGTATCCCTCCATATGACCAATTCTCATTCATGTGTTATGAAGTATTCATTGTGATGAATTAAGCTCTCCATTAAAGCTCTACTTGACATAGTGGTGCATTATCATTAAGCTCAAAGCTATGTCCTATTGGTGACTATGGTTCACCCAATATTTTCATAAAACTATTTAGCATCCCATCTATAGTTAAAAGTATAATACAGTTTGAAGTTTTCTCTTACAATAATTTGGCTTTTTATTGTGCTCTCTAACTATACAGCTTTGTGCAATCAAGCTATTATTAATGGGAAAACCCAAGAGATCATGCCTAGAGTTTATTTAAAGCTTAAGGAAGTGAAGTGATCATAATTATAGATCTTAATAATTGGTATGGGAATTTTTTCATTGATTCAATTCATATTAATGTTTCCCATATGATGTTTTAATCTTAAAGTTTTTATTTCACTATATCATATTGATATTAAGCATTGTATTTATTTCCCACACATAAAATTTTTATTTCATGTCTTATGACTATTATCCATTTTTTAAAAACCCTAATCATATCTAATTAGTCCAAAATTGAACAAGCCATGATAAGCTTCAAATGATTTTTTTGGGCAATTGAATGAGTGTTGTGTTTCCCTACATGGGCTAGGGAAAACCATAGCCAAGATTTTTTTCCCACTCATATGATATATGAAGGATTTTGTTGGGAGATTATCTATGTGGTTTTTCTAGGAGTTTGGTGGGGGCTTAAGAGTAGACAACTTGTGTTCTATGCCATTTTTTCTTCTCTTTTTTTTTGCTTTCTTGTTGGTGGGCAGTGACCCTTTGGTCTCATATTTTTGTGTATGGATTTTTTTAATCCTCCTGCATCTATTTTATATTTGGTCTGAATTTAAGAGTGGTGTACTCCCTTCTATGAGTGAGAGACTCTATATTCTATGATCTTGATTACTACATGGCAAAGGAAAGAATTCCTCTAGGTTCAGCGGTTGTAGGGATAATGGAGGTCCTTAAACCTTCATCTTATATGCATGAAAATGCTTTGGAGCATATGAACAAAATTTCATTTAGTGTAGGGTCATTTTATTCAAAGGGTTTCACTAGGATAAAGTGAATGGTGTCTTAGAGAGGTGTCAAGATCGCCCTATTTTTGTGATTTAGTAGGAGATGATCTTAGATGACATATCATATTGGATTAATCATGCTCTTATTTGTAAATTTATGGGACTTTGACTTTCTTTGTCGAATCTAGAGTCTTGGGAACATCAAATTTTGAACCCTAAAGGATACATCGAGATAATAATGATATGAGATTGCATGTAACATTGAAAGTCATGGTTGTAGATTAGTAAGAGGAAACTTGTTGGTAGAAAAGGGAACAAGGATGGGGACTCTATTTAAGCTTGAAGCTATTAATGTTGTTAAACCTTCAAATGTCATATAATTATAAAATAATAGTATGTTGTGATACCATAGGTTGGGCTATATTAGTGAGAATGGATCAAAAATAATTTTGAACAAAAATTTGTTTGGCATTTTCCCTTATTCTAGTGAGAGTTTTGAATTTTTGTCAACATTGTGTGTTTGGTAAACAAAGTAGAAAAATTATTTCCTTTAGGCAATAATTAATCTTATTAGCAATATGTGTTCAATGTTATCATTTATGCCAATTAGTTGTTTTCATTAATGTCAACTTGATTGAGTGATGTGTTTCCTAATGTGTGGAAGCTAATAGAGGTTTAATATAGGTGCATGAGCATGTATAGGTCAACAAGGGACTATGAATATTTTTGTGTTTAGTTTTATATGAAAACATTTAATAAGGTCTATTGGACCTTCTTGATGTCAATTGTAATCATTTTGAGTCATTTTGTAAGGCTAACAAGCCAAATTGTCATTGTAAGGCCAATAAGGACCTAGTAGGTCAAACTTGGTCAAATTGGTCATTAGTAAGACTAAGGTAGAATTAGTGGTTTTGAGTCATTTTGTCCATGTATGGAACAAATTTGATGTAATGATGTCCATTATATGGTTAGAGTTAGAAGTTGTCACAAAGTTGCAAAAGTTGCTTTTGTAACATTTGCAAAATGATGTTAATAGATGGATCAACCGATCAACCAACTTAGGAATTGGTTAGACTTGGTTGTAATTGGTTGAAAAATGTTTAAATACCCTCTTTGGGATGCAGACAAGGGATGGTGTGAGTCTGGATAATCAAAATTCAATGAAATACATGTTTAAGAGACCAAACTTTGTCATATTTTGCTAAATTAGAAGTTGTTTTGTTATTGAAATGGATTGAAAACATTCAAAGACCAATTGAAGTTTCTAATATGATGAGTTAGTTTCTATTTGGACCAAGTTTTAGATCCTAAAATTAAGTATGGAAAAATTATGATGCATTTCTTTTAAATCTGCCAGTAAACCCTCATTTCCAAGGGTTTGAACAAAATGGATTAGTTGTCCCACAATCCACCAATGGAAAACTCTTAAATTTTGGATTTTTGTAGTGTTTTAAATGATCATTCAATTTATTTTTGTCTCAGATCGAATGGATATGTATCTAGAAAGATATTTGATGCCACGGGTCTATTGCTTAAATGTTTGATTGATTGCCAATTACCAGTTTTGGCAAAAAGGTCATAACTTTTGATTCCACTATTAGATTGGCTAAAAATTGGGGAAACCTCTGTAACTAGGTTATCTAAAACTAGAATGAAGCGATTGGAATAATTTTTAGTTTTGCAAAATTTATTAATGACTGTTTGTGACAGATTAGAATAAAAATTATAATGTGATCAATCTAAAAAATGCAAAGTATGGACAAACCATTTAGGGTTTGGTGTGAACTATTTGATTTAAGAGATTAGTTGTCTTAAAAATAAGGTGATCATGTAATGCATTCAATTTATTAATCCTATTTGCAAGTTTGTTGTAAGTCAGCGATGTGTATTCAATATCATGATTAATAAGACAATAGAATGATGATTGTAGTGTCTTTTGAACTTGGATGTAAATTTGTATTGGTCACTTCTTTGGTCAAAGTTGTGATGAATGATCAATTAGTTGAAATGGTATTTATGGAACATGGTGGATGTTATTAAAAATTTCTTCTAATCTTTATGTGAGTCATAATTAAGGAGGGATTATCTCATGGATGGAAAGTTGTTAATGAGTTTACGTTGTTCAAAGATTGTGGTCAGATATTGGGTGATAGGCCTACCTTATGAAAGAAGTTGTTAGTGATCAGTGATTAGCCAAGAACCTATAAAGTACTGATTAGTTTGTTCTCTCTAATTTATGCCATACCAAACCAGTATTTTAAGGTGTTAGTGAATGAAGATTGGATTGTTGAGAAATAGTTCCTCTTGAGAACTCTTTTAGTGGGTGTTGTTACCAAAAAAAGTTGGGAAAATGACATTGTGTCAAGTTGAAATGTGTGGGTCCCATTAGCCTCTGCATTAAGTATTAAGTGTTTCAATGTTGTTTTGATATTTGGTGGTGATATCTAGTCATTGTGTGGTGTATTTGGAAGGTGGC
The DNA here is from genome assembly GCA_027943335.1 of Chamaecyparis obtusa. Taxonomy (NCBI): domain Eukaryota; kingdom Viridiplantae; phylum Streptophyta; class Pinopsida; order Cupressales; family Cupressaceae; genus Chamaecyparis; species Chamaecyparis obtusa. Next base: position 151,226 of record BSBK01004707.1, on the reverse strand, counting down.
AACATGAGAAGCTAGAATATGAAAAAACAAGTATTTGAAGTCCTTATAGGATAATGATCTACATTGTTTTGCATAATAAATTAGAGGATTTCAATTTTGGAGTTAATGAGTAAGGTTTGGGAATATTACACTATCACATTTTCAGGTCCACTCTAAGGTTTGAGTTGTGTTTGGTTTTTTGTTGACAGTGAGGCTAGCTATCAAGATTGGTTTGGATAATGCTCTGCGTTGATGTTTTTGGGTGTTGGGTGAACAATCTCACAATAGGTAGAGATAATCATGCCATTGTCTCTCTTAAGGGTGATATATCTATGCTACAGATTACCTATCCCCATCATGAAATGCATTTAGATTGTCAACCCGGGGATGTAGACTTGAAATGGGACATCATAGTTTGTGCACTAAGTTCCTTTAGGAGTCATAACACCTATGCTGCAGGAAGATAAAATGCATGAAAGGAATCTATGCTATTGCTGCAGGAAAGTAAACACACTTGACTATTGAATGTAATTACCACAAAAAACTTATGAAATGAATCTAAGCCTGTCTAACAACTCAAAACATTCACTATACCGGTCTCTGCAAATGCTGCAGGAACAACCACAGTGGCAATGTTGCAGGAGTAAAACAGTAACTCTATTTGAAAATAGGAAAAGTATAGGAAGAAAATCTATTCTAACTTAATCTAATCCACCTTCCAAGTGGGCCCCCTTGGTTGGCTTCTGCTAACTACTCAACACAAGAGATAATCCAAAATCACTCTTTCATTAAATCCTTCTTAACTGGTTACATAACAACTGAATAATTCATGAAGAAAAAAATAAAGCAACTTCCACTATACTGAATACATAATTCTATCTTTCTTCATTAACTACTAAATCAATCAAAATCCCTTTATATCAAGGATTGATGCTTATTGAAAACATAACAGAAAAGTCTCATTAAACCTCACCAAATATGGAGGAGATAAAACAACCACGACATAATACAATTACTGTTGATAACAGAATAACAATTTTGAGGAAATATAGCAGGACTAATTCCCTATATTCTCTGGAACAACAGCTCCTTCAAAGCTTGGCATATCCATCAGAATCATGTTGGATTCTCCCGCCATGGTTGGTCTTCTAACGCTCCTTCTTTAATGTAGATGCGCCACTCTTCATACCACTCCGTGTTTACTTGAAAGGTTAGTAACATTCGATACACATATGCAAGTCAACATTTTCAACTCCTACTTAAATGTTAGAACATAACTTGAAATAATTATATGAAGTACTACATTATATTTATAATAGTCAACAAAACATATCACTCAAGCTACCCATAGATTTTGTGGCTTTAGTTGTACTTGGCATAGGTTCACATAAGTATAAGTCATAAAATGTCTTGGAAATGTTTATCAGAGTATCAACAAAATATAAAGATCATAACAAAATTGAGGCAATAATTAGACTCATCATCTGCCCCCTACTAATAGAATGCTTGTCCTCAAGCATTGTATTTCCTGGCTATGGTCCTGAAATCACCAATGGTCATCTTTCCCTTCTTTCCACTTCTGAAAGTGTAGTAGAACCCCCTTGTGTGTTCCAAGTAATTTTCTTGATGCTCCTCAACCAACTGATCCAATCTAGTAGCACTGATGTCGTATAGGGTCCAAAAGAGTGTAGGTGGCTGGAAGGATAAAGGCATCCATAATTCCCTTATGGGCTATCATCCTAACTTCATATAATTAGTCACTCTATGGACAACTACTTCATAATTAATTGGGCTATGTGATTCTACTTTTCTGAAAGCTTCTATCAATCTGTTCCACCTACTTCTGACTCCTGAAAGAGCTCTTTGGGTTGTAAAATTGGGCAATGCTTGATAATCTTTGTAAACTTTATCCCTCAATGCAAATACTTTCTCCCTGATTTCTGGCTTTGGTCTCCCATAAGTCAAATTGAGCCAATCCCTCAAAAGAACATCAGGCTTATGTGACTCATCCCTTAATGGCAAAGGTTCAGATTTCTCCAGATCCCTGTAGGTGTTCAGCTGTCTGTCATAGTTTGTCTCATTATGTATCCATGACATCAAGGCCCTTAGGTGAATGTCCCCTATATAGAGCAGAGGATTCCACTCTGTTTCATGTGGGATAATAAAATTGTGCAAATAGAACTCACATAATAGATTTTGTTGCCATGATGGTAGAGTCTGATACAAACCATAGAATTATTGGGCCGACTTGGTGGTCAACACCTCCTTGGAGATTCATGACATGGCTTAACTGCCTCTCGCGGATTAGGTTAAATCTGACATTTGTATCGAGCATTGAAAGTTCAAGCTTTTGGTGCAACGGCAAATGATTCCAACAATTGGTATCAGAGCCTTGGGTCACGAGTTTGAGTCTCCCTTCAGTGGGTGTTGAAGGATTAGTCGATGTTGAGGGGGAGATTGTTGACTTGGTGATCATCACCTCCTTGGAGATTCGTGACATGGCTTAACTGCCTCTTGTGGATCGGGTTAAATTTGACATTTGTATCGGGCATTCAAAGTTTGAGCTTTTGGTGCAATCGTAAATGATTCCAATAGAATTCACAATCAATGTCCTTCATTGTCATCATAAGTTGGAACAAAAGAAATTTCTCCTTTAAGCAAATAGCATATACCCTAGGTGGTGGTCTACAAGCTATCACTTGGTCAGCTAGTTTTAAGGCCTTGTCCATTTTCTCTTTATGTTTCCTTAGCTGCTCTTTGAGAGATTCAATTTCCTCATCCTTCTCAAACATCTCCCTTTGAATTTTATTTCTTTCCTGCTTCCACCATGTTTTTTGAAAGATAAAATGGTTGTATAGATGAAAGAGGACAGATTGAATTGTTGATGAAGGGAACTCTTGCATTTGAGCCTTCTTTTTCTTCTCCTTAGCAGTCTTCTGGAAGAAGTTAGTGAACCACATTGATTGGTAAGGTATAATGGATACATTAGAATATACAGGATGCTGAGGATGAGTAGATTGAACATTCACAAGAATACTCTCTTGCATTACTTCTAGGTTCGGTTCAGGCATTCCTTGATCATTCTGTGGCATGCTACTACTAGGTCCTTGCTCATTAGGAGGCTCCTCCATATGATGGGGTTTTTCCTATGTAGGGGAGTCATTAGGAATATATTCAACAGAGGGCTCTTTAGCAGGTTTTGGTGTTGGAATATCTGGGTGTTGAGGAGAAGGTGGAGACATCTGTCGTCTCATGCGAGGGCTTCTATGCACAGTTGCCTCTTCAACCACTGTAGTTTTAGGTTGGTGAGACCTTTTTGGTTTGTGTTGCAGGAGTAGTTAATATAAGACTTGATCATTTTCTTTTATTAATTTGAATTGCAGGGTTTGAAATTTCTCCTTCTAAGTTAAGGATTTCTTTTCTAACTTTCTGCTTTCCTTTTCTTGAGGAAGAAGTGGGTACATTACTCTCTGGAGTAGGTTCAAGAGGTTGGTTTTCTAGTGGTAATTTTGGTTCTTTTTCTTTCACAGCTTCTTCTTCAGTAGGGTCAGAAGATCCTACTACATCTTCTAGAGGTTGGGCCACAAGATTTACTTGGGGTTGCAAAGTTTTTGGTTTGGACAAATTCTGCCCATGACATGGGGAAACATCCCTAAGAGATTTTTCAACCAAAAGCTTGATTAGGGCATGGTGACTAATGGAGTTTGCATTTCCCTTTTAAGTTTCATTGACACTGATACTTAGCATATTATAAAGAAAATTGGGAATATTAACCTGAAGATTATGCCTGATACAGCTAAGTAGATTAAAATGATGAGCATGCAGGTTTGAAAATCTTCCTTCACAAGTTAAATACCTGATGATGTGCATAGCCAATTCTAGAAATGGTTGTGGAAGGGACAATCTCTACACCCCTGCTTAGTAATTTCAAGTGGAGGATCACACAGCCTGGAGAACTGTGCTCAAGATGACCTAGAATCATGCTCATTTGGATAATGTTCTCCCACAACTGGTAACCCTATAACTTCCACAATTCTCTCTTTAGTAGCAAAAACTGTTAATCCCCATATAGTTGCTTGTCCTTCTTCAAATGTACTCATGAATTCTGCTGCAACCTCCTCATTAAACTCTGTAAGCTAAAGAAAATAGCCAAGCCAGCCGCATGCATTGAACCTGTGGACTGCCTCAACATCCGCTAGCAAAATACCATGAACGACTGGTTCATGTCTATGTAATTGTCCGCCCATCTTAATAATGCCCAATCTCTAATTTTTTAGTTCTCCAACCCACTACTAAGCTTTCGGTTTCTCTACAAATTCCCTCTTTTGAAATGCAATTGCGATTCTTGAAAATACCAATATTTTTTATTGCATTACCTTTGTTTTACTTGACATGAACTATAATAATGGCATTGATTTCAAAGGACATCAATACCCTAAGTGTGAGTTACCTCACAAATTAATTATGATCCTTTTGAAGTCATGTCAAGTTCAGGAAATTGGAATTTGAAAGTACAGGAAATGTGTGAAGGATTAAAAGAATTAATGGAACACAGCCTAAGTACAACACTGGTGTGACAGGGGTATGAAAAAGGTAGTTTAGGAATGACACTTGGAAGTTAGTACACTTCCCATGCCCCCTATGAAAGTTGAACAAGTGTCCTCACTTGTTAAATTTAGCATGAGGTTGGGAAACTAGCTTAAGGCATATATTATACATTTAATGTAGTACTAGATATAATTAATTAAACCTGTGCGCTAGAAAGTAAGTAAGGAGCTAGAAAGTTGTACCTAAAAATTAGTTATCGTACATGAATTTGAGCTGATGAGAGTGTCAATTCCGGTGCTTGCATAAGATTGTTGATGTGGCATTTTATTGAAAGCATTTGAAAATAGAAATTGTGGGTGACATGGAGTTTGAGTGGGTGGTAGAAATAGGAATGAGATGAGTTGGTGAGAAGAAAAGAGAAAAGTGAATGAAGAAGTATACCTCATTAAATGAAGTTTTATTATGAGTGCTAGCAAACATATGTCATGGTGATGCTACAGGAGGAAGGCTTTTACCTTCTACTATAAGAACTATTTCCTGAGGTGCTGTTAAACTGTACATGTTGAACTATTTCAAGAATTCTTCTTTGGTTTGAGGCTTGTGATACAGGTGCAAGAGGTGTCCATTGACTAGCAGCTTAAATTGTACTAGATCAAGTGTTGTTAGCTGAACTGCTCCATTATCAAAGACATATTGAATTTCATAAGGTCCGAGCCATCTAGTTTGCAACTTTCCTAGGTTCTCCTTGAATCTGGAATCATATAATAAAGCCCAATATCCTACTTGAAATTGCTTGTTCTTGATATGTGAATCATGCCATCTCTTCCTTTGGTTTTGGATTAGTTATGTTCTCTCTAATGCTGACTTGCGCATTTCATCCAATGAGTTGAGATGGAGGAGATGTTCTTTTTGTGATGCAGGAAGATTGATGTTTAGCTCAAGTGTTGTGCGCAATGTTTTGTGTTCAAATTCTATGGGCAACATGGCTGCTTTTCCATACACCAATTCAAATGGTGTGAACCCTGTTGTTGTCTTCCATGTGGTATGGTAAGCCCAGACTGCTTCTGTTAATCGAATGCTCCAATCCTTGTGATGCAAATGTACTGTCTTTGTTAATATGGCCTCTATTTCTCTATTTGTCACCTCTACTTGTTTGTTTGCTTGCGAATGATAAGGACTAGACTTTTGATGCCTTATGCTATACTCTTTCATTAGCACTATGATCAGGTTTGATGTGAATTGTGCTCCTTGGTCCATGACAAACTCTCTGGGTACTCCATACCTGGTAAAAATTTCTTCATACAAAAATTTTGCTACTTTTTCATCCCTTGCATTCTGCATAGCTTTCACTTCGACCCATTTTGTCAGGTAATCTGTACAAACCAAGATGTAGGATTTTCCATTTGATGGAGAATCAATTGGTCTGATGAAGTCCATACCCCACTTATCAAAGGGTGTCATTACTACTTGTGGATTAAGTGGCATCTCATCTGATCTTGTTGGTCGACCCATCCTCTAACATTTATCACATTTTTTTGTATAACTGGCTGCATCTTTGTGTAATTGAGGCCAATAATATCCTGTTGTTAAGATTTTCAGGGTTGTTCACTTTGCTGCAAAGTAACCTCCACAAGGTTCATTGTGACAAGCATGGAGTATATCATATACTTCATCTTCTCTCACACATCTTCTCATAATTTGATCTGGACCAGTGTAAAATAGATTGTTATCTATCCATGAAAACTGAAAGCTTTTCTTTGCAAGCTTTTTCTTGTCTTTCTGAGAAAAATGTGGGGGCATCTTATTTGTTGCAAGATAATTGGCTATGTCTGTATACCATGGGTTTTTTATTGTTATATGTAATGGGTGTTCATCTGGAAATTTATCTTCAACCTGAGTAGTGTCTTCATCTGCATTTTGTAGTCTAGACAAGTAGTCAACAACTATATTGGCCTTCCCTGGCTTATAAAAAATTGTGATATCAAATTCCTGCAATAGTAAAAGCCATCTTGCCAATCTGCCTATTATAGCAGGTTTGTTCATCAAGTATTTTATTGTTGAGTGATCAGTGTGAACAAAAATTGGATAGCCTGTGACATAGTGTCAGAATTTGTTCAATGCATAAACTACAGCTAGGAGTTCCTTTTTAGTAATTGTGTAGTTCAATTCAGGGCCATGGAGGCTTTTACTGGTATAGTAAATTGCATTCTCAAGGTTAGTAGGCTTTTTTCCTAGCACAACACCTATGGCATAATCTGATGCATCTATATGGATGTGGAATGGAATAGACCAATCTGGTCCTTTTAGGACTGGTGCAGTTGTTAGGAGTTTCTTTAGCTGCAGGAAGGACTCATCACATGCTTGTGTCCACTTAAATTTAGCTTCTTTGGTAAGCAATGTATACAAAGGACTTGCAATTTGACTAAAATTTTGAATAAAGCGTCTATAGTATCCAACATGTCCTAGAAAAGATCTTACATCTTTTTGTTTAGTAGGAGTAGGTGGTGTAAGTATTACCTCTACTTTAGCTGGGTCCACTTGAATTCCTGTTGCTGAAATGAAATGCCCAAGTACCACTCCTTCCTGCATCATCATAAAGCATTTCTCACTATTAAGGGATAGATTATGCTCCTTACACCAAATTAGCACCTTTTCAAGATTATTCAAAGCCTCTTCAAATGTCACTCCAAATGATGTAAAGTCATCCATATATATCTCCATACAATCATGTGAAATGTCAGCAAAAATACTAATCACAACTCTTTGAAACATTGCTAGAGCATTACACAACCCAAAAGGTAGAACTAAATAGGCATATGTCCCCCATGGACATGTGAATGTAGTCTTCTCCTGGTCCTCTAGAGCAATAGTTATCTGATTGTATCCACTATATCCATCAAGAAAGGAAAAATACTTCTTACCGGCCAAAGTATCAAGTACTTGGTCAATGAATGGTAATGGGAAGTGATCTTTCTTGGTAGCTTTGTCTAACTCCCTATAATCCACACAAATCCTCCATTTCCCCCCCTTTTTGGGTACTATAACCAAAGTGATACCCACTTACTATTAGATATAGGATATATAAAGCCAACATCTAATAGTTTTTGCAATTCTGTTTTGACTATCTCCCTTAATGTTGGGTTAATCCTTCTTTGAGGTTGAAAAAGGGGTAGGCTTCCTTCATTGATATATATCATGTGTGTACATAGTGTTGGGCTTAATCCCTTCATGTCCCCATAGTCTCATGCAAAGGCTTTCTCATGTGTTTGTAGCAGTTTAGTTAGTTTCTCCATTTGTTGTGGAGGCAACTTATTATTCACATGGAGATTATGACCTTTAGAAAGCTCAACAATAGTTGTAAGGTCAAGCATGGATACTTCAGGGATAGGACTTGTGTTTACTTTACTAGGTAGCAACTGGTGGATAATATTGGGTTCTAAAGGTAATACACAATCTTAAAATTATCTTCATACGTACTTAACTCTAACACAGAACTCTCAAATACATCTTTGATTACAACATAGTCATTATTAAGAATGCTCCGAATGACTTCATCTTCCTGTTGCAGCTTTAGAAAGGATTGATTATGTAACATCATGATCTGAACCATAGAATTCAGTTCTTCTTCCCCATCTCCTAAGTCTGGCCATATAGGTGTACTCAAATCTGGCTGCAGTTGAGCTGGAGGATACAATGCTAGTTTCTTAGTGGCTTACCCATTTGAAATTGTCATGTTCCCTAATCTACAACTTATGTTTGCATCAGTTGTTGCTAACCATGGACATTCTAGAATAACAAGGTAACCAGCAAGGTTGACTTTTGGTGAAAGGATCATGAAATCAGCAGGGCACTCCCAAGAATCTAAGGCAACTATTATATCTTCTATCATTCCATTAGGAGTAAAAGTAGAGCTATCTGCTAATTGCAATATTGTTGGAGTAGCTCTCAACCCTTCAATACTCAGTTTATTCATAGTATCCTTAGTCATTACATTAATGGTAGCACCTAAGTCTATTAATGCATTTTTGATAGACTAGCCATTAATGATGATATTCACAACTGGACTCCCTGGATCTAAATATTTTGGTATTACCAATTTTCCTAGCATGATATCAGCCAATTGTCCTATAACATGAACTATTGTAGGATCCTTTTTCCTTCTCTTGGGATTTTTAAGACAAGCTTCTTTAATTGCCTTTCCATAAACTAGAACATCTTTTATTTCTTGAAACAGGGGAATCTGGACATGCATGTTCTTTAACTGGTCAAGGATATCAAATGGCTGATCTTATTATTTTGGTATGGGCTTCTCCATGCTGAGCCTTTGGGGAAAAGGTGGTTTAGCTGAGTTGGAAACATTTTCTGATGCAATAGTATTTGGAAAATTATTCTCTGAAATCGGTATTGCTACTATAGGAAGGTTTGGCACTTCAATGATAAGGGGTGGTTCAGGTGTTGGCAAGGTAGTACCTGATCTTAGGTGTATATCAACTATATCAAGTGCATAGGTAGGGTAATGCTGAGCATTAGTAGCATACATTTGCTATTGTGGTTGTTGATAGTTGGGATTCAGTTGAGGTTGAGCAGGTAATTGCGTTTGCTTTTGAGGACCTGCATTTGGAGGTGGTGGCATTATTACAGGCATATTTGTTGGAGGTGGTAAAGGTGGATAACCAGGATTTGGATTAGGCCATTGCTGAGGTCCTCTCCACTGGTTAGTGGGCTGCCAATTTCCTTGTAGTTGTTGCCATTGGTTTGGAAATTGTGTCCTTTGGGGTTGCTGTGGAGGATACCATTGATTCTGTTGATTATTTGGCCAAGCATTATTCCAAGTGGATTGATTATACTGTGGAGGACTTTGGACATTCTAGTTTTTCCATTGAATATTATATGGACTTGAAGTTTGTAATGGGCCTTGAGGCATACCTTGTCTCATGGCCCATGGCTGATGTTGAGCAACAAAGAATACTTGCTCGTCCTCTCCGTCTATCTTCAAGTATTCAGTTGGAAGATGTTGATTCTCCAAGTTTGCGACCAATTTGCACTAACAACCCTTCTTTTGTTTGCAACAATGATGACATTATTTAGCTAGCTACGCCTGTGTGTCTGCATGTTTCTTCTTGGCAGTCATTGTGTCCAGGTGTGTAGCAACATCATTGATGATGTCTTTCTTGAAGTTTGATAACAGGTTTTAAATTTCCATCTTTGAAATACCAGAGCCACTTCCTTTGGTCAGTGCTGAGTGAAATCCCCTTCCTTTCTTGACTGTTTCTCTAGAATAGTTCATACAAATCTTTTGAAGGTCATCCCAGGAAGACTGAGATATATCACCTCCAGCCATGAGGTCTAGAGCTTCAAGACAATTTTCATTCACTCCTCTTAGAAAAATTAGCTTCTATGAATCCTCCTGCAATGCATGTTGTAGGTTCTTTTGTAGGCTAAATAAGAAGCATGATATGTAGTCCTCTAATGTCTCATCTTCCCTTTGTGACATATGGATGATGTCATCTCCTTTTGAATCGCTTCCCTTGCAATATTCTTTATACTTTCTTAGAAACAAATCTCTCATTCCATCCCAATTAGCTACTGCATTTGCTCCTAAGCCCATGAACCATCTGAGGGTTGAATCCTTCAGTGTTGTTGGGAACAACTTAAGCTTATGACTATCAGTATTATAGTCAAAACTTTGACACAGTATGTCAAACTCAAACAAAAAGGTGTCAGGATCCTCCGTAACAAGGCCATAGAACTTTGGAAGTGCTAAAGCAAGTATGTTCTTGAGGTTAGGATTGTTAATAAGACTTGGAATTGGAATTGGAAATGTAGGAGTTGCCATTACTGGAGGTGTTGGATATTGAAAATGTGGCTGGAAAGTATTGTTGACTAGAGGGTTTTGAGCAACAGTCGGTCCTGGAGTAGGATTATTATGAAAATTGGTTAATATTTCTACAAAAGGACGGAGGTCAAATGTTTCTTGGGTTTATTCTTCTTCTGTTGAAGATGATGCGACAAACTTAGGATTGGCATCAAGAAATGGTAATTCAAGCTCTTCAAGCTCTTCTTTCAGTTTAACAGGTTCTTTTGGAAGAAATCTGCCATGAGCATCTCGCCTTCTTCGATGCATGAAAGTAATTTGATGACTTGTGAAGCAAGCTCACAACTTCTTGGTATTAACTAAAAATAGGAAACTAATCTAAAAAATAAATGACTCATTAAGGTTCCTAGTTTGATACCATCCCCGACAACGGCGCCAAAAATGAACAGTCTCACAATACGTAGAGATAATCATGCCATTGTCTCTCTTAAGGGTGATATATCTATGCTACGAATTACCTATCCCCATCATGAAATGCATTTAGATTGTCAACTCGGGGATGTAGACTTGAAATGGGATAGCACAGTTTGTGCACTAAGTTCCTTTAGGAGTCATAACAACTATGCTACAGGAAGATAAAATGCATGAAAGGAATCTATGCTATTGCTGCAGGAAAGTAAACACAGTTGACTATTGAATGGAATTACTGCAGAAAACTTATGAAATGAATCTAATCTTGTCTAACAACTCAAAACATTCACTATACCCATCTTTGCAAATGCTGCAGGAACAACTAGAGTGGCAATGTTGTAGGAGTAAAATAATAACTCTATTTGAAAATAGGAAAAGTACAAGAAGAAAATCTATTCTAACTTAATCTAATTCACCTTCCAAGTGGGCCCCCTTGGTTGGCTTCTGCTAACTACTCAACACAAGAGATAATCCAAAATCACTCTTTCATTAAATCCTTCTTAATTGGTTACATAACAACTAAATAATTCATGAAGAACAAAACAGAGCAACTTCCACTATACTGAATACATAATTCTATCTTTCTTCATTACCTACTAAATCAGTCAAAATCCCTTTATATCAAGGATTAACACTTATTGAAAACTTAACAGAAAAGTCTCTTTACACCTTAGCAAATATGGAGAAGATAAAACAACCATGACATAATACAATTACTATTGACAACAGAATAACAATTTTGAGGAAATATAGCAGGACTAATTCCCTATATTCTCTAGAACAACAACCCCTTCAAAGCTCATCATATCCATCAGAATTGTGCTAGATTTTCCCGCTATGGTTGGTCTTCTAACGCTCCTTCTTTAATGTAGATGTGTTACTCTTCATATTGCTCTGTGTTTACCTGAAAGGTTAGTAACATTCGGTACACATATGCAAGTCAACATTTTCAACTCCTACTTAAATGTTAGAACATAGCTTGAAATAATTATATGAAGTATTGCATTATATTTATAATAGTCAGCAAAACATATCACTCAAGCTACCCATAGATTTTGTGGCTTTAGTTGTACTTGGCATAGGTTCACATAAGTATAAGTCATAAAATGTCTTGGAAATGTTTATCAGAGTATCAACAAAATATAAAGATCATAACAAAATTGAGGCAATAATTAGACTCATCATTGGTTTAGTGGGCATGTTCGTCACATTTGTGCAACATTCCAGTTTAGATATCCTATGTTGGTTTGATCTACACATGAAGATATGGTGTTCTATGTTTGGCATCATCATTTATGTTAGTCTCTTAGCTGATTTTATTAATGATATTTTGGTCTAAATGTGTTTTTGAGGAATAGTTAAGAGTGTGATATGGATCCTACCATGTTGTGGTTAGATCTGTATTATGTTAAGTGTATTAGAGAATGTTTTTGGGTTGAATAGTTAGCATATAGCTACATGTTACATTTGATGCCCCTGATGAAGGATGTTGTTCTATGTGCACTTTGGCTAATTCAATTGTAGGAGGTTTATTATGTGTTAGGATTTAGGAAGATATGAGTAATAAACAATATTAAGATAATGTAGAAATAAGAGAAGACACAAATATAATAACACATAGATTTAACATAGTTCACCCAATAAGTGCTACATCCACCAGAGAAATAACTATCCACTTATTTTACTATCCACTTATTTTACTATCCAATGAAGAGAAAATTACAATTCAATGATTTTCACACCACAACCACTTATTTATCAAACCCTTTTGAGGTGGTTTATAATTTTGGTTAGTGAAAATAATTCTTCAGGGGCTACATCCCAAACCTTAGTGAGGATACATGGTGAGTATATAGTACTTGCAAACCATGGTGAGGATACATGGCAAGTATATAGTACTTTCCTAATTAATCACCACAAACCAACAATCCCCCACTTCAAGACTAGTTAGGCTCCACACTAAATAACCTACCACTTGGAGACTGATCCAGTAGCAACACTGCTACCCCTAAAGTTCCCATTATATTTACACACTTGGACTTTACTATTTCTCATTTCTACCATGATCAAGCTTTAAGACAAATATAAATTAAGTAGAAAGTCAATTTCTCTCAAGTAAACATATCTACAAGATTCTTGCTAGTATGTATCTTCTCCATCTTTAATTGTTCATCCTCTAGAAATTAGTATATGAAATGATATTGAAGCTAGATGTGTTTGGTCTTAGAGTGAAGGGTTGAGTTCTTGGAAAGATGAATCACGCTCTAACTCTCATTATACAACCTATTATTCTATTGCGTATTTCCCAATTCCTCCATAACTAAATCATCTCCTTACTACCCCTTGTAGAAGCAACATATTCTTATTTTGTGGTTGAAAGTTCTATAACCATTTGCAATCTAGAAATCCAGGTGATTGTTGTGCCACCAATAGTAAAAACATGCCCTGTAGTGCTCCTCCTGCTATCACTATCTCTTGCTAAATATGAATCAACATAACCTTTTAAAGTGAAATGAGAGCCTCCAAAACACAAGGAATTAGTTGGTGTACCTCTCAAATACATTGGAATCCACTTTACTATATTCCAATGCTCTTTTCTAGGATTGTTCACATACCTACTCACAACTCCCACTGCATGTGCAATATCTAGCCTTGTACACACCATGACATACATCAAGATGTCAATTGTTGAATAGTATAGAACCTTAGACATGTAATTCATCTCCTCTTGTGTCTTGGGGCTCATCTCCTTGGACAACTTAAAATGACTAGGAAAAGGTGTACTAATAGGTTTTGCATCTTGTGTTTGAAATATTTTCAACACCTTCTCTATGTAATCACTTTGAGATAATGTCAATGTGTGATATTTCATGTCCCTAGTTATTATCATATAAAGGATTTATTTTGTTGCACCCAAATCTCTTGAAATAAACACAATGATCAAAATGACATTTATTATAACCTTGTTCATCCATAAACCTGTCAAATCTCAAATACCATTTTTGAGGTGCTTTTTTAAGCCCATACAAGATCTTCTTCAACTTGTACACTAAATTGTCCTCACCTTTGACATCATATTCTTGTGGTTGTTGCATATAAATCTCTTCCTCCAAATTTTCATGGAGAAAAATTGTCTTAACATCTAGTTGTTCCATACGCAAGTTTTTTGTAGTCACAAGACTTAGAATAGTTCTAATTAAGGTCATTTTGACAGTAGGAAAAAACATTTCATCAAAATTAATACCTTTTTTCTATGCAAAATCTTTTACCACAAGTCTATCCTTGTATCTTCTCTCACCTCCATGTTCTTACTTTAACCTGTAAACCCATTTGTAAGGTAATTCTCTTTTACCTTTAGGAAATTCAACTAACTTCTAGGTTTGATTTTGTTTCAAGGAATCCATCTCCTCTTCCATCCCTTTCTCTAACTTATTTTTAGTTTCAACCCGCATTTCTTCTGCATAACTTTCTAGTTCACCAAAATCAGTTAATAATACATAATATAATGAAGGATAATATCATTTAGGAGGTCTAATTATCCTGGAAGATCTTCTTACTAGAGTTTGAGGAGCCTTTTGTGGTTCTATTTATTTAATATTTTCTCTATTGGGACTATATTTACTAGGATTTCATCAAGAAACATGTGTTATGTTTGTTCCTCTTCTTTCTTCTTTCCATGTATCTGATCCTTATACATGAACTTTTCATTTAATATAACATCTCTACTCCTAATGATTTTGTGATTCCAAAAATCCCATAAATGATAACAAAAATCATTAACTCCATATCTAATGAAATTATACTTCTTGTATTTTTCCTCAAGCTTTGATTGATTTTCTATATCAATATGGACAAAAGCTTCATAACCAAAAGTTTTCAGAAATGACTAGTTTACCTTTTTTCTTGTCCATGCCTCCTCTGGAATACCACCATGCAAGGAATTTGAAGGTGTGTACTAAGATAAGTACCTTCATAGGGTTAGTATTGTCAAATAAATCAAAATAAAAACTAAATTACCATAAATAAAAATCTAATTAAGAAAATTAAATGACAATTGAGCACTCTATGACTCTCTAATTAGGATTGCTAGTGCAAAGCCCTCAACAAGCTTCTACTAGTGATAGCCCTAAAATGAGAATGAATGATAAACAAACCTTAAAGATTAATTCCAAAATTAAATAAGCCCAATTAGCTCTAGATTTTTCTTTCTAGCTTAAAATTGCAAGAGGTTTGATGTTATTCAAATATTTGTAGATGATTATTGATTGAATTATGCCGTGCTTTTATAGATTTTGGCAAGGGTAGGGGGTGGAGTTGATTTGATCATGGTTAAGTTGAGGTTTAGTCCATGGTTCCACCTTTGGAGACCATTTAAATATTTTGTCCTCAAATCTTGGGACAAGAGGACAAAATGGGTGGACAATATTCTTTCTCCTTATGTGTGATGGAGATTCAATGTTAGCTTGATGCATGTGAGCTTGGTTCTCAAATCCTATTGGTTGATGCATTTTATCCAGTTTGGTGGTTGAGGGAAAATTAGGATTTATTAATTGAAATTATTTAATATGTTTAGCCATGTGTACCCCTTGAATGGGTTAATTTGATTTAAATGAACTATGCACTTAATTAGATCAAATGCACAATAAATTGATTTATTTGATTTAAATTGATTTTATGGCTTGTGATTTTTAATTAAATTTGGATTATGGCTTGATTGCAATTTTGCTTTGATTTTAGCTTGATTTGATTTTATTGCATTTATTTTTCCTTGGTTGCTCACATGAATTAATCTTGTCCATTTTTAGGTGATTACAAATGCCCCTCTTTAAATCGATGCACGAAGCGTATCGGTTCAAAGAATGTCCTGATCATTTTGATGCGAAAATCCTGATTAGATTGACGTCTGATTTGATGCTTGATAGAAGATGTAGATTATGATGATTGGATTGATGTAGTTTGATTGATTTGAAGTCCTTGATGGTCATTCAGATGATAGGTTGTATGATATGGTGTCTGATTTGATCTAATTTGATGTTTGATGCCCCTTTCGATTGATAAGCGAAAAAAATTTCAATAAAAGACAAAGCTTTGATTTGATGGTCGTGCCCTTGATTCATTGATTATGATGTTGTTCCTGATTGTTCGTGTGTATGCCCCCTCGGAAATGAAATGAAATTTGAGTATAGGTCAAAGATATTATGTTTTCGAATCAATTTGCGTTGAATGAATTCAAATAATAATAAAAATGCCCCTGATTTGGCTGACCGAGTGAAAAATTTGGGTCCCTAGTCATTTTCTGGTCAAAGATGCCTCTTTTAGGTCAAACTGGGCTATATATAGGGGAAAAGGTCTTTTAACTATTCATTTTTACCTTCCCTTTTGACTTTTTGCTTTGACCCTTTTTCAAGCTTTCTAATGATGGTGATCCCGATTCGTGAGCATAGGTTCGAGCGAGACCACCATTATCTGCATCCACCTAGCTATGGACCTTTGGTATGTACTCCGAAAACTTTCTCTGTCAATATTTGCATTTAATTTGAAATTTTTTGGATTTTTCTAGAAAAAACTATATTTTTCTCATTTTTCAAATTAAATAGCACATACAATAGTTTTAGCAATGCATACAAACTTCTTAAAGCGCATCTATGATTTTCAAAGCACATATGCAAGTTTTAGTAGCTTTGTCAATGTGCTTTTGATTATTTTAGTAGTGCGTACAAGGGTTTCCTGTAGCGCGTACACATTTTTGTAGTGCTTTTGATAATTTATGCAGTGCGTTTACCATTTTAAACTGTGCTTTTGATTTTTAGCGCTATTAAGCATTAAAATAGCGTGTGTACCCTATTTGGTCAAATGTGCATGCTTATAAGTCAATTTTATGATCCGTCTACTGTCATCAATCAGTCAATTGGCTTAGGTATCAAGTTTGGTTCATTGTGAGTCGTATGATGTCAATTCTAGTCATGTCATATTAATTGTTTGATGGTCAATCTTGATTTAGCTGATGGATGATGATAAATTTTCCGTCCTCTCTAAAAAGAATCAAGAAAATTGATTGTGGTTTGATTAGGTTTTGATTGTTTGATTGACTTAAGATAATCCAATATGTAATGATTTTGATTTCTAATGTGTTTAACTTGCTTTTACAGGCATAGCTTAAAAATCTTGGTGTCCGTGGCCTGTACCCATTTCCATTTAGCATGATAGATGACTTGAGTGGTGTAGAGCATCGAGTCATTGGCCGATGTGGTTTGTCCTTTCTTCTCTCTCTCTCTCTCTCTCTCTCTCCATCGATTCTATGTGAATCAGGGTCTACTGATAGCTATGATAGAGCGATGGCACTCTAACCATAACACTTTCAACTTGCTGATGGGATCATGGGGGAGATGACCATCACTCCCGAGGATGTGTATCAGCTACTCTGCATCCCTACTCATGGGGAGTTGATATATAATGACCAGGTGTACGATGGGACAACATGTAGGCAGGTATTTGTTGATCCTACTATTGGGGATGAGTCTATCCAGTGGGCACAGTTTCCATCCTTTTTAGTGCTTCATGTGGTTCTCAGTGCACTCATTGGTGGTTTCCTGGCACCTAATCGATGAGGTAATAGATTTTGCATTGGTTGGAGGAGGATCTTAGAGGATATGATTGCGTAGCCTTGCAGATTCGATTAGGGCTCTTGTGTACTTGCTCAGTTATATGATGAGCTGCACGATGTGGTATATCATCGTGGGGCCACTCTTTCTATTGGGGTGGTCCTTTTATACTTATGGACATGGAAACACATCCTTTTCACTCAACCTATCTCTATTTGACACCGTGATCTAGGCTGGCCCTTCACTTGGATGTATGAGGGTATGGTGGTGCAGGCCCATTTGGGCAAGTTAGACTACTAGCATTGTATCATTGATGACATTGATCAGGTCATTTGGTGACTGTACATTGGTTGTGAGGCATGGATAGAGGATGTAACTGAGTTGCCTTTTATGTGTATGTCTCATTGGATGATAGGGCAGATGCCCTTGATTATCGAGAGATTTTGCTTTTTGAGGGTCCTACACCAATTCAGCCGCATATAGGGTATGCCATAGGGATTAGCATTATACGCCCAAGTATAGGTTGAGAGGTCCTTATGTGGCCCACAGATTGAATATCAGACTACTCGTGAGGAGTTGTTGCAGTTGCCCCACCTTGTGTGGGATATGAGGGACCACATTATAGATGCAGGGATGATAGATGACTATGTAGTGTGGTTCGCTCTGAACCTGTTTATGAGGTTCACTGATCTAGCTAAGAGAGTGCTAGGGATTGAGGAGTCTGATGATGATGATGGGGATGGTGATGGTAGTGGTGGTGGTTGGAGATGAGGTCATTGGCATGATGGGGTCAATGGGGTGATTGAGGAGGAAGGATTGTTATGCATGTCATTGCTACTACTCATATTCCTCCTAGGCGTAGAGTACAGATGAGGGGTGGTCAGGTGAGAGTCAGGGGAAGACCTTATAGAGCCCTACATTTGGTGGGTGTCGATAGATTGGCCAAATGGGGCCAACACAAATTGTGGATTTACAGGCAGGTGGGTGCACAGGTTGTTGCTGATGTGGATGCCCATGTTGCACAAATTTTGTTAGATCAGGCACAGGGTCCTCTGACACCTCGACCTCCACAAGATCCTCCTACACAGACTCCTTATTCTTCTTCCATGCCATCTTCTTCTGCACTTCCATCTTCTTCTATTCCATCTACTTCAATTCCATCTTCTTCTATGGCTCCCCCACAAGCTCCTCCCACACAGGCTCCAATGTATGTTGCTGATGTTTGGGTTCTATAGTCTGACATATCAGAGATTAAACAACATGTCAGTCAGCTGGGTAGCATGATGCAAGCCTTCATGGTTGCCATGAGTCAGCACAGGCTACAGGCTAGCTCGAGCCAAGGTCCTGATCCTGGTCCTTATCCTAATGGTGTCGGTGGTTTGGGTGGTTGAGATTTTTGATTTGATATACTTATTCTTTGATGTACATGATGTTCATTTTTTATATCGAGACATTAGACTCACATTATTCTTTTACCAGTTGATGTTGTTTATGATTTGATACTTGTTTATACTTTGATGGACTTTGATTTCTAGTCACTAATGGACTTTAATGATACTATGGACATTGATATTCATTTGATAGATTTACTTTATATGATGCCATCATGTGTTGGACTTTATTTCACATGTGATTTATATGATATGCAGATCTATATGATTCTATCTCTACATGCTTTATTTTTATGCTTTTTCAAATGCAGTTTTATGATATGAATGCACATGTCTAATTATGAGTTAAATGATTGTCTTACTTATGAAATAGTATAGATGGATGCATGTGATACCTGATTTAATGTTTATGATATATGATGATGTTATTTAATGACTTTAATGATTAATGCTATGTGATGATGCTTTATGGATGCAAATGATACGATGCGTTATGGATGTATGCAATGTAATGCCATGGATAAAAATGGGATATAAATGTGATGCAAATGTGATGGATGTACCTACATGATGCAATGTATGGATGTTGATGTTTTAATGATTAATGATAAATGTTATGGTATATGAGATAAATGATATATGGATTAATGATGATTATGTAAATGCAATGATATATTATATATGGATGGACTGATTATGTATATGTAAATGCAAGGACCTAATACACTTATTTTTTTAATATAATTCAATGTGTAAATGCAATGGACTTGATGAAATGCTTCTATATGAAAAATGCAATTTATCAATGATATGAAATGCAATGTTTTAAAAGGAACTTAATGAAATGCAATTAATAATGTCCTAATGATGTAATTAATGCAACTATAAGATGACAATTTATCAATGAATGCAAACTAATGTAATGCAATCTTAATTGAACCTAAATGACCTGATGAGAATGATTATGAATGATTTTAAAAATGAATGCAAATTAATGCAAATGAATTTAAAGGATATGACTTATAATGATAATCAAAGATTTGTTTAAAATGAATGCAATGAATGTGGCTAAATGGAACGAACTAAAATGAATGCAAACTAATGAAATACAATTTAAATGAACTTAGGTTAATGTCCTAAATGGATGCAAGATTACCATGAATGAGATGAATCTAAAAAATGCAATTAATCTAATGCAAAGCACCTTTGTTTTTGAGTTGATTTTGATTTCCAACACACTCTATCACATATAGTTTTTGATGTGCGGTTGATTTTTTTGATTTGATTTTTTATTAACTCCACCCCCTCTTCCTTTTTTTTTCCAATTTATGTTTTCAAACTAAGAAATGCAAATCACTTAAATGCATTTAATCTAGGATGGATGCAACTAGCTGTCCCTATTCATCAATTAGGAGCTTATATTCATCATTGGGCAGTTTTGGAATCCTGAAATTAGTACAACCATCACTAGTTCAACTATGATGATATGAATACTTCTTTCCCATTTCATGGTGCTTTCCCATTCTTGGTACAACTATCACTGATTGAACTCAATCACGAGAGTATGAATATCGATTTCATCAGATTCTATGTTGCAAGTGGATTTTGGTATTATGATATTTACCATCAAAATATCCAAGGTATCCGGTTGTGTAAACAAACAAAGATCTCAGTTTTCCATATGTACATATCCTCAATGATTCTTTGATGATCATGTTATTAGACAAATAATATATACTTTAAACTTTGACCTTAAGACAGTCATTCATAAATCAATAAAATATCATGCTTTCATCATAGCTTGTCTAGTTTAAAAACTTTTCATCGATTCGCTAGAAAGACATGATTTCCTCAATCAAGTCAACACTTAGAAATTTTTTTGCATTGTTTCTTCAAATCTATATTTCAAGTATAGTTCCATCTATTTCATATTTTTAATCTTGATAAAGATAAGGTCTTTGTGAGATCTTGGATCAAAATTTTGTATTTAGTTTGATTGATGTTTGGATTAGGATTGAAAATGATTGGGTAAATGTTTCACTTGTGCTTTGATGAATTGGTTTGGTGTCAAATTGATGTTTTCTTTGATGAATCCTTCCTCCTTTAGAGTATATTTTGCCCCCAGTTTGATGTAATTGCGTTGTGGGACTTGGGACAATTTGTAGATTAGATTGGTGATGAAACCTTTAGGTACTTGCAAATACAATTGTGGAGTTTTATTATGCAATATATACAAATGCTGGCGAATGCAATATTTACAAGGATGACCACTAGGCATGAGACTGACTTGGACTTTCAATGGTGCCTATTTACCAAGTTTTCATCGATTGAATGAATTTTCTCTATTTTTTTTGTTTTTCAAGCTTTTTCCTTTTTTTTCTACCAAGGTGCCTATTTGCTAGGTTTTCACCAGGGTACTTTTTCTCTTTTTTATTTTTATTTTTTTACATTTTCTCTTTTTTTCAATTTTTTTGTTTCCATATCATCAAGGCGCCTACTTTCTAGGTTTTCACCAAGACAACATCTTTTTTGAGGATCATTTATGAATGTTTTTGGCTTTCTTCATGCTCAAGTTTCCACTATTTTTTATCT
Organism: Chamaecyparis obtusa; assembly: GCA_027943335.1. Classification (NCBI taxonomy): domain Eukaryota; kingdom Viridiplantae; phylum Streptophyta; class Pinopsida; order Cupressales; family Cupressaceae; genus Chamaecyparis; species Chamaecyparis obtusa. The sequence continues at coordinate 129,828 of BSBK01004707.1, read as the reverse complement.
TTTATGCATTTCTAATTTGTTTTCTATTCTCTGCTTTTCAATGTTTTTGAATTTTTCAAGATCTCTTTTGACTATATACAATAAATAGGATTCTCTCTCATCTGATTTTTGAACTCTTTTTCTTTATACGTGTTATCATTTTAGTTCACACTAAATTGGTAAATTGACAATTGTTTTACAGTGAAATATGGATTTGATAGTTGTTGTTTTAAGTTGCAGAATGATTTAAAATTTTGAAGATAAAAGTACATATGTAGCATTACAACTGTAAACATTAGAAAACTTGCATAAAGGTACACCTATTTGATACTACTATTCAGATTTTGAAGATAAAGTACATTACTTTTTGCATTCATATTAACATTGATGTTGTTCTCTAAGTATTGATCAGATCTAAACTTTTAATTTCATAAATGATCATTACACTGAACATTCAAAGTGAATGTAATAAACAAGTATTTCCTTCATAGGTTACATCTTTCATATTGAAAAACTTAGAGAAGATGTACAATGTTGAAAGTAAGAGAGGAGCATCATAAGGTTTAGGGGTCCATGCATTGCCTTTAAGAGGTCTTATACATGTTGAGGCTGATTGGTTGTATCATTTGAGTCTTTAGCTTTGTCCCTGTTTGTCATGCATCCTAAGTTTTCTTCTAGTTTTTCCCTACATCATGGAGAGAGAGAAATAGTTGGATCCAAATTAGATCTAAGAAATACATGGATACCTAAAACAACATGCTACATTCACACTTTCAGAGTTGTAATTCAATGAAAAAGACCAATGCAAGAGCAAGAGAGACAAAGGTTGAATATAGAGAGAAACATAGTGCTAAAAGTTCACAAAAATTACAGATGAAGAAGGAAGAAAACATAAAAGGTAATCATTTTTGTACTAATATTGTTTGTTTCATGTGCAGATTGAAGACTAAGTAGGACACACAATCATTAAAGTATATGCAGGAAAAGTACATGTTCAAAATGAGCTTCATGTCATGAATATGACTCATGGGAGTCATGAGCCCGTGCTCGAACCCCATGGGTGATAGTTCAATGTGCAAAGTAAAATAAAGATGCTAAATGGATGATCAAGTGCTACTAACAAAGTGTTGCATAGAAGTAATGGAATCACAAATCAAATAGTGAGATAAGTATGTAGAATTCATTTTAAAATAGAAAATTTATATGTTGTTTCAACCTGGTATGCATTCACAGAAGTGTCATTCACATTATATCAAGTTGAGAAAGTATGTACTTAAGTTCTATTCACTAATGGTATTAGACAGATTCTTTGTTTAATGCTATTCAAGATAGTAATATCTTTGAATAAGAAGAAAAATAGTATAGTTTTGCATTTCAGCAGTGCATAAAGACACCATGCTTATAGTGGTCAACTTCAGTGCATAAGCATGTACTATTATAAAAAAATAGTGCATAGGTTAAAGAGGATTATTTATGCTGTTGCAAAGAAACATATGGAATTAATAGTGTTGTATGCAAACAAGTGTTATATTTAGAAATAAAAGCTTAACAACAGTATTGTTTGGGCATATTCAAAAGAAAATATTATGTAATGCTATGGTTAAATACTGTTATCTATGATCAACTGTTAGTGTCATAGTTGGAAAAAGAAGAAAGATGCATCTATATAACAGTGCTGATATATAATGACAACCATGCTGTCTTTCAAGAGGAGGCTACTTCAAGACAAATGATAAAGTTCATTTTCAGTCATGTGAATGCTTTAAAAGGAAATAAATGCTACATGAATTCATCATATGATAGAGTAACAATATGACATAAGGATGTCCAATAAAACTTTAGTGCTCAAATCACATTTATCTGTTTAGCAATTAAGGACTTTGCTGGCATGGTTAATGTTCATAGTCAAGCACAAACTTTCAAGCTAAGAAGCATTGCTATGTTACAGCCTAATAGAGAGAGAGTCAAATATGGTTGCTATCACTCCAGACAAGTGACAACATTACTTCAAGGCACAGGAACAGTCACTCTCTATAGTGGATAGTAAATAGCTAAATACACAATGAAATAGAGCTGGAGATTAGTGCTAGCAAGGAAAATAGTAAGATAATAAGTGTTAAAGAGAATAGTGCAAACAAATAATATCAAAACCTAGAATGAGTTGCTGATAAAAATAGATACCCATATCAACTACAACACAAAATCATCTATGAAAAGCATGGTGGAGGTAATAAATAGCAGCTGGAGAGTACTCAAGCATTATAAAGGCTATGAGAAAGAATAATGTTTACAACAACATGTTCAATGCCAGTCAAGATATGAGTACAAAGTAAAAGCCCAAGATCAAAGCATACAACCCGTAAGTTTCCAGTTATGACGAGCCCCAACAAATGGTAAACGAGGTTGGAATTTAAAATGAGAATCAGAGATCAACTAGCATGGAGAAATTACAGTTTTTCTTTTAACAACCAGTAAAAGAATCAAAAGTTAATAGCAAGGAAAGAGGGGAAAAGTAATACTTATCTAAAAAATATCAAGTTCTAAGCTGAGTTATTATAGCTATGTTCAAGAAAAGCTAAGTACCAGTTGATTAAAGCCCATATTTAATGCCAGTCATGGTATAACCTGAGTATAAAGTGAAGGTTACAGCTGATCAAAGAAATATACAGCCCGTGAATAATCTTCTACAGTTGTGAGTTCCTTGCTGTGAAGAGTAGTGCTAGTCAAGTCAAGGGCCGAGTTCATGAATATAGTGTGAGTTTATCAAATATCATAACCTGAGCTCTAAATCAAATAACAAGCAAAGGCTTCAATATCGAGACCACCAGTCTAGCTCCAAGTTACTTATAGTCAAAACCCCAAACTGAGCTTCACGCAAGCTGAACTCTATGAATATTGTGAGTTTCAAATAAAAGCCTAAAAAAGATAAATGAGGCTTAAGTTTTAATCCAAAATACTAGTCACGTTTGAGTCCAGTCAAGAATCCAATTACAAGCATAAGCATGGCTTTATAATGCAAAAGACTAGAAGAAAGCCATTGCAGGCGAGGTGCTCAAACACAACTTTTAGTCAAAGCATAGACAAATCAAATACAAAAGGAATTTTTTGTAGTTGGCGGCCCCATGAACTAGATTTTAACCCTTAGTTTTTCCTCAAAATGTGAGAATCAAGAATGTGCCAGAATAGATAGAATTTGAAGTCCATTTCCAGAGATATTAATACCATTGAATGTTGTAATAAACTTCCAGTCAATGCCTTGAAAATGTAACTGCCAACTCACATTTGCCTTCGAGAAAATCTTTATGAGTTTTAAAATTATATCCCAATAGTCATGTCTTGGCTTTAGAATTTGTAATAGTTGAACTTAGGTTTAATTTATATGTGGGGTGGGTTAAAATATTGAGTTTATCTCAATAACATGTTGTAATAAATATTGGTAATATCTTATAAAAGATATATTACAAACTACCAATATTAGGGCTGAATTTTAGGTAATTTAGTGCATGATTTGGAGTCAAATTAGGAGGCTATTTTATAGCTAAAGTGAGAGCATTTCTAGGATTTTTTCTTCAAATCTGACCCTCATCATGCATACCTTAAAATTAGGGTTATATATTTGTTTAGAGGCTCTTTAGAGAAGGGAACTTGATTTTTGAAATTGGCCTTAGAGGCTATATAATTGAGCGTCTTATTCATTTGTAATGGTTCAGAGTTTGAGGAAAAAGAGGTATTAAGTGAGCTTATTGTTCCTTTACCCTTTTCCTTGTGTTTTGTAACCATTTTTGCAGAGTTTGAAGATAATAAAATTGGCCTTATTATTCGCATATATTTTCTAGAGTTCTGTCATTGAGCCTTTCAAGTTTTTCTACATTTAAGTGTTTGTATCTTTTAAGCATAGATTAGTGAATTGTTCCAATTCCTTTTCTAATTTGTAAAGAATTAACCTTTTGCAGAAGTTACCTATTTGTTGGTTGAATTCTTATTATTAGTGGTACCAAACCCTAATTGTGAGTTTTAAACCATCCTAGGTGTTGAAAAGTGAATTTAATTATAGAATTTAGTAGTGTGTGTTTGATAGGTATATATTTATGATTCTAATAAATTTGCATCCATTTTGGTGTATCACCCCTTAGTATTTATTTTTTAGTCATCCCTTCTCCCTTTTCTCAAAGTTTAAAAAATCAGTATTAGGTGATATTCCAAATCTATAGGAACCGGCCTAGAATCTGGAGATTTGTTCTCTTTCCCACAAAGAGTTCATTTCCATGTTTCAACAGGAAGGCTATATTTTCAATCAAGATAGAGGTGGATTCCTGATTGACAATAGTTTTTGGCACACTCGGTGGGACACGTCTTGTTTCACAAGCCTGTTCAATGCATTATTTTAGTTGTTGTTTTGGTGTGAGAAGTGGTTTTCAGCCTTAAAGAAGGCATTGGTTCTAACACCTGGTGGCTCTATGAGGAAAAAATCTACTGGTTTTAGGAGATCAAGTGTTGGTATTTTTTCAAATCATTTTATATTCAAATTTCCAGTTTATTACATGAGTAGAAATGTCAAATTATTGTGGGCAGCAAGAATACTTGCCACCTTATTATGAAGGAAATGTCCATGAAGTTACTAATCAGGTGTATCATTTTGAGGGTTCTACCAATTTTGTTCAGAATGATTTTGTAACAACAGATTATCAACATGTTCCCCCTGTTTGTGAGCCTCTAATTCCTTTGCACATTGTGTATCAAATGGATATTAATGGAATTAGGGATCAGGTTATGATTCTCGGTCAAAGGATTGTTGACCTTAATGTGGGTTTGAAGGTAGATCCATCTCTGCCCTCACATAAAGATGAGTTTGGATATCATGAGTTACAAGTCCTTTTGGGGGGTTGGGCTCACCAGATGCAAGAAGATAAAGAGAAACAAGGATTTGATATACAGATAGAAGATTCAGCTTACAAAATTTTTCAAATGATCATGCTAATATGGAAGATGAAATATTCTGAGGATAAAACAAAAATAAAGCAGCATATGTAGACTCAAGTAAAAGAACAGTTTGATGCCAAACAAAGACAATATGATCAAATTTTCTATAACTGGAAGCACAGAAGAAAGTTCATGAGAAAGAGTTGATGAGTCATAAAGAATTAATAGTTGTCATGTTTTCTATAGGTGTAAAATATGAGGAAAAATTCCAAAGAAAATTTTCAGCTCATGATGAGTTTCATGAAAAAGAGCTACAGGAGCACAAAGAGAAAATAAGGCCCCTGATTAATAAAACAATTAAGTATAGAGAGGCCAGTAAGATACATTATGAAGAAGCCTAAAAGTATAAAGAAGATATTTAGAAAAGGGTTTTATTTGACGAGCTGCCAAATTTTGCTGAAGAGGACATCATGCATGAACAAACACCATTATCAAGTTCTAGCCAAGTAGATGAAGAATTGAATCCTATCCTCATGCAAGAGTGTGAAGAAGGTGCTGAAAACTAGAGGGTAGAAGCACTAGTCCCAGGACAGCAAGAGGAGCCTCAGGACATTAATGTTTTGAGCATGCATGACAACAACAACAAGGTAAATATAAATCCTCTTCCATGCAAAGATGAAAATTAGGATGATGAGTATACTTTTTGGGATGATTTGGAAGTATTTATGAAAGAATTAGATAACTATCACTCACCTCCTCACAAAGAGGAACATGTTAAACAAGTTGTTGAACACATAATGGTGGCTGAATCTCAACAAGAGCATGAGAATGATCTTGATAAGATGCTGGTCCAAAAGGAGACAAGTGTTCGTAGCGTTGAAAGGAGGTTTCAGGAGTTTGATTTGGTTCAAACGATACAAGGAAATCAACAGATCATTAATGATCAAGAGGTTTGCAATCAACAATACCAGGTAGATGAACCAATAACTCTTTCTCCTAATTCTTTTGAACTTGATTTCTCTATTCAGAATGATATGGTGATTGAAGATACAGTTAAAGTAATAGAAATCAGTAGTATTCTAGAATTTATTATTACAAGAGGCTACCGAATCAGGCATATTTTCAGAATGAAGCCTGAGTCTAAAATTTTAGACATTATAGAGAAGGACCAACACATTTATTCACCTTAGATATGCATTGATTTTGATCAAATCTAAGAGGTATGTGATCTAGTCTGTTATTTTAAAGATATGCTTCAGGAGTTTCAAATTCTTCAAGTCATATTGCATATCTTTTCAGTTGCACGTATGTATGCATCTCATCCATTATTGGTGAGAAAAGGAAGCTATTTAAATCAATCTGTTAATGGATGTATCTGAGGCTTGGATGATTGGTTAGCTTAGGGTAGGTTAGACATTTTCAGTTTTAGTTTTTTTTCTCCAAGTGTTGGCCACAATAGTTTCAATTTTCAATTAGATGTTTGTTTCAGTTAGTAGTTGGTAGTTTTCTGAAGGCTGAAAGTTAGACAACTTCATGGCAGAATTGTTCATAAATGTATACATTAATCCTAAAGTGAAATATTGGATATTCCAAGCTTTTGAATTAGGCACAATGGCCACACTCCAAATTAGGTCATCCATGACCTTTCCTAACAACTTGCATACTTCAAAAAGAAGATAAAATTTTCAGGAGAAAGTACTTGATATTATTAAGAAAATGGGCTCAAATTTGTTTTCTACGTCATGCTAGTTGTTTATAAATCTATAACTATATCTCATCGGCATCATCATACAGATGTATACCTCAAAATGAGGTAAAGTCACTCACAGAACTGGTATATCACCAATATGATGATGTTGAAGGCAGACAAACACAAATTTCCTAAACAACTGACATGAGGTCTTTAAGGTCAGTTTCAGTTTCAGTTTTGCAGTTGAGTGGTGTGTTTAAGTTTTCAAAATTTTCTAAGTTTTTCCAAAGTTTAATAAGATTCAGTTTTGTCAAAATTCAAGACTCTGTGCCCAATGGTCTGCAAAAGGAAACTGGTCTGTTTGTTAAGCAGACAAACACCCCTAAGAGGTCACTAGAAAATGTTATCATTTTAGCTCACACTAAATTGGTAAATTAACAATTGTTTTATAGTGAAATATGGATTTGATAGTTGCTGTTTTAAGTTGCAGAATGGTTTAAAATTTTGAAGCTAAAAGTACATATGTAGCATTATAACTGTAAACATTAGAAAACTTGCATAAAGGTACACCTATTTGATACTACTATTCAAATTTTGAAGATAAAGTACATTGCTTTTTGCATTCATATTAACACTGATGTTTTTCTCTACGTATTGATCAGATCTAAACTTTCAATTTCATAAATGATCATTACACTGAACATTCAAAGTGAATGTAATAAACAAGTATTTCCTTCATAGGTTACATCTTTCATATTGAAAAAATTAGAGAAGATGTACAATGTTGAAAGTAAGAGAGGAGCATCATAAGGTTTAGGGGTCCATGCATTGCCTTTAAGAGGTCTTCTACATGTTGAGGCTGATTGGTTGTATCATTTGAGTCTTTAGCTTTGTCCCTGTTTGTCATGCATCCTAAGTTTTCTTCTAGTTTTTCCCTACATCATGAAGAGAGAGAAATAGTTAGATCCAAATTGGATCTAAGCAATACATGGATACCTAAAATAGCATGCTACATTCACACTTTCAGAGTTGTACTTCAATGAAAAAGACCAATGTAAGAGCAAGAGAGACAAATGTTGAATGTAGAGAGAAACATAGTACTGAAAGTTCACAAAAATTGTAGATGAAGAAGGAATAAAATAGAAAAGGTAATCATTTTTGTACTAATATTGTTTGTTTCATGTGCAGATTGAAGACTAAGCAGGACACACAATCATTAAAGTATATGTAGGAAAAGTACATGTTCAAAATGAGCTTCATGTCATGAATATGACTCATGGGAGTCACGAGCCCATGCTCAAACCCCATGGGTGATAGTTCAAAGTCTAGAGTAAAATAAAGATGCTAAATGGATGATCAAGTGCTAATAACAGAGTGCTGCATAGAAGGAATGAAATCGCAAATCAAACAGTGAGATAAGTATACATAATTCATTTTAAAACTGAAAATTTATATGTTGTTTCAACCTGGTATGCATTCACAGAAGTGTCATTCACATTATATCAAGTTGAGAAAGTATGTACATAAGTTCTATTCACTGTTGGTATTAGACAGATTCTTTGTTTAATGTTGTTTAAGATACTAATATCTTTGAATAAGAAGAAAAATAGTATAGTTTTGCATTTTCAGTAGTTCATAAAGACACCATGCTTACAGTGGTCAACTTTAGTGCATAAGCATGTACTATTATCAAAAAATAGTACACAGGTTAAAGAGGATTATTTATGCTGTTGCAAAGAAACATATGGAATTAACAGTGTTGTATGCAAACAAGTGTTATATTCAAAAATAAAAGCTTAACAACAATATTGTTTGGGCATATTCAAAAGAAAATATTATGTAATGTTATGGTTAAATACTGTTATCTATGATCAGCTGTCAGTGTCATAGTTGGAAAAAGAAGAAAGATGCATCTATATAACCATGTCGATATACAATGACAACCATGTTGTGTTTCAAGAGGAGGCTACTTCAGGACAAATGATAAAGGTCATTTTCAGTCATGTGAATGCTTTAAAATGAAAGAAATGCTACATGAATTCATCATATGATAGAGTAACAATATGACATAAGGATGTCCAATAAAACTTCAGTGCTCAAATCACATTTATCTATTTAGCAATTAAGTACTTTGCTAGCATGGTTAATGTTCACAGTCAAGCACACACTTTCAAGCTAAGACGCATTGCTATGTTACAGCCTAACAAAGAGAGTCAAATATGGTTTCTATCACTCCAGACAAGTGACATCATTACTTCAAGGCACATGAATAGTCACTCTCTATAGTGGACAGTAAATAGCTAAACACATAATGAAATGGAGCTGGAGATTAGTGCTAGCAAGGAAAATAGTAATATAATAAGTGTTAAAGAGAACATTGCAAACAAATAATATCAAAACCTAGAATGAGTTGCTGATAAAAATAGATACCCAAATCAACTACACCACAAAATCATCTACGACAAGCATGGTGGAGGTAATAAATAGTAGCTGGAGAGTACTCAAGCATTACAAAGGCTATGAGAAACAATAATGTATACATTAGCATGTTCAATGCTAGTTAAGATATGAGTACAAAGTAAAATCCCGAGATCAAAGCATATAGCCCGTAAGTTTCTAGTTATGATGAGCCCCAACAAATGGTAAATGAGGCTGGAATCAGAGATCACAAAGATCAGAGATCAACTAGCATGGAGAAATCACAGTTTTTCTTTTAACAGCCAGTAAAAGAATCAAAAGTTAACAACAAGCAAAGAGGGGAAAAGTAATACTTATCTCAAAAATATTGAGTTCTAAGCCAAGTTATTACAGCCGTGTTCAAGAAAAGCTAAGTACTAGTAGATTAAGCCCATATTTAACACCAGTCAAGGTATAACTTGAGTATGAAGTGAAGGTTACAATTGATCAAAGAAATATACAGCCCGTGAATAATCTTCTACAGCTATGAGTTCCTTGCTGTGAAGAGTAGTGCTAGTCAAGTCAAGGGTCGAGTTCATGAATATAGTGCGAGTTTATCAAATATCATAACCTGAGCTCTAAATCAAATAACAAGAAAAGGCTTCAATATTGAGACCACCAGTCCAGCTCTAGGTTACTTACAGTCAAAACCCCAAATTGAGCTTCATGCAAGCTGAGCTCTATGAATATTGTGAGTTTCAAATAAAAGCCTAAAATGACAACTGAGGCTTAAGTTTTAATCCAAAATACCAGTCACGTTTGAGTCCAGTCAAGAATTTGATTACAAGCATAAGCATGGCTTTATAATGAAAAAGACCAGAAGAAAGCCACTGCAGTTGAGGTGCTCAAACACAAATTTTAGTCAAAGCATAGACAAATCAAATACAAAAGAAATTTTCTGTAGTTGGCAGCCCCATGAACTAGGGTTTAACCCTTAGTTTTTCCTCAAAATGCGAGAATCAAGAATGTGCCAGAATAGATAGAATTTGAAGTCCATTTCTAGAGACATTAACGCTATTGAATGTTGTAATAAAATTCCAGTCAGTGCCTCGAAAATGTAACTACCAACTCACATTTGCCTTCGAGAAAGTCTTTATGAGTTTTAAAATTATATCTGAATAGTCATGTCTTGGCTTTTGAATTTGTAATAGTTGAACTTGGGGTTTTCAAAAGTTAGGTTTAATTTATATGCGGGGTGGGTTAAAATATTGAGTTTATTTCAATAACATGTTGTAATAAATATTGGTAATATCTTATAAAAGATATATTACAAACTACCAATATTAGGGCTGAATTTTAGGGAATTTAGTGCATGATTTGGAGTCAAATTAGGAGGCTATTTTATAGCTAAAGTGAGAGCATTTCTAGGATTTTTTCTTTAGATCCGACCCTCATCATGCATGCCTTAAAATTAGGGTTATCTATGTTAGAATAACTGAGAGGGGGGTGAATTAGTTATCCAGTGTCCCAATACAAAATGTATAATTCAAAACAACTTCTTCAATTTCTGCTCCTCGGTAAACAATAAATACTTTCACTATTTGTGCTTTTACCGATTACTAGTCTAATACCATAATAGTTACTGAGAAAATCTAACACGTAACATGCAAAGTATGATAACAAACAAATATTACAATCAACACATAACACAAGAGATTTAACATGGAAACCCTGTAAAGGGAAAAACCACCTGGGACCAGCAACCCAAAATTGTTCACTCTTCTGAAGTGAGGTCGGTTAAGATCCAACCCTATTAAAGGTTTACAAACACACTGTCAGGTGTGACCTTGTTAGAGGATTTTAGACTAGAAGTTATCATCCAACCAGCATTCACTATGGGTTTGACAGGATAACAATGTTCATTCTATGAATGATACATCATAAGACTTTCAGAGTCCACTCGGTTAAGAGATTTTGACTATTTACAAATGGTTAAATATGTAATAGTAAATGACCTACCTTAATACAACTTCAATTGCAGATTACAGATCAATATTCAGTCCTAACAAATCCTTCTGACCAATATTACACTTCAGATTCAATACTATATCAACTTACTATCCGTCGGTAATTGCTCTTTGTAGCTCGGTAATTATTCTGCAGCTCGGTTCTTACTTAACTAGTATGATCAGAATGCATGAAAACCTTGTTCACGTGATATTGCTACAATTTCTACTTCTTTCAGCATCGTTCCATAATGAAATTCTAGTCTCTTATATAGATGGGTAAATCATTTTCTTCTCCGCCATCAGATTTTGCCGCTTAACCACATTCATAGATTTTGCCACTTCAAAATTTCTCAGCTGACGTGTCAATAACACATTTCAATATACTTCGTTAGATCTTACTTTAATTTTGTTAGCCATCAATCTTCATAACAAACATTATCTATTATCACTAAAATTGAGATACTTTACAACTCATCAATCTTATTGGCTAAACTAATCATTTAGTTCATTCTGTTCTGTTTGGTTAACAAAGAAATGTGTCGGTGAATACTACTTAGTTAATACTATGATTGGTATACACTACACTCCATCGGTGTATACTGGAAATGCTTCATTTACCGACAACACTGCTTTGTGTCTTTCAGCTCTATACTTCATCATAGATGAATGCAACATAATAAAGTCAATATCATCAAGTCATAGACTCATCAACAAGTTACACAATGTGTTCCTTATCCTCATCTATCATATACATCTTTTCCTCTTGTAGATTTCTCTGTTCTTCATCTCTTTCACCTTTCTTTAGATGTCTCGGTATAGTAACTTACAAGATAAGTGATGTCAAACTAGTTGACATCAATGACAACATAATACTAATTTAATCATATTAAATATCTAATCAGTAACTCCTCAGTGATCTTTAATCATAGATTCTTCAATTATATTCCAAATCAATTGTAGTCCAACAATCTATTTCTTTAGAGGCTCTTTAGAGAAGGGAACTTGATTGTCGAAATTGGCCTTAGAGGCTATATAATTGAGTGTCTTATTCATTTGTAAGGGTTCAGAGTTTGAGGAAAAAGAGGTATTAAGTGAGCTTATTGTTCCTTTACCATTTTCCTTATGTTTTGTAACCATTTTTGCAGAGTTTGAAGATAATAAAGCTGACCTTATTATTCACATATCTTTTCAAAGTTCTGTCATTGAGCCTTTCAAGTTTTTCTACATTTAAGTGTTTGTATCTTTTAAGCATAGATTAGTGAATTGTTCCAATTCCTTTTCTAATTTGTAAAGAATTAACCTTTTGCATAAGTTACATGTTTACTAGTTGAATTCTTATTATTAGTGGTACCAAACCCTAATTGTGAGTTTTAAACCATCCTAGGTTTTGAAAAGTGAATTTAATTGCAGAATTTAGTAGTGTGTATTTGATAGGTATAGGTTTATGATTATGATAAATTTGCATCCATTTTGATGTATCACCCCTTAGTTAGTATTTATTTTTCAGTCATTCATTCTCCCTTTTCTCAAAGTTTAAAAAATCAGTATTAGGTGATATTCCAAATCTATAGGAACCAGCCTAGAATCTAGAGATTCGTTCTCTTTCCCACAAAGAGTTCATTTCCATGTTTCAATAGGAAGGCTAAATTTTCAATCAAGCTAGAGGCACATTCCTGATTGACAATAATACCCTTTAAGTTGCTTCATGGGTAGAACCTTTTCAGGTGTATACTATTAATGGGTTCTTGTAACTCTTCTCCTTTATAATCAGCTAGTTTGTAAGCGCTAGTGCCAAAAGAAGAAGTGATAAAAAAAGGGCCTAACCATTTTGCTTCCCATTTTCCTTTCTTTTCCCTTTCTTCTTGATTTTTGGGATTTTCTTGCAATACTAGGTCACCTATTTGGAATGTCCTCGGTTTAATATGTATGTTGTAGTTCCTTGAAATTTGATTCTGATACACTTTTAATTGGTCAAAAGCTTGTTGATGTCTTTCATCTAGCAGCTCTAGTTCATGTAACCTAGGAACTCTATAGTATTCTTCACTTAATAACCCATGTAATGAGACTCTCAAAGATGGGATTTCTACCTCCAAAGGTAAAACAACTTCTGCTCCATAGACTAGGGAGAATGGTGTAGCTCCTGTTGGTGTTCTAATGCTTGTCCTATAAGCCCATAGAGTTGGGTTTATTTGAATGTTCCAATCCCTACCTGAATTATCCACCGTTCTCTTCAATATTTTTAAAATGTTCTTGTTTGTAGCTTCTACTTGTCCATTACCTTGTGGGTAATATATTGAAGATGAGTGATGTACCACATGAAATTTTGTACATAGTTCTTTCAAATCCCTTTTTTTGAAGTGTTTTTCATTATCTGTTATGATGGCATGAGGAACACCATATCTAAAAATTATGTGATTTAATATGAATAAGGATATCTACTTTCCTGTGGCAATGGATAAGGGTATAGCTTCCACCCATTTGGTAAAATACTATGTTGTAGTAATGATGAATTTTTTACCATTTGAAGAGGTGGATAAATAATCCCTATCAAATCCAAACCCCATTGATAAAAGGGCCAAGGTGTTCTCATATGATGAAGGTATTGTGCTGGCACGTGGATTAAGTTCCCATGGTACTGACATTTTTGACAAGTTTGTGCAAAGTGACACATCTTTCTCCATAGAAGGCCAAAAATATCCTATCCGAAGGAGTTTCTTTGATAGGGTTAAACCATTTGAATGTGACCCACAAATCCCCTCATGAATTTCTTATAAGGCTATGGTTGATACCCTCTTTCTCTAGACACCTTAGAAGCATTCCATCTAGACTCTTGCAAGACATGTCAAATATCAGGGTATAACGAGAAGCTTGGCGTATAAAGCTTTTCTTTTGGTTTTTGGTTTGGTCCAAGGGTAAGATTTGGTCTTTCAAGTAGGTGTAAATGGCTCCATACCAATTCGAGTCATGTCCCATTAGTAAGCAAATGGTATGAGGATGGGAAGGGTCAAATGTGGGTTGCTCAACTTCTTCTACCAGGAATTCATATATGGCACTTTGATATGATATTTGGAGAAGTGATGCCAAAGTAGCCATTGCATCTGTTGCTTTATTCTTATCCCTCGGTACTTGCTCAAATTTGATTAGAGTAAAGTATTTCTTGAGATTCTCAATCATGTTCTTATATGGTATCAGCTTATCATCTTTAGTTTGATATTCATCATTCATTTGATTAATCACTAGTTGGGAATCCCCATAGATTTGTAGCTCTATTACTTTCCATTCTAATGCCAACTTTATGCCAATGACCAATGCTTCATATTCAACTATGTTATTTGTGCATGGGAATAGCAATTTTTATGATTTTAGAATTGGAGACCCTTGAGGAGTAATCAATAGTATCCCTGCTCCTAAACCATGTTGTGTATAGGAACCATCGAAATACAATTTCCATGTCTTTGCTTCAACATTAATGATTTCATAATCTGAAATTCTACTTGGATTAGATGTTCATCATGTAAAGGGGATTCCGCTAGTTGATCAGCTATTACTTGACCTTTGATAGATTTCTGATCCACATATTCTATGTCAAATTCACTTAGAGCCATGACCCATTTGGCCAATCTTCCATTCAGTGTTGTTTTGCTGAGAAGGTATTTCAAGGGATCAATCTTTGCAATTAGACAAATTTTGTGGGATAACATATAATGGCATAGTTTTTGGGAAGAAAAAACTATGGCTGAACATGCTCTTTCAATGAAGGTGTAGTTCAACTCATACTTCACCAATGTTCTACTTATGTAGTAGATGACCTTTTCTTTACCAGTTTCATCCTGTTGAGCCAAGAGTGCCCCTAATGCATGTTCTATCGTTGATATGTATAAAATTAAGGGCTTGTCTCTTATTGGTGGCATTAAAGTTGGGGGATTCATTAGGTATTTCTTTAATAGTATGAATGATTCTTCATACTTCTCATCCCATTTGAAAACTGTGTCCTTGTGGAGGAGTTGAGTAAAATTGTGGCATTTTTCTGCTAATTGAGAAATGAACCTTCTGATAGATTGAATCCTTCCCTGAAGTGACCTCATTTGACTTATGTTTCAAGGTTCCCCCATTTCCATGATTGCCTTTACTTTGTCTGGGTCTACCTCTATCCCTTTTGCTGAAACTATGTATCCCAATAGTTTTCCTAGTGGTACACTGAATGCACATTTCTTTGGATTTAGCTTGACTTTGAATTGTTCTAATCTTGTAAATATTTTTTCTAGGATGGGTAGATGTTCCTCCCTTGAGTGGGATTTAGCAAGTATATCATCTACATATTCCTCCATGAACTTGTGCATCATGTCATGGAATATGGTTGTCATGGCTCTTTGATAGGTCGCTCCAGCATTCTTTAGACCAAAGGGCATAGCATTCCAATAGAATGTCCCCCATGTGCATGTTAATGCCATTTTTTCTTGATCCTCGGGTGATATATTTATTTGATTATAACAACTAAACCCATCCATAAGTGGGAACATTGAGTGTCATGTTGTTAGATCTACGATGGTGTCTATGCTCGGTAGAGGAAAATCATCTTTAGGACATGCAAGATTAAGATCTCTAAAGTCCATGCAAATTCTAATAGATTTGTTTTCTTTGGAAATAGGCACAATATTTGAAATCCACTCGGCATAATCAATGGCTCTTATAAACCCTACTTTCAACAATTTTTCCAACTTCACTTTTATAAGCAAAGCTATGTGTGGATGCATCTTTCTCAATTTTTCTTGACCGGTCTTACTCCTTCTCTGATATTCAAATGATGCATGATTAAATTCGGATCTAGTCCAGGCATATCATCATACAACCATGCAAAATTGATTTGTTTTTCTTTGAGGAATTTGATGAAATCCTTTCTTTCTTCATTAGATAGGGACATTGCTAAGTGAATGATTCTTTCTGATTCTGACCTGATGTTAACTTTATCTGTTGGTTCAATCAGGATGGGTGATCTTTCCTCATAGTGCTTGGGTAAAGTATCCAACCTTTCTTCATTAGGTGCCTCTGTTGGGTTTTCACCTTTGGAAATGTTCTTTATTTCTTTTTCTTTTTGATTTAATGTTGCCACAATGTGGTTTTCAACATTAGATTCTTTCCATTTTTATTTTTATTTTTTTTTGAACTAAAAGGTTGAATACTCCCCTTTGTCACTCCTTGATATTCCATGGTAGAAGAAGGCTCAACCACATTAAGGTATTGGGACACCAAGTTATCATTCAAGAATGTGGGGAGGATGGTGGGTTCGATGGGATCCCACTCAATTAGGTCTGGATAGATAAGGGACAAGGGATTGAAGTTTTGGGTTGGTTGGATAGGGTTTAAGGACATGACCTTATTTTAAGGTTCAAACATTGTATCGCTTAAATCTATGATATGTGCTTCTTCGAGATGCTTCTTCGAGATGCTCTAGAGAACTAGGGTCAAAATCTTCCTCACTAGAATCCTCTTGGGTCTCTAATGGGTAAAACTCTCTTGGATTAAATCTAGGGTTAGATTCCCCTATAATAGGTCTCCATGTTGGAACATAAGGCTCTCCTACGCATTGATTTCCTTCAATTTCTTGACTTGGCACATTATCTAAGACCTCTTGGCTAGAACTTGGAGCTTGATTCTAATTTGATCTGGAGGCTTGTTCTTTTCCCTTGCTAGGAGTGTAAGTATGGATGGCATCAACCTATTTACCTTAACATGACTCACTTGACAATGAGTCCCATTCCCAATTGTTTGAATCCTTGTCACTTTGGGAACCTAGTTGTAAGATTTGGTCACAAACCAAGGGATACTTCTTTTGAGTGTACCCTTGTTCTAGGTACCGCAATCCAGTCTTTTCTTTACTATCTCTCCATGACATTTCAATAGGTTCCATTAGCCCTTCGTTTCTTGTACCTAAAGGCCCTTGTCATTTATACCCCATATTTTGCATTATTTGAAATCCTTTGCCATATTGATGAGTGAGAATGCTTATGTTTTGAATGCGCTTTTCATGAACACTTGATTCTTCATCCTTATATAGCCAATTTAAGATTTCATTATCTTCTTCAGCCATGGATGAATAAGTGCTTTCTCTTACAAAGTAGTCATTATATTTATGAGGTAGATTAGATGGTCTTCCATGGGATTTTGGAGATAAGGGTAGATCCATCATGGATAAGGAGTATTCACCTACCCCTTTCTATTTGATTTGACATTGCTTTTAGAAATTCTTAATCATGTGATCCATCTTTTGATAATGAGCATACTTGGTGTAAATTTGAATGGATCTTGCTTGGTCTCCTTTTTGTTCCTCATGACCCCTTTCCTCACTAACCTTCTCTTTTCATTTTGTCAATGTAGTCAAGTTAGTAGGACTTTGATTATTTTCAACAACAATTTCTTTTTCTTCCTTTTCTTTTCCCTTCAAAGATGGAAGACCTTGTGAACATTGCCCTTGTTCTATTCTTTGGGAAATAGACCCTTCTGCATTATGTGGGACTAAGGAGTCATTAATAGGCTTTATGTTATTACAATATTGGAAGGGGTTCGAATCCCCGCTTACCATGACTTCTTGTCCCATGTAGGTAAATTTGAGGCATTGATGGTAGGTTGAAGGTATGACCTACATTTCATGGATCCATGGCCTTCCTAATAGAATATTGTAAGTCAATTTTAAGTCAAGGACTTGGCAAATGGTCTCCTTTTGCATTGAACCAACTCAGATGGGAAGTACTATAACACCTTTGGATGCTCTTTCTTCACCATCGTAAGCTTTTATGGTTATGTTTTTCTTAGGATCAATAGCTTCCTCCAAAAAACTTAAGGCTTTAACCAAGTTCAAGGTACAAATATTCAGACCGACTCCCCCATCAATGAGGACTCTTTTCACTCTATGCTTGTGGATTAAGACCGCTATATGTAAAGGCAAATTTTGTGGATGGTTTAAAGACATATTATCTTGTTCTAAAAATGATAGACAATGGGGTGCAACAAGATGGCCAACCATGTTTTGGAATTTATCCGCATCTAAATTTAAAGGCACATTGGTCTCCACTAGGGCTTTTTCTATAATATCCTTATGGGTTGGTGAAAGCTTGTGTAATTCTATAATAGAGATTTGAGTAGAGGTTCTTTGCAATTGTTCTACCAAATTATATTATTTCAAAGATTAAGATTAGGTTTGATTTGGTAAGATGATTCTTGGGGCACCCCCTGGTAGAGTGATCTTCGATGCTTTCCCCCTAGTTACAACATTTGATGTTGCTTCCCTTGGCTTCTCTTTCACCACAATCACATTTATGGTGTTTTCATTACCACTTAGAGTATTGATGGTGTTATCATAAGTATGAGCAAAGTAAACCTTCTCATTACCTCTTTTGTTGTTATGATTGGTATTTGATGATTCCCCCTTTTCATGGTTTAGAAATAGATTTTTGAAAGCTGTATGGTCCTCATTATTTTGAGGCCCTTACACTTTTATTGTTCCATCATCAATTAGGTCTTGGACAAGATGTTTTAGTTTTATGCACTCATTCATTTTATGTCCTTTGTTGCGATGGTATTCGCAATGATGAGAATCATTTCACCAATTGGGCTTGATTTTGGGTTTATATGGCCTCAATTTAGGTAAGATAATGATTTTATTAGCCACTAAAGTCCTTAATGCATTTTCCAAAGGTTCACCTAAAAAGGTGAATTTTCTTTTCTGGTATGTGGAAAAGAATGGTTTCGATTTATTGACATTGTAATTATTAAAGGGATTATTGTTATTATTGTTGGTATTATTGTTGTTGTTGTTGTTAGGGTTATTGTTATTATTATAAGGAGCTTTGGTTGTTTGGTTGACATTATACGTTAGATTCGACACGCCTGATAAGTTAAAGGGAGTAGCCTTTAAGTTGCGTGCTTCCACAACTCCATCATTCACAAGATTTTTATTATTGTTTTTCAACCATAGTCTTGGTTTGTCATTGTGATTATTGGCTCCCTTATTATTTTTATAATTAGATAAGTTATGATTGTTATGAGTGTTGGCATAGGGTTTATTATCTTTGAATAACTTGATTTCCCCTCTCTTAACCAACACCTCTTCAATTTTTATCCCATTTTTGATAAGATTTTCAAAAGTAGGGGGACATTGAAGTTGGAGCCTATAATTCATCTCCACATTTAGGTTATTCATAAATATCTCCATCTTTTCCATTTCAGGTATGCCTCATGGATATCTTGCGAAGACTGTTCTCCACCTTTGAAGAAACCCTAGGAAAGATTCACCATCTCGTTGTTTAGTGTCACATAGGTTAAGCATGGTGATCTCATGCTCAATGTTGTAGGAATAGTGAGTCATGACAATGAATAACCAACAACAAGGTCAACTAAGACCTATAAGAACAAATGATACACATATAATACTCAAACTACAATACGATCCAAATCTCATTAGCCAATACTTAGATAGGACCCAAAGAATCACCTTGAACATTCTACAACTTCACCAAATCCACACCAAGAATTGCAACATGTTACTTCATCAAGTTGTCTTAGACCTTAATGAAGAAATATTGACACGTTACCAAATATGATCACCATGATCAATGCAAACCATCAAATCAATCTTAACACAATCCAAGAATACCAAAAAGAAGTGATAATAGCTTCTTGAACCTGTACATCAACTCGATCTCAAAATAAAAACTCATCTCTGCATTGAATACCAGCAACACTCTATCACACTAAAAATTCATCCGTTGAACTCTGAATTGTGAACAACACCAATTGTAGAAACAAAAATGAATTCCAATATTACTATCAAATTCACATCATCTGAATCAACCACACTGATCCTCACCAAACTAATAACTCAACCTTTGACATAGGAATACTGAAATGAAGTCTCATAGGTCTCTGAATTGACATACTCATTTTTTGAAAAGATAATAGGCATGTATTTGAAAGAAAAAAACAAGAGGTTGTCCATGGTATTGGACCAATCTATTCCGCCAAATTGAAGAATGGATAAAAATAAAACCATGTTGTAACGAAGAATTTTCTAGACCAAGAATTTGTAAACTTTCTTCTAGGCCTTGCAAATAGATTGGAAAGGAATGGATGCTTTATTTTTTGATCAATAAAAGGCTAAATCTAGAATATATTAATCTATATAAAGTTCATATAATAACATAAATAATAGATAATAACATAAAAGATTAAAGTATGTATTAGTACATGGAGAATTCACTCCCAAAAGCCAGCAATAGTCCATGATATCATATCTAACAATAGATAAAATCTAGACTTCATTTTCAATTCTCAAAATCATACGTCCAAAAAGAGACAGCCAAAAAAGGGAAATTAGTCTTCCCTGAATTATCTTCTTTTTCTTCATCAGATCCTCGTATTCTCCTTTCCTTACATGAACTACTTCTCCTAGAATGGGCTAACTCCTTTCTCATCCTCTTTCTCTTCTACTTCTCTATTCTAAATTGGTGCCCTCATCTATCTTTTTCTGCATGTGAATCATTGACATGACTCTTTTGGCTTGCATAAGCACATGTTCTTGGGGGGTCCTCATTATCACATGTTATGAAATCTAGTCCAAATCCCATGGCTCCATGTCTTGCAGTGGAGGAGCTTAAAATTTGAATATCTTTAACAAACCAGCTTCCATATTTTTCATTCTCTGCTCACCTTCATTTTCTATTACCAAATTTTAGATTCTGAGAAAGTCTATTACCCACTTGAGGCCTTCATTATGTTGAATTTTCTATAATTTCATCAGAAAATCTATCCTCTCTCTAATGTTCCACCTCTTGTATCTAAAAACCCTCATCTCCTTAATTTATAATATTGGGTATCTCTTTCAAGGGCGCCCATTGATTATAGTCACCCCATCATCAATGAGCCTTGGGATAGTGAGATTATTGTCTATATTTCTCAATAGTATAGTTAAATCTATAAGGGATTTATTTGGAAAAAAATTCCTATAAATTATTTTAGCCACCCTTTTGGTAATGCCAACATGCAAATAGATTTCCAATAAAACCATGATAATGTTTGTATTAACTTGATACCTTTGATTAGCTCTGATGAAGTCATTGCCTAAAATATCCAAGATTACTTTTACCACCATGATGTGTCTGTCTTGAAGAATTTCTATCACCATCCCTAGAAAAGAAACCTTCCTTTTGGGGCTTGCCACTCTTAGTAGAATATGGGAGTCCATAATCATCATACTTCTTATATGGTTCCTCTCGCTTTTGCCATCTTTCAATTTTTGTAAGGATGAAGGGAAAAAAAACCTTGATAAAGAAAAGCTAGTGCCAAGGAAACATTAATGATCTCGATACGTGAAATCTTGGAAATATTTAAAATTATTGTAATTCCTTTAGGTTTGATAGTTAATTATGACTATTTCTATAGGTCTATTTGTTCCACTACCTCCTCCACTATCCGTTTTCACTAATATTAAAGCTTCTTTCTCTAATTGTCAGAACTCATACTAAGTAGTTTACTATTTTCTAACTAATAAAGTAAACCCTAAATTTGTTTAGTAATTTCCCAAACTTGTGTGCCGCCACTTGATCCACTTGTCAAGGCTCATAAATGCTCAATCTTTCCCATACCATATTTTGATTTTGTTGGAGTTGATAAGAAAAAAACCCATAGCTCCCAATAAGAACTTGCATGCAAACACCTGTCATAGAAAGAGAAAGAAGAAAGAAGCTACAAAGGCCTAAATGCATTGATCCACGAGAGAGGATCCATTCCTTGATGTGCAAAAAAAAAAGTTGCAATTCAATAATGAATGGTCTTTGTTACAATCTGTTATGAAAATAGATGAGATCGATCCTTATAAAGGAGATCTAGAACCCTAAAAGGGTGGAGAAACCTAGGTTGCATTATAATAATTAATAAAGTAATTAATTATTATATGCAAAAGTTTAGCTTAAGTAATAAAGAGATAATAATTGACTTAGTAGTTAAATCAACATGATTTAATTAATAAGTAAAATGAATTATTACTCTAACACCCCTCCTTAAGATGAACTTTGGGAGAAGCTAAAAACCTAGAAAGAACAAACTGAAAGCAAATGGGTCCCGACAACAAAAGGCATGATCGGGTACCCAAGTACAAAAGAGAGTCTCTATAAAAGAGAAGAAATAGAGAAAACCACATGGAAAAAACTCTACTCCAAAAAGAGATAGAGACTATTCTGAAGGACTGAAGAAGCCTCCAAAACTAGGAAATGTTCCAGAAAATAGGAACAAGGATGAACATGTAGAACATCACTGAAGCAAGAAGCTACAAACATTGTCAAAAAGAAATTGTTGATCTGAAGATCCTACACTGAAATAAAACATGATCAAGTAGAGAAGATTGAAATCTACATGAGTGCCATCAAAAGACACTTCTCGAATCAGGAGGAAAACAAGGCAAATAACATAACATGAAGATACAAAAGACTATAATCTGCATGAGTGCCATGAAAAGACACTACTCGAATTAGGAGGAAAACAAAGGCAAACACCTGAACTCGAAGATACAGATGGCATGAAAACACCAAAGTCTGAAGAACTGATCAATCATAGATGGAAGAGTGCTTCCAAATATAGGAAAGAAAGAGTTTCCATATGGTAAATGATCCATCTCACTAGAATGCATAGGTACCCAGCCATTGCATCCGCCTAGTACATAGGAACAAATACTGAATACATAAATCACACTATCAAACCAAGGAAGCAGAAGAACCAATAGTAGAAACCCCCCCATAATGCTGACAAGGGAGAGGTGATAGGTACACTAAAAAGGACATCGAATATGAACTTCATGATGAAGAAGAACCAATAACATCAAAGGTGAAGAGAGAGTACAAACACAAATAGAGATACCTAAAGCTAATGTCATTGGTGGAACACCCACCCATGGCATTTTATAATTGAGTGTGAGTACAAAGAGAACATAAATGTGCAAGATCCCATACATGAAATAGAATGACACTTTATCTCAGTGTGTGTACATAAAAGAATGCTAAAAAATGATGTATACACTGCTCAAAGAAGAGTGAAAGGCTGTTGAAACAAAAGAAAAGCCAAAGAAGAGCCATCCCCTATAGGGAAGAGATCCCAAGACTTGAAACATCCAAGATATTCACCAGAGTGTAGAAATGTAAAAAACCAAATAAAATATACCTAGAGTAGAATCTAAAAAATTGACTCATAGAATTGGAAAGATCACAGACTAATCTTTCCAAAAATATATCATTTGCCCAAAACAGAGTCTGAATGTGCAAGATATGGCTCCTAGAGTGTGAAAAATGAACCTCTGGCTTTGATAGAAAAAAAAAACACCATCAAAAAAGAAAAATCAGAAATTCAAACCTCTAGATCTAGATAGAGCTCGAAAAGAGCTTTTTGATGATATATCATTTGCAAAAAATGGAGACTAGATGCACAAGTTACGCCCCCAAGAAGGTAAAAAAGAAGCTCTGCCTTTGAAATCTTGGTGCGAAAAATGGAAGAAAATAATCCAAAATCCAAAATGCCAAAAAGATCTGCCTCTAAACAAGCTTTCACTGATATCTCGTTTTCCATTTTTTGACACCATAAGCTCAAGTTATGAGCAACAAACCAACATGTACTCTAATGGGCCCAAAAATGGTGTAGAAGGGTGTTGATGCATGCTGATGTTAGCACTTCATAGGCTTAAATTTGACAGCCAAATGCTCGTCACTGTAAAAAAACAATAGGCCCCTGGGCCAAAAATATGGGTCTTTGGTCACTTGAGTGACTAGAGGGCTTGTGGTTGGGGGTTGGCAGCCTGGCCCTTGGTCGTTGGCTCCCTGTAGATGACCTTAGGCTATGTGAAAAGGGGCTAGGATCGATAGTGAACCGCGCGGTTATTGCAACAATCATGTCGGTCACCGCGGTAGTGATGCTGGTGATGACCCCACCGCGGGCCACCAGGTGGTTTCTTTTGTGGTGCATGGGTGGAGCCCAGGTGGTGCTCCCTCACAATTTTTTATTTTTATTTTTGCATGCGACTACCGTGAAGTGCGTGCTAGGGCTATGCAACCTTATTACACAATTTTTTTTGCCTCAGAGGCCAACTTGTCCAAATTTGACAAATTTTATATCAAAATGGAGGTTCTTGGATGCTATGAGCTCAACGGTGAGGTTCGTTTGAGCCCAAAGTGCTCCAAAAACTAGTGACCTCCTCAGGATGCGTGCTAGGGTCGAACAACCCTAGTGCAAAAAAATTTGCCATAGAATGCAACTTTGTCCAAATTGGACAAATTTTATATGGTAATAAGGGTTCTTGGGCACTC
Organism: Chamaecyparis obtusa; assembly: GCA_027943335.1. Classification (NCBI taxonomy): domain Eukaryota; kingdom Viridiplantae; phylum Streptophyta; class Pinopsida; order Cupressales; family Cupressaceae; genus Chamaecyparis; species Chamaecyparis obtusa. The sequence goes on along the minus strand of BSBK01004707.1, from coordinate 105,493 downwards.
TGAACGTAACAGTGAGGTTTGTTTGAGCCCAAAGTGATCATAAAAGAGATCCCTTGAGATCCAACCAAAAATCCTCTAAAACATGCAGATCTGACAAACACGACCGAATCTCTCAAGAAGAGGACAAGGGAAAAAAAATCTGAAGCTTTGATACCATGTTGGAGTTGATGAGAAAACAACCCACAGCTCCCAATAATAACCTACACACAAACACTTGTCACAAAAAGAGAGAGAAGCATGAAGCTAAAGAGGCCTAAACACATTGATCCACGAGAGATGATCCATTCCTTGATGTGCAAAAACAAAAGTTTCAATTCATTAATGAATGGTTTGTGTACAATTTGTTATGAAAACAAAGGAGATCAATCCTTATAAAGGAGATCTGAAACCCTAGAAGGGTGGAGAAACCTAGGTTGCATTATAATAATTAATAAAGTAATTAATTATTATATGCCAAAGTTTAGCTTAAGTAATAAAGAGATAATAAGTCATTTTACTTAGTAATTAAATCAACATGATTTAATTAATAAGTAAAATGACTTATTACTCTAACAAATTTTTCTTTTCTTATCTTTCAATTGACAAGACACACAATAGAAAAGGCCTTGGTGGAAACTATTCCCACACAAATAGCCGACATCCCATCTTGACACAAATTACTATAGTAGCAAATTTTGAATTGCATTTATCACCATTTCCTATTATTATCAACTTGATCACCTACTTCACCAAAACAACTTATCAATTGATAAAAAAAATTATCCATCATGCCAACTACCAGACCAGACCTGAAATCCTTAACATCATTATTATCCTCTATGAATTATTGTATGTTAATTTCCTCCCATCAAAATAATGACACTCTAGATTACCTTTTCCATCAACTGCTTCCCCTCCCCAAAATCCAATAATCATCTCAAATAATACCATTATTTTGATAGTAATTTTGTTACTTGAAATACACAACAATTTATTAATAGCTATCTATTGGGCACACTAATGTCCCTTCCATTCCAGGAGGATAGTTTCATTTTGTATTGGGGAGGAGCTTCCTGTAATGTCCAAAATCCACTGGACATTACACAACTTAAATTTATACCAGAATTAATTTCTAATGTTCAGATTTCATTACTGTAATACCCCAAAAATGGGCTATAAGTTCATTAACCTCCTACATCGACAAATCGAACAAAATCGACATCAAAGTCCTAATCTAAGGCACATCTAAACATCATTGAATCATAATTGATTATCTTAAATTCTGCATCGGGGAATATTCCTAGTAATATTCCTAATCATCTTAATTATCTTTAATTTAATGATTATTTGGTGATAAATCACATTTATCCTAAGTTTGATTAATTGAATATTTTCATATTTAATTAATTAGATTTAATATTTGCCACTTAATTGTGTAATTAAATTTAATTCTATCTATTATTAATTGTATTATTTAATTTTGACAATAAATCAAAATTCCTATCTTTAATTGATTAAATTCTTATTTAATTAATTAAAGCATGTTGTCATTATTTAATAATATAATTTTTAATGAAAGTTTGGTAAAATAGTTAATTAACCCATAAATTAATTATTTTATTTCAAAAATCAGTTGAGTTGAGGATAAATCACTTTATTTATTTATTTAATTCTTAATTATTATGCATATTCAAAAGAAACAGTTAAACTCCAAATCAGAAAATCAATGCAAGTTATTGACTTTTTGGAACTCAACATCTTTTTGGAGTTCAAAAAGCTGATCTAAACTCTAATTTGAGTTAAAAAGTTGTTTTTGCATGATTTTGAGAATTAACTATCTTTCATGATCAGATAACTCAAAAATCAAGATGAGTTAATTTGAGTGATTTATGGCTTTTTCCCATGCACCTCCAAAGCCCTGGATTTCTATAAATTAAGGCTTTAGCTCTTCACAAATCATCTCATATTTTTGCACAATCACGCTGGAGAATTAGAATTGAAGAATCAAAGCTCTTGCGAATCGACATCTTTGTGAGATCAATCTTATTTTTGCATTCATATTTCATATCATTCTTAGATAGTTTCATATCAAGTTTTTCATATAAATAGTATCATATCAGTTTTCATTCTTTATTGCATAGAAAATATAAAAAAAAAATAGCTTAATTGTATTCAATTTCATATCCATCTTTTGCATCCAAATCCTTCATTTAGGTGTCGTCTAGGTCCCTGATCTCGATTACAATCTGAGAACACTAATCTCGCACCTATTAGAAGGCAGTAAATCGCTTGGTTAGATAGTCTTCAATTTTGCATGATTTTGATTTTTGCTAACCTCTAATGTTTTACTGAGTGTTGTGTCTACAGATCAGGTACAATTTTCACACACACATTTCTGGCGCCCACTGTGGGGCCCTGAAATGGGTTTCCAATTCAATTCTTTCAATTTCTATCTTTTTATCCTCGGGATCTGTGCAAAACTATGATTTTTAATTTTGTCCGTACATCTGTCGTATGAGTTTCTGACAAATGTCGTATGGGAGCATACCCACTGTCGTATGATACTCTACCCACTGTCGTACGACAGTCTATCGGATCGCGACTCATTTCATTTCATACCCACTGCCATTTGAGAGATAATCTGTCGTATGGTAGCATACCCAGTGTCATACGAGTTTCTGGACTGTCGTCTGAGAGAATACCCACTGTCGTACGAGTTTCTATACTAGTTTTTGACTGTCATTTCATTTTTCAGAGCAGAGTATCAGATTTGATTTTTATATTTCGGCTAACTGCTAATTTTGACAATTGAAATTCTCTATTTTTGATTGCTCTCTGCTGGTTTTGATTGGGAAAAGCGCAAGAATTGCTAAAAATAAGGTAAAATCTACTAAGCGCATTGCGAGGATCACCAGGTATTCTCCTTCATCTAATAACATTTTGATTTGGACTTAAAATAAATCTCTTATGTGTCTAGCTTGTGTGCGTCTTCTCATGCTTTTATTCTACACACTTGCATAATTTGATACTAGGTTGTGATCCCTTAAGGATTCATTAAGTAGTCTTAGGATACTTGTGATTGATCTTGATTGCTATCTTGGGTTATTGGACTCGCTAATCCGCCGGCCCCTCATTTCCGCCCCGTGGTTGCAATCTCAGCGCCATAAAGGGGAGGGGTCAACAGGACAGAAGCGTTAAATGTTCCACTTGGCAACCCTTTTGTGCTTTTAGGAACTCACTTGTTTTCTAAGTTGGGGACTCATTTTTAGCTTGTGTGAGGTGTCAAGTGTTCCACCTTGTGGACTCATCTCATATTTTCTTTAAGCGTTAAGTGTTCCTCTTTCTACTTTTTGAATGCTTTTGGTAGATTTACTTTTGGAACATATATCTGTGCTCACATAGTAATTAGGCCCTATGAACACTATTCGTGATTCTTGAGAGATTGGATTCCTAGCGAAATCTTTCTTGACGACGGAATCCTTGTAGGTAGAGAGGATACTTAGTGCGTTTCACATTCAACTTGGTTAGTGAGTCTTCTCTTATTGATCGACACATTCTCTCTCTGGAGAGGTTGATAGATCACGTGGGGTTGATATCATGAGCTTTGGTGAATCAAAATTGGTTAGTGCGTCTTCTCTTATTGATTGATACATTCTCTCCCCGGAGAGGTTGATAGATCACGTGGAGTTGATATCACAGACCTTGGTGGAACAAAACTTTGTCTTAGCGTGTCGGATTAATCTGCTTGCTTTGTTTGGGTTAAAAGTGAAGAGGTGTCAAAACCTTGAATCTGGAGCCAAGTCCCCTTGTGGTATACTATTGTGAGTCATCTTTAGAGAGGGTTAACCGTAGCGGACAATCCCTTCATAGGGAAAACTACATTAACGAAACCTCAAGCGGTAATAGCCATTTTCGCCATGGTAGTGACAGCTGCTATATAAATGTCCTTGTGGGAGAAATCTCCACAGGTATGGTTCATTGTTGGGTTGTCAAATCTCCCTAGCAGCTCTTGAAGATTAAGTTCTCGGACTGTGTCAAAACCCTGGTGCGCCGGGATTGGAGTTCACCCCTTTGAATCATAAAAGTTGCAGAGTTAAACCATTACTAAAAACCCTAGAGAGGCCAATTTTTTACTTTCAGGTATATGTGCGTTATTGCAAAACTTTTCAGAACATACACAATTAGTACTCTCAAGGATTAGCACAATTTGGTCACTTGATTGTTCATGCGCAAGGTTGCTTTTGCCCTTGTTCATTGTTTTTAGACGTGCTTAGAATCACTTGCTTGCTGTTCTGCGTGCTTGTTTATCTACTTGGCTATTAAAAACGATCAAATCTGGTATAACCTTCAAAATTTGGACAGTACAATTTGCAAACAATCCAGAACTAAAAACCTTAAATTTTGCAAAAATTGACGTAAAGTTCTTTCTGGAGTCAAAAGTCATTTCAAGAAGTCAAAAGTCATATGACTTTTTGTCAAATGTCATTTCAGTAAAGCCCATATGTCGTATGATTAAGAACCCAGTGTCGTACGAGTTTTCAAACCAGCAAAATTTAAGAAGCCAAAAATTGTTAGCAACTATCGTACGAGTTTTGTCAACTGTCGTTTCATATCTACCCAACTGTCATATGTGTTTCACAACTGTCATTTCATTTATACCCAACTGCCGTACGAGTCTGCAGAAGTGTCATTTGGAAAAATTTGAGAAAGTTGTCAGAAATTGTCAAATTGCAAGATATCCAATGTTTCCAGCCTAGATCCAGAATCTGTCAAAAATATCATTGTGTCAGGAACAGAGCAGTAGCTATTGAGCATTCTACCATTTTCCAAATTTGATCTTTTGAATCTGATCTAGTCTTCTGTTTGATCAATTTGAGTCCTTTTTTTATCTCGTGTCAAAGCCTTGTCATAACTATCAATCTTCAATCAATCTTAAAAATAAAAAAAAAATAGACTAAGTGTTGAGAACTCGTGTCCGCTATCTTTTGGGCGATCTATCCCATACATCCAGGGCACAGTTTCCTTCACCCACATCTCATCAGATTTTCAAAATTATCATAATCTTGACAAGGTTGCGCCATCCGATTTTCTCGAATCAAATTGTTCTTCAGTTGTCTTCATCCTTTTCTTCTATTTCATTCAAAGTTAATGGTGGAGACCAGAGCTTCTTCACACAAGAAATCAGAAGAAACATCTCAGAACTTACTTTTGACCAATACCCTGTGTCCAACTCTTGAACAACTCATCAAGTCAGGTATCTACGAAGACGACGGTCTCGGCAACTTTCGATTGAAAATTGGTTACATACCTCCTTTATCAACTCACAGAGGTAATCAGCAAACTCCTCCTCAATCTATTCCAGGGAGCCCAAAGACTCCTACCATGTCTCAAGCAGGGACAAACCACGATTCTCTAGGAGGAGGATCCCAGGGACACCATTCTCAGCATAATGCTGACCAAGAACCTACCCCCTCTGAAATCCATCGATGTCAGAATGACGGTGAATTCAAGAAAATGATGAGCCATTTCTTGAAAGTGGATAGAGAGGCATACTTTTTACAATTAGCCCAGGAAGGGGCTAAGCTTCCTCCCAACTTTAACGTTGATGATATAATCACACATGAGGAAGAAACTCCACTCACAGCTATGAAAAAATAGATGCATGCTATACAAGTTGAATTTAACAATCTTAAGAAGGAGAAGGAACCCAAGGAGTTCTCCATGGAGGCCCTATGTCCTTTCCCATTCGACAAAAACTTGTATATGCCACCATTCCCAAAAAGAGTGGAGATACCAAAGTATGACAAATATGACAGACACTCTGATCCTCAAGATCATGTCAGAGAGTTCTGTACGCAATCCATGGAATTCATGCATGAACCGACTTATCTAATGCATCTTTTTCCTAGATCCTTGGGAGGAGCATCCATTCAGTGGTTTTCAAGATTACCTTCTACGATCAAAACTTTTGAGGAATTGATTAAATTGTTTTATCAACAATATTCCTACAATATTCAACATCCGATTACCATGATCGATATCTGTAACCTCAAGCAATATCCAGGGGAATCATTCCTAACTTTTCTCAAGAGGTGGTGAAAGAAGTTTTCTTTATATGCTAGACCAATTCCCGAAATGGAGAAACTTGAAATCTTTATCAATAACCTTGTTCCAGAGCTCAACTATCCATTACAAATGTAAGATCATGTATCTTTTGATAAAATGGTGGATAATGCAATCAAGATTGAGAAAGTACTTGTCAAGAAAGGAGAAATCACACTTCAAAAGGACAAGTCTGAATCGGGATCTAGCTCAAAAGATAAAAACAAGAGCTGGAATAGAGGTATCATCTCTGACGGTGTTGTTGACACTATCCACACCCCATCAAAGGCACCGGCCTACAATCTCACCCTTGCCACCAAAGCCATTGAAGCTTCAGAGCAAAAATCTGCTGAACCATCTCCAAAGAAGCCATTCAAACGATGGGATAATAAATGAAAGTTTACTCCCCTGGGAGAATCTTTGGAATCTGCTCTGAGGACCCTGATAGATGATAACATGATCTCTTTACCACCAATCCGAAAACCTGATCCGGATCCAAAACCATATTGTGGAAAGATAATGAATTCTGTGCTTTCCATCGGACTAAAGGCCACAGAACTAATGGATGCTTCCATTTGAAGCATACCATTCAAGACTTGATAGATCAAGGGGACATCACAATCGATAATCCTACTAGCAATAATGATCACACAGCATTTATAGAACCTTTTCCACAACATGGCAAGGGAGTTTCCACTTCTCAGCCTAACATGGGGGCAAAAGTCAACTATGCCTACCCTGGAAACGATGCTGTCATCAATATGGTGGAACCATGCCTCTCTGAGAGCTGTAATGTCATCACGATTGTATGAAGAGATAGAAATCATTCCTTAGCTAATGCAGTTACCAGATCACAAGCTTAGATGCATCTGAAAGGACAAACACCAAATTCATCTGATGTCCCTAAGATACCTTTCAATCTTACATCTGCTTCTAAATAGAAGGTTGCCTCAAAATCTTCCAATCCAAAGGATACTAGACCTACATTTTACAGCATCGTCCAACAACTCTAGCACACCAATGCCAAAATCTCCATGTTTGAGTTACTTCGAGTATCTCCAGCTCACAGGGATATCCTAGACAAAGCTTTGCTCAGCTCTAATGTTCCTGATGATCTAGATCTAGACAGGTTCCAGACTATGGTTGGTCATCTAACATCTCCGCAATATATCTCCTTTTCAGAGGAAGATGACAACTCCCTAAGTCACCCACATAATCAGCCCTTGCACATAGAAGTCTTGATCCAGAACCATCAAGTCAAACGTGTGTTGATAGACGGGGGCGCAGGCCTCAACATTTGTTCTTACAACTTAATCACACAGTTGGGATTCTCAGAGATGGCTATTGATCCTCGAAAGAAGATCACTATAAAAGCCTATGATGAACATGAATGAGCTTCTAAAGGCACCATTGTCTTACCCATCTGAGTGGGTCTAGTCATCAAAGATACCACATGTCAGGTGCTCGATCTACCATTGGCTTACAATATCCTTCTAAGGAGACCCTGGATACATGAAATGCAAGCTATTCCTTCGACATACCATCAATGCTTGAAATTTCCCTATGAAGGAGTGGAGGTTACTATCCCAGCTGATCTGAGTACAACTTGCAATACATTGAAGGAAAGTGCCGATAAACTTGTTCCCAATAACAGAGAATCTTCCATCAAGCAACAAAATGTGGCTTCCACATCTAAGATGGAAGACATTGCTAAAGAGATCAATATCAAAGAAAATGGGATGGGAGAATACACTATAGAGCCAGTCTTGTCTCTGACATCTCTCCCAATCTCACCTAAGTCGTATGGCCAATCCTTGAAGCAGTCTAAATCAGAACCTAAGGAACCTATGGAAGCATACAAAAGACATTTTGTGGTGGAGCAAGTATCTAAACAAGAATTTGAAGAGGATGAAGCTGTGCTGGCATGGCTATATAAAGAGGATTCTGAATCTAAAATTGTTCAACCTAGTGAATCTATAGCACCTACAGTCCCTTCTACTTCATATGGTCCAGGAAACAAATTGATAGCCAAGATGGGATATTCCGGTCAAGGACCTCTAGGAATTAGGGGAAAGGGTCTCGTGACCCCCATTTCACACATTGGTCAAGCCAAAAAAGATACTGGTGGCATAGGGTTTAAGAAGAAACCCTATCATCTCAAAGGTGGTTGTTCTCATGTCATAGAATAAATTGCACCAGGAGAACCCCTTCTTAAGAAAGAAGACATAGAACCCTCTGATGATGATTCAGATAGCTCTGAACTTATCCCCTATGAAAAATTTCCTAAAGAGATCAAAGATCTTCTTGATGATACAGATGATCCTATCAGAAGAATTAATGTAGTAGAAACACAAGAACCTACTGTAACGCAAGAGATGGTTGCACCACAAGAACCAGCCAATCTCGAAGGCAATCAAATTGATCCAGAAGAAGGGGGTAGTTATTCTGACACTGATTCCCATGAATATGAATTCAAGTCAGAGACCGAGGGTAATCCTTCTTGGGGTATTCATCCTGATTTCACACATTTTCTAAGATTTCCTAGAGATTCTGAATTAGAAGATGAGTCAAATGATTATGAATGGGGTGCCATTCTAGAAGAAGATGAGCTTATAACAGAGAAATCTATTGATGTTATTCACCAATATGTCTCTCAACCCAACGTAAGTCTAGAGCGAAACAATGAACTTAACGTGTCTGATCCACCTATGGCTGAAGAGGACTCCCATGATGATGTTGAGCCTATTCATGAATTAAACATTTTGAGCTGTAATATCACCTTTGAACTTGAGCGTCGGGTTAGGACCAATGATGACATATCCACATCCGTGAACACCATATCCCAAACCTTTCTCGCTTTGACTATCCAACGCCCTGATCTTATCGACCAAACGTCCACAAACCCAAACCATGGTATGTATACCTTCCCAAATGACTATGTCCTTGCCTGCTACCTCAATGCAGTTGAGCCTATGAGTACTTCCATCAGTGAACCGAGCGTCAGCATGACCGAGTCGGACATCAAATATCTTAGTCAGAAAAACAAGATTAAAAAGAAAAAGAAAAAGAGTTCTGAGGGTGAAAACCACTTTGTGGCAGTCTCAGAACTGACAAAAGTAAAAAGAAAAGATGTATCTGAAGGTGAAAACCTCTCTGAGGCACCTAAGGATGAGATATTTGATGTCCTTCCGAGTCATTTATAGGATAGATCTCCAGTTCTGATTGAGCCAACTCAATCCATCAATTTGGGTACAATAGAGGAACCACAATTGGTACATGTAGCACAATCTCTATCAGACGAAGAGAAACAAAACTTCACTACCTTCTTATCAGAGAAAAAGATCAACTTTGCATGGAAATATTCAGATATGCCAGGATTGGATCCCAATCTCATTATGCACCATCTATCCATTGCTCCCGGAGTAAAACCAATCAAACAAAAATTGAGAAAGATGCATCCTCATGTTGCACTCTTAGTCAAAGCAGAACTAGAAAAAATCCTAAAAGTTGGATTCATTCGTGTCATAGACTATGCTGAGTGGATTTCCAACATTGTACCTATTTCAAAACTAGATGGTTCAATCAGAGTGTGCACAGACTTTAGAGATGTGAACAGAGCATGCCCTAAGGATGACTTTCCACTACCTAACATTGATATGATAGTGGACATGACTGCGGGCTATGAAATGTATTCCTTAATGGATGGCTTTTCTGGATACAACTAAATCAAAATTGCTCCAGAAGATCAAGAGAAAATAGCTTTCACATGTGCGTGGGGAACTTTCTATTGGAATGTTATGCCATTCGGACTCAAAAATGTTGGAGCTACATATCAAAGAGCAATGACATCTATTTTTCATGATATGATGCATAGAACAATGGAAGATTACATAGATGATACCTTGGCAAAATCCATGATTAGAACTGAACATCTAACAGACTTGAGCATGATCCTCGACAGAATGGAAAATTTTAGTCTTCGACTAAATCCTAAAAAGTGTGCCTTTAGAGTCACTTCTGGAAAGCTCCTAGGATACATCGTCTCCAAGAAAGGCATTGAAGTTGATCTAGCTAAGGTCAAGGCTATAATAGAGATGCAACCTCCCACAAATATCAGTCAAATGAGGATGTTGCAAGGCAGAGTTCAATCTATCAGAAGATTCATATTGCAGCTAGCGGACATCTCACAACCTTTTACAAAAACATTACATAAAGGTGTGACCTTTGCATGGAATGAAGAATGCGAGAACAACTTTAAACATATCAAGAAGTATCTATCAAATCCACCTATATTGATGCCTCCTATTCATGGGAAGCCATTAATATTATATGTCTCCGCAACAGATACATCACTGGGGGCATTGCTAGCACAGCATGATGAGAATAAGAAAGAAAGAGCCATCTACTATATCAGCCAAACTTTAGTGGCCTATGAGAAGAACTACTCAATGATCGAGAAGGCATGTCTAGATATGATCTTTGCATCACAAAAATTGAGACACTACATGTTAGCTCATACCACTCATTTGGTAGCTAAAATTGATCCATTGAAATATCTCCTAAGCAAAGCTGCCCTCACAGGTAGAATAGCTAAATGGGTCATGCTCTTGAGCGAATTTGACATTGAATATGTTGAAAGAAAAGCTATCAAAGGACAGGTCATTGCTGATCAATTAGCTGAAGCACCATTGTTTGATGATACACCCATGCAAATGGAATTTCCCGATTCCTCTATCATGCACCTCTCTTCTAGAGCATGGCAGTTATTCTTTGATGGCTCCTACACACAGAATGGATCCGGAGCAGGCATATTGTTCATCACTCCTCAAGGATACTCGATACCCAAAGCATTCAGATTAAAGTTTCCTTGCACAAACAATATTGTTGAATATGAGGCACTTCTCAATGGTATGAAAATGGCAATACAGTGGAGAGTTACAGAGATGCACATTCATGGAGACTCACAACTGGTCATCCACCAAGTCAATGATGTGTACCAAACCAAAGATGAAAAGCTCATTCCTTACAAGAGAATGGTGGATGATTTAAAGAAATACTTCATCTCTATCACATTTGAGCAAATACCCAGAACGGAGAATAAGGCTACCGATGCAATGGCGACATTATCTACTCTTTTACAGCAGCCCGAACATGAACTACGCTACAAGTTCCTAGTGGAAGCCCTATCCTATCCTGCATATGACTCCCCTGAAACCCGCATGATCTGCACTGTTGTAGGTTATGACTCATCTCGCTACAAAAATCTATTCTCCTATCTCCACGACCAAATCATCCCTGACTCCTTTAACCGTTTTGAGAAATGAAACCTTATCCGATCCGCATCCCGATATGTCATCATTGGTAATGATCTGTACAAATGAGGTCTAGATGGTACACTGCTTAGATGTTTAGAACGGGAAGAGTCTCAACGTGCATTAGAGGAAGTTCACGAGGGTATATGTGGGTCACACTCGAATGGGTTAACGTTAGCTCGAAAACTTATTAGGGCTGGGTATTATTGGCCTGAAATGGAAAAAGAAGCTATTAAATTTGCTAAAAACTGTCAACAGTGTCAAGTACATGGCAACTTGATTCATGCTCCAGGGAGAGATCTGATTCCCTTTACTACACAATGGCCTTTTCAACAATGGGCATTTGATCTCATAGATGCTATCCATCCGCACTCTTCTAATGGACATACCCATATAATCATAGCTACAGACTATTTTACAAAATGGGTAGAAGCAGTTCCTCTAACACAAGCAACGGGGAAACAGATCTCTATGTTCATCCTAAACTACATCATTTGCAGATATGGGATCCCTCACTCTATAATCACAGATAACAGGGGACAATTCAAAAACAAGGACCTAGATGACTTATGTGCCAAGTTCAAAATTACTCAACATTGGTCATCTATCTACTATCCTCAAGGGAACGGACAAGCTGAGGCTTCAAACAAAAATCTCCTGAAGATCTTGCATAGAACAGTGAATAAAATAGGAAGAGACTGACATCTGATGATCAATCTAGCTCTCTGGGCATACATAACTAGTATCAGAACACCTACAGGGGCTACACCTTTCGCTTTAGTTTATGGGTCTGAAGCGGTACTGCCTATTGAGGTTGAAATCCCATCACTCAGAATCAAAATGCATGGACTTGTCACTGATGAAGACTACAGAGTGTCGAGGTTACAAGAACTTGAACTACTAGATGAGCGTAGACAAGCAACGTATGATCATCTCAGAGTGTATCAGAAAAGAATGTCTAGAGGCTACAACAAGAAAGTCAGACATAGAGAATTTCAGGTTGGCGATCTAGTGTTGAGAGAAAATCCTAAAAATCAATCACATCGAGAACGCAAGGGGAAGTTTGAACCCAATTGGTTGGGTCCCTTTGTTATGACTGCTACTTTTGGCTCTGGTGCCTATCAACTCTCAACCACTAAAGGAGAACAGCTCCGAGAACCAATCAACGTTCTCCATCTGAAGAAATTCTATGCCTAAGGCATTCAGTGCTTGGTAAATGTCCTGAAAAAAATCTTAAAAATCGGAAAAAGTCCTGAAAAAATGAACATCTTGGTGAAAACCTAGCAATAGGTGCCTTGATGATTCACAAAAAAAATCAAAAAATATAAAAAGTACAAAAAAAATTGAAAAAATGAAAAAATACAAAAAAAATGAAAAAGAAAAGTGCCTTGGTGAAAACCTGGAAACAGGTGCCTTGGTAGCAAAAATAGAATCTCTACCAAGATGGTGAAAACCTGGCAAACAGGTGCCACTTGTTCCAAAATGCTCCATCTATCAGCACAATCTTGGTCTTTCCCAGCTTTCAGTCTTGCTTTAGTTTGTACATATCTCCCAGTTTATTTCTGCATATCCTGGTTTCAATAAGTCAGTCTGTACACCAATCAGCTCAAGCGTCTGTATCCTATCAATGTTCAAATTTGGGGGCAATCAATGTCATATCCTATGGTCTCCCATGTATCTTAGATATTTCCTATCCAGTCAGAGTCCTTTGAAGCTTCCTGTTGAGTCAGTCAGTCAGTCTCATCTCCAGAAAGGATTTTGCATCTACAACAATCAAACATCAAAACTCAACTGAAAACAATCTGTGCTTCATGCTTTTATCTCCTTGTAGGCTTACTGATTCACATTGAGATTTTTTCATATTGTGTCCTTTCGAGCTCTTCGATGATGTCCTTTATAGGATTTAGAGAGTGATGACTGGGGGTATAATCTTTTCTTTGTTTTCTACTTGTATGTGAAAATCTAACAACTTTGGAAATTCTGGATTGAAATGGTGTCCGACTGTAAGAGACTCTATCTCGAATTGGATGGCCATGCGTACCTCGACCATTGATACCCAGACAATTCAAGGAAGTTTGATCTAACTATTATCTTTTTGAGTAAGTTCTTTCTCCTACTGTGGAACGCAATCTTGCCTAAGGATGTGAACGATAAAGGGTCACTACGGGTAATTCACATTGGATTTAGAATGATCTCTTGACTGTTTGATGTGTTTGTAATGCAAGGCATACTCAGGTCATCACAACATTTATGTTTTGATGCTTGTACAAATTTCTATATCAAAATGGATATGATGTTCAGAACATCCTGGCATTTTGTGCCTTGGTGCTTATATCTAATCTGACATTCCGAAAACAAATCAATTATCATATGTCCATGGTTGCCTAGCTAGTGGGTGTTGTATTGATTCTTGCGCATAAAAATCGATATTCATATGTCTATGGTTTCATAACTAGTGGACATTGTATTGATTTATCCGGTTACCTAAAAGTTCAATGATGATAACAAATCGACATATGATCAGTGACTAGGTCCTAGGGCTTAGAGTGCATTTCATTATTGCGTGTCTCATTGCATTTTACATATTTGTATGATCTCACAATGACTAAATGAACTTCAAAAGCTTAAATGATTCTTCAATCACATCTTCAAATCTAACAAAAGCTGAACCTAACTCGAAGGTCTCTTAACGGAATCGCAAGCAATAATCCTCCTGGGTCAACCATCTTTTTGACATAAGACTGAGTACTTGTCTTCATCAACCTGCAAAACATATCATGTGTATCGTTGCATTTACATATCATATCATAAACATTTATTGCATTAAATTTACATCCATTGCATAAACATACATATTTCCATAATCACTACATCTACATAACATTCATACATATGAAAGAAATTATCGAATTGCATTGATCCATACATACATTCTACACTACTCATAGCATTCACATCACATGATATCATCATACGTAATGAAAATGACAAGTACACATGATGTCACAACCAAAAATATCGATCTCATCTATATATCAAAAATCTCAAATAGACAGGGGTGCACTACTGGCATAGGGTACAAATGAATAAGCTTCGTAGAGCTATTAGACACAACGATGTATCAGTAAGAAAGTAACAAAAGATCAAGAGAAGTCAACTGTCAGCATGCTCCTCTGCATCTGGTGGAGGAGGAGGAGGTGCATCTGATATCACCTCTGCTCTCGGTGCCCTAGCTCCCTCTGATGCTTCCATATACTGAGAATAGGTAGGCACTCTCTGTGCAGCAGGGACTACTGCATAGTACGCAGATACATAATATGAGGCCCGCGCTATCTGATGAATCACCTCTACCTGTAATCTTTGTATCTCAGCACGCTGCTCTGTACGCTGCCTATCTACCTCTCGATGCCTCTCCTCTAATCTAGCCTGCTCTATATTCAGGTCCCGGACCTGAACTGTAAGTCGTCTGATAATCTCGGCCAAAGTAAGAGGAACCACAGGCTTTGCATCAGCTGCTGGCATATCTGTGTCCTGTGCTAGCTGTGCTGGCTGATTTGCATGTGAAGGAATGCTCATCCTGTGCGCCTTACGACGTCTAACCTCAGCACCCAAATCAAATGTGTCATCCACACTGGTCCCACCTGGAAACTGCTCAGCTCCTAGAACATCATCTACAGATCCTACTCCACCCAGTGTGCCACTCTCACCTCAGCTCCATCTCTGTGTGCCGGAAGATGTGCCCGCTGTAGATGTAGGAGGACGTGGAGGCCTCGCATGTCCTGGTGCTCTCTGTAAAGGAGTCATAGCTCTCTATCTCGGAGGAGTAGGCTGTACCACCTGTGGTCTCGGTCCTGCTCTCATAGGAGCTCCTATAACATCCATCGCCTCCTCCATGGAGGGTATCAGCTCTGTCGGATCAAAAAATTGGTGTACCCGGTGATCAGCAAGCCATGCCACATATGCATCTGTCACCCCGGCATCAACAACTTGTGGAAGGTAGTCCCAATCCCTACCAATAATCTGGCTATACTCTTCAGCACATACAGTATAACTCAGCCGTGGTGCCCATCCGAGCCCTATCTCACGCACAATGCGGGCATAAGCAGTATAATCCTATGGGACATCCTGAATGCATCCATACTGACGCCAGACTTTGGTAATCAAAAATCTCTCCAAGACGGTGGAGGTCCGTCCTATCAATATCCTGCTCTGAAAAATGAATGACAACTGCTCTCTCGCTGTAGGCCAGGCCTCTATCTGTACATATGGTCTCCAGATCACAAAGGTCATGTCATCCAAGCATCGGCGGAAATACTTGGTGTGACCCATGCGAACTTGAGTAACGTAGCCAGCATACGTATATATAATCGGCTCCTGTGGCTGTCGCTGACTCTGAAACACTGGTCTCAAAACTGGGATATGCTCCTAAGCCCATATCTGCAGTACCACCGCTCCTGAAGCAAATGTCTTGCAGTCCTGATACACGACCTCGTGCATCTCAGAATATAAGTGCGCCAACAGACACTGACCCCAGGCAAGCTCAGTCGGTGTAGCCATCAAGAGTGCTACCATAGGTGCCCATCCCATCAAGAAGCCATTCTGCTGATGGCCAGGCATAATCAACTCTCTGATCATCCCCGCAATGATACACTCTAGACGATGTGTCTGACCATATCTCTGCACTAGTGTCTCCCAAGATATAGACCTAGTCAGCTGTGTCTCATCACCGAACAGTTGTCTGAACGCATGCAGTCCCCTCGATCCTCCACTAACATACTCGGGACATCACGGAGCATGGAACGGAATGCGAAGAATCCTATAAACATCCTCAGGGGTCACAGTGATCTCCCCAGTCAGAAGGTGGAAAGTCTGGGTCTCAGAGTGAAACCTCTCAATCAGGGCAGTCAATAAACCATGATTTACCCTAATATCGGGTAAATGAATCAGGTGCTCAAATCCACAGGCAGCGAGATGAACCCTCATCAGGTCTGGCAAGGCAACACATAATCTCTAGGTGGCCGGATAAGAATGGTGAACATGTACGTCAGGATATGTAACCTAAATCATAATGCAACAGGGTGTTTTGTCAGAAATTCAGTTCGAAATAAGGCCAAAATATCAGAATGACACAGTTTTTGAAGTTTCAGAAGGTAGGGCAAAGTGTCCGCAATCAGGCAAAAAGATCAGAAAAGTTTCATTTTTGACCTAAAACTGAGTTTTTCACATGCTATTTTTCAAACGACATTCCAGACTGGCATGAAATGTCGTACGACATTCCACAACATACCAAACGACATTTCATAGTCGTACGACATCGCACTTTGATTCATACGAGTTTCAAGGGACCTGACGAAATGTCGTACGACACAAGGGTCCCTATCATACGACACTTGGGCATGAATGAAATGACATTCTACATTCAAATTAAATGTCGTACGAGTCTGGATTGGGACTCGTACGAGTTTCTACAGATGCGAAAATTAAAAACTAAAAACTAAAAACGCGTATGGAAAAAAATTAAAAATGCTATAAAACATCACAAACATGCATTTTCAGGGGGGAACAGAGGTCCACCTACCGGATGTCCATACTGTCGAGGTCTGTCATGTCTCCGGCTGCGCTCAAAATGATGCGAACTCACAGGTACCTTCAGTTCTTGCTGGTCTGCCATTTTCTCGCTCAGAGGGCTCCACAGAATCTCTAAAGTCAAAGGGTTGAAATAAATTGAAAATGACCCTTCCGGCCTTTATATAGCTTTTGACCTAATTTTTAAAAGTGCTCCATTTTCCATGAAAATTGCACCCCTGGCTAATTTCGACGTTCTGAATTCATTTTTGGGATCAAAATTGAAATTTGAGATCGTTTATTATGTCAAAATCACGATTAAAAATTTTTGGACCCAGGACGGTCTACTGCTTGCATAATCGACCTTCAATCATCACAAGGAATCCAGTATTCAACTTAACTGATTATCTTACATCACACTATCAAAATTTCACCTTGGTCAACCATGGTCAAACTCATGGTCAAACCTAGTCAAATTTGGTCTCTAGGACCTTCCAAACGATGCAGAATGCATTCTCGGACGTGTATAACCACTTCTCAAATCAATTAACATGCTTCTAAACTATAACGCTGACTTTTCTTGTCAGATTTCAATTTTAATCCCGAAGGGGGCATGGTATTGCACATCATTCAAAGTCTGTAAATCATATTCTATCGATCAAGTCTATCAATATCTTTTATCAGTGATCAAGACAACAATCACGTCTAGTCACTGATTCATCAAAAGTCCTCATCGCTCGGGGCAAATCTATCATCACTTGGGGCATATCAGATTCATCGATCCATATCAATTTGGTATTCTCTTAACCTTGTAATCTATATCAGTTTTTGCAACCATCAGATCATAGTGTTCTTTCCTTGGTTCTTCAGCAACTGAAGGATTCGGATGTGATACCTGCTAGTTCTGCTAAGACAATCGAGTCTAGAACGGGTCACTCACTTCTTATCAATCCTAAGGTTCGGAATCAGACATTTTGACACTTTTTTGCAATCATAGGTTCATTTGCTGCTACAGTGAACATTATCTTTGGTCATTCAAGACCTATTATCTCCATCTTAATTCAATATCATTCAACTCCTATCTCAATATCTTTCAATCAATTTCTATCTTGAGATCGGTTTATCTTTCGCATCAGTTTCATATCTCTATCAAACACAGACTATCTTTGAACCACTGCGCCTCGCACAGTAATTCAAAGAGGGGCAAAATGTAATACCCCAAAAATGGGCTATAAGTTCATTAACCTCCTACATCGACAAATCGAACAAAATCGACATCAAAGTCCTAATCTAAGACACATCTAAACATCATCGAATCATAATTGATTATCTTAAATTCTGCATCGGGGAATATTCTTAGTAATATTCCTAATCATCTTAATTATCTTTAATTTAATGATTATTTGGTGATAAATCACATTTATCCTAAGTTTGATTAATTGAATATTTTCATATTTAATTAATTAGATTTAATATTTGCCACTTAATTGTGTAATTAAATTTAATTCTATCTATTATTAATTGTATTATTTAATTTTGACAATAAATCAAAATTCCTATCTTTAATTGATTAAATTCTTATTTAATTAATTAAAGCATGTTGTCATTATTTAATAATATAATTTTTAATAAAAGTTTGGTAAAATAGTTAATTAACCCATAAATTAATTATTTTATTTAAAAAATCAGTTGAGTTGAGGATAAATCACTTTATTTATTTATTTAATTCTTAATTATTATGCATATTCAAAAGAAACAGTTAAACTCCAAATCAGAAAATCAATACAAGTTATTGACTTTTTGGAACTCAACATCTTTTTGGAGTTCAAAAAGCTGATCTAAACTCTAATTTGAGTTAAAAAGTTGTTTTTGCATGATTTTGAGAATTAACTATCTTTCATGATCAGATAACTCAAAAATCAAGATGAGTTAATTTGAGTGATTTATGGCTTTTTCCCATGCACCTCCAAAGCCCTGGATTTCTATAAATTAAGGCTTTAGCTCTTCACAAATCATCTCATATTTTTGCACAATCACGCTGGAGAATTGGAATTGAAGAATCAAAGCTCTTGCGAATTGACATCTTTGTGAGATCAATCTTATTTTTGCATTCATATTTCATATCATTCTTAGATAATTCATATCAAGTTTTTCATATAGATAGTATCATATCAGTTTTCATTCTTTATTGCATAGAAAATATAAAAAAAAAATAGCTTAATTGTATTCAATTTCATATCCATCTTTTGCATCCAAATCCTTCATTTAGGTGTCGTCTAGGTCCTTGATCTCGATTACAATCTGAGAACACTAATCTCGCACCTATTAGAAGGCAGTAAATCACTTGGTTAGATAGTTTTCAATTTTGCATGATTTTGATTTTTGCTAACCTCTAATGTTTTACTGAGTGTTGTGTCTACAGATCAGGTACAATTTTCACACACAATTACTAAACCAAATGAAAGGAAAATATAGTAAAGGTTTTATTATTATTTCAAAATAGAAACCAGAGAATACTTAAATGATAAGTATTCATTGAAACCCTTTTCTTTTTCATTATATAATGCAAAGCAGAATTGAGTAGTAATTTTATCATCACATGTATTTGCAGGAAATTTAAATTATAAAATAGAGAATTTTTCATAGAATTTGAAGGCAAAAAAATCAATAATACTTCTCAAAATTTATCTTCTTTGGTAATTACAAGTTTAAAAGTCATTTATAAAATTGAACATTTTCATCACAACAATTTTTGATAACATAAATGTAGGATACTGATTTAAAGTACCTTTTTAGATTACAACAATTTAACTTTTAAAGAACAATAATTTTAATATGAAATAGCTTGAAATAGTAAATCCTTTTCACTTTTACAATTACATTATCCTTGAGTACAATAGGAGTAGTACAAGATTACTTAAACTCAATATACTAGTATCATATCTTAAAATTTCCTTCTCTCATCTTTAACTTGAAACTTCAATTTTTGCATCCAAAAACCTGCAACAAAAGACTTCTTCCACATGGCCATGGAGGCTCACCTCCCAGCCTAGGCCATTTCATGGCCACCCCCAAGATAGGGGAAACAAGAAATGGATGGGATACAAACAAGCAACACAACATAAACATGCATGCCTCAATTTGAAAACAAATCAAACACATATGATTCCCTTCCCAAGCTTGCACAAAGGATTCCAAAAATTGGATCCATAGATGGGTGAAGGTAGAAACTTATCTTATTGAGACACCTATCTTATAACAAACAAGAAACTCAATAAAATCTCACATGCCTTCACAAGGCCCTTCCAACATTCAGCTCAATTCCATGAGCATCAACACATCCCTTATGACCCCCATACAAACATAAGAAGGTCCTCAAAGATGTTCATACATCCAAGTTCTCATACATAAAGAATTTCCAACTAGGCCCTTCACCCCAAATCCTCCTCAAATCCTCCCAAGAATGAGGAGTAAACTTGCACACCCATAAACATGAAGCAAAACAAGATTAAATTCATAAACTCAAATAAAAACTACTCAATACAAGATTTACACACAAGATACTTCAATTTACAAAATTCACACAAGTTCATATTCTCAATGCAACCACACAACAATCACAAGATAGATCCACCAACCTTCTCCTAAGCAATGACAAAATTGGAAGGTTGAAGAAGAGCTTCACTTGACTCTTAGCTTGCTTTTCTTCTCCAATCTACTAGCAAAACTCTCTAGTCCTCCTCTCACTCCACAATTCTAGCATAGACAAGATGATGAAGTCCCTAATTGCTAAGCCTCTATCCCCTAAAGATACTCAAAACATTCCTCTCTCATTCCCTCTTCCCAAAATAAATTAGGTTTTTAGATACTAGATAAAATGACACTTGCCCTTGCTATAGGAATGGGATGAAATTCAACACATGGGAAAGTGAGGCAACCTAGATAACATTACCATTTTAGTCATAACCAAAGATGGCCCATTTAGAGAGAGAAAATGGAGGCCCAGGGAAGTGAAAATGGTATAAATAGGCCCCCTAACCCATGTACTAGCCTTGGGGCACTAAAACCCAACCTTAACTACACCCTGGGACTCCACAGAACCCCTCAAAAACCCTAGTTAAACTTGCATCCGAAAATGGAATAATGATAACATAAATCTTGGTTCCCTAAACCACCAACCTAGCCTAGGGATACACAAGACCAATCTAAGGAAAGTGTGGGGTCCATATTCCACTCAAGCATGCCATATCATCACAATGGTGTCAAGTGACACCTCATAGAAGTACACATCACATAACACACTTGGCATGCTTAGTGGACAAATTATATTTATATATTCACAAAATGAAATTTACTTCTAATAATGCATTTACCAACATTAACATCCACACACACACATGCATCACATTTACGAATAAAAATCATGTTACAATGAGGTCGTTCTCTTCTTAGAGCCGACCTTGGTTTCAAACTAATTGTACTTAGATCCATCCTTGTTTCTCTGAATTTACAACCATGGCCATATTCCTGCACACTTGATTCTGATGTCAGTACCTCATAAAATATTTGCATAAATAATCATATCGAAAATGAAATAATAACATCTAAAATCTATATGTATAAAAGAACTGGATTTCATGAATCATAACATAATCCACATTATACCCTAATTCTTTAAGCATCAAAATATAAATTTAATTTTCACATAAGCATGTAACCTTAAGTTAATCATTGAACCATTATACTATCAGCATTTACTATTTTGTAAGATAACATAACAAATGCAGAACACAGAATTCATATATCATACAGTAAGCATAAAACAAATACAAGCATATGAAGATTACGACTAACATCATCATCATATAAATCTATAACAATGATCTCATCAGGTCTAATGATAGCAAGTCATAATAAAAAATAGGTCAAATGTCTCTAATCAATGTATCATCAAGGTAAGCCAAAGTTAAAACAACTATCAAGCTAGGATGGGTTAGGGTAGGACCTCACACTTCCCAATGCTAACATCCATTAATATCTCACTACTTTGTGTATTTTGGTTATTCATGGGATAAAATCCATAATTTATTAATAACGATATTATTATTTCTTCCCCTATAGTCCTAATCAATTTGTGTTCCATATCTAACATATTCTAGATAGAGAGAGGTCTAGTCTCACTTATGTTTTTTTTTTATAGTAGATCTCTACAATCTCTTCTTCTCTTCAAGTTTCTAAAATAGATCCCATAAATGACTGCAAAAAAGTATCAATTTATTTTAATCAAACGAATCATGTTCTACTCTTTTATCACTTAATGAAATGACTTTGGATGACTCCTTTTCATCATTACAATATTGGGTTTCACAAAAAAAATCTTGTTTCCCTTCTTTCTTACTAGAGGCTTCTTCAAATTTGTTAACATAAATTTATTCCCAATGCTATGAGCTTTGATGTTTAGATTTATCTTCACAACTACCTGCCATCTACAAAATATATGTTTGGGGTTCCTCACCATTCCTATTCTCATATTTTTTTAGTCCATTCTCTTGAATTAAAGAGAAGTTTAATGGAATATGGTAATGTTTTAGTGGTGTCCAGTAGAACACATAACCTTTTAGATACATAGTTCTCTGATGTAGATGAATCTAGGCCCCCAAACAATTCCTATCTCATTACCAGTAAATTCTAAAATGTCTGGGTGTTTATACTTTAAAGGCAAATTTACTAGAATTATCCAAAATAGAAAAAAATATCACATTCAGTTCTTCTATAGAAAAATTAGGGACCCACAATTGCATATGCAAAGCACATCCATTATAAAATCAACATTTTCTTTTGTAAACCTTATCTCTACCCTCTTTTGAGGATAAAATAACTATGAAAATTCCATTTGAGTCATATAAGAAAGAAACATTCTCTACTTCCTGCCAAAATTGTCTTATCCATCATAATAATGCATCTCGAAAGAAATAGGAGTTCTAAAACTTAGAGATTAAAGAATTATGCATTAGACTTCTCTCCCTAAGTTGGAGAACCTCATCCTTCCACTGAATTTGAAAGAACCCTTGTTCTACAATCGGTTCTTCCTCTTGTTGACATATTTGGTGATTTCCTTCATCATTTGTAGTCTCCTTAGATCCCTTTGTCCCTTGAGCCTCTTCTTTTCCTCTATATTCATCAAAGCCTCATTTTGTTCCTTGGCCCTCTTCTTCTCTATGTTCATTTGGGAAACATTCCATTTCTTATTCGCCATTATTAGCTGGTCTACTATCCATTTCTACCTCACTACTTGTGGTCTTTCTAATCCATACATGTCGACTAGCTTCCTTTTTTCAGATAGGTTGACAAATAGCCCTTTTTTATAGAATTGATCCTTCCCTCCATTGTGTTCTATCTGGGCTCTCTTTTTTCTAGTTGTTCTCTCATCCATTCCTCCATTGTGATGTAACTAATTCCTCTTTCCACCAACTATTTTTTCATCCACACCACTTCCAAACTACAAGTATCTATCTTCTAAGCAACCTTCCTTAAATTGTTTCCACAATTGATTCCTTATTGTATGGATGTCCTAGTGATGTTGTGACCAAGCTTTTCGAGGAAGCTATAGGTTAAAAGGAGCTCACCTCTTCAAAGTTGGGAAAATGAGGATGCTATTAGGGAATGCTATTTTCTCTCTGACTGTCTCTGTTGCATGTCCTCTATGTCCCCTTCCTTCAAAATCCTTTATCTTCTTCCTATTGAAAATCCAATATATGGGTTCTCCTGTAAGTGATTTCTAGTGTGTTGAAATATGGGTATGTTAGAATGTAAGCTTATCTTCCATTGGCTTTTCTTCTTTGTATGCCTACAACCTTGTGAAAAATTAAATCTTCCTTGATGTGAACCTGGTCTCAAATCCATTGATTGTTCCTACCATATTGCCTTTCTTCCTGAAGTATATTTGAATTCTTTATGTAATAAGGCAACAAGTTTATTTTGGAGGAAAAGCCCCATTTTCAAGAGGGAGTATTCCAACAAGTTTGATTCCATTATCCTCTATTCACATCAAAAGGATAAACCCATTTGTCCTTACCCCACCATTTATACTATGAAGGTGATCCATGTTTGTAGCTTGCTGAGAACCAAGGGTTTACTATATGTAATACCTAAAATGTAGTATTTATTGAATACTAAACTAAGAAAGCATTTAACAAAACACAATAGGTAAACAATTAGATTAGATCATAAAAAGAGAAAGACACAAAGAAGAGTTTACAAAACCTTCATAAACACAAGATAAGCTCCCTTTTTTGAGTAGATGTGGTCCAAGAGATTGGACGTTTTCTCATTAAATTGCTTCAAGCTTCAATGGATGTGAGGGATTTTGGAATCATGATGTTGTTTAGCTTATATATTTGGAGACAAAATGACATTATAACAATGTATTGATGGTGGATGATTTGTGAAGGGGGGAGGGTTCAATTGATAGGTCAAGGAGAGGTGAAATAGTAGGTCAAGATGTAAACTTGAGGAAGGGTGGAGATGCATTTGAGGAGAAGCACATGGATGTGATTTCTCAAATGGCTCTCATTGTGACAAGTGTTACAAGGAGAGAGGTTTGGAAGGATGGGGAATGTGACCATTTTGGGAGATGCAAGATGAGACAAAAGTCTAGGAGGGATGTAAGAGCATTTAAGTCAACCTTAAATGCTTATGGTTGGGGATTTGAGAGATGTGACATGAGGGTTTACTTGGGAGAGGGTTAGGATTCCTTAATCCTCATGTTTAAGGTTGTGCAAATGATTAGGGTAGGATTAGGATTGGATTAGGAGGCAAGTGGAGGGTTATGGAGTATGTGATGGGAGGTGAGAGAATGTGTGGAGGGTTAGATTACCTAATCATGGGTCATTATCTAATTAAGAGGGATTAGTATGTGTGAATGGGTTGGGTTGAGTTAAGATCATGGGTCAAGGGTCAAATAAAGGGATAGGTTGGGGTTAAAGTTAGGAGCCATGTTCTGTAATTGATTAAATGAGTTTATTTGATTAAGAGGGAGGAAAAGAGGATTTTAGGAATTAGTTTAAATAGATAATGTAATACCCCCAAAATGGGCTTCAGTACCATTGACCTCCTACATCCACAAATCGATCGAAATCAACTCTAAAGTCCTAACCTAAGGCACATCAAATTATTGAAACCCTAATCGATCCTATTCCAATTCTACATCAAGGAATATTCCTAATCTATCCTAATTATCTCTGATTAAATATTATTTGGCAATAAATGATATTATTTTATTTATCCAAAGTATGATTAATTGAATATGTTAAATGAATAGGGTGAAATAGTGTTCATCCCAAAATTTATGGGGGAACCATGAGATCTACTTCTAAATCCATATTCCCAAAGGAAAGATCCAAATTGATCAACCAAAAGGTTAATGCACAATTAAATCAATCCATGGAGTATATGAATGGAGGAGAATACCTTATATTTCCCTATAAACAAATGTGTCTAAAATCTGAAATAATTGAAAGGAAAATACTAACCTCAAAATAGGGTAGATCTGGAAAATGCTAATTTTTGATGTCTGTGTACAGTTTCGGGCAATTCTGCAACCTGTTTCGGACTAGAAATGCCGAGACGAAGAAAACCTAGAAAATTTTTATCTTTTCGGCAGTAGGTAGTCTTTGACCCCGATAAAAGGTCAAAGACTATTTTGATATTTTGAAGGTCATCCTTGACTTTGTTCACAGATCTCAAAAGTTCACCGAAAAGGGTATCCAAATCCAAGCTTAGATCCACAATTTCGCACCTGTACCTACAAGAAAAAAAGGGTTTTTGTTGTTTGGATGGGGGGTTTGCCTTGGTCAAACCCCAATTTAGGAATTAACCTTGAAATTGAATTGAAATTATAATGTGCATAAACAAAGTAAATGAAATAATTCACGTTGCTTATGTTGAAGTCCTTGTAGAGGATTCAAATCCTTGAATCCACAAGTAGGGATGCTCCAATGGATGTAGAATGAAGGTAGGATGTCTCAAATCAATGGCATTTGATCTTCAACACTAATCTTGAATGGATCTTTGCATATGATGAGGCTTGGATGAATGTGGAAGGATAAATATTCAAGGGGGCTCCAAAGAGATTGAATCCTTCAATGGCTAACAATGGATCTCCTTGATGAATGCTTGAATGGATGCTAGGATTGAGGATGAATGAATTCTTTCTTGCTTTCCTTCTCCTTCTTTCTTTCTTGATTACACTTAAGAGCTTGAGAGATTTCTTGGTGAGAATGGATTACTTGATTGATAATGGATGAGAAAATGAGAGATGAAGGCTTCCTTTTATAGTGATCTAGGGCACAAACCTCTAGAGAAGGCTGACATTGGGGAATTAAATCCCAATTAACCTTAGCCCCTAGAAATGGACCCATATTAAATGCAATTTAAGGAGTTACCATTCTGAAACCCAAAATGGTCGACTCGGAAGCAGGAAAACAAATATTTCTGAAACCCGACACTCATAAATCATGGGAATCTAAAATTTGAAATCTGGGTCAAGGATGAGGTAGACCCCGCCCTAGGTCAGGGTCAAGGTTGTCCCTAACCTAGGTTAGGGTCAAGGTTGTCATTGACCCTGAAGGTCATCTTTGACCTTGAGGTCAAAAATCTTAGGACCTCAATCTAGAGTGCTAGGGAATGCAGAAATAAAGTGAAAAATAGGTGTAGAGAGAAGTAGAACAAGGGGAGAAATCTAGATACATGCAAAGACCTAATCAAGGCACTTAACATGACCCCAGAATACTTACTCTGAGGGCTAAATGCTCTTACCATGGAAGTGTTTCCATTTTAAGATGATACATTAAGCCCCCACTTTAGTAAGAGTATGGACTCGATGCAAACTCTTGGTAAAGGAGATCAAAATGAAAAGATAATCTTATTGTAATCAAAGGGACAAAGGGAAACCTTAAGGCCCTAGGGACTCAAGTCTTCGTCAACTCCAAGATCACAATAAGAGATACATCTCTAGAGAGAGAGAGAGAGAGGGTGTGATTATCTCGCCCAATGAGAACTTATGTCCCATTTTGAACCACACAAGGAAATGATGCAACTGGAAAGATGGAATTAAACTGCCTAGTGAATATGGCTACTCACTAATCAACCCATCAAGGATTCACCCTTAGGAATATTATATTTCATAAGAATAAAACCAACAACAAAAGAGATCCAGTCTTAAGGACACCTCCGACCTTAAGGGATCAAAAATATATATACTTGAAACTAGCGGGATCAAGAGATCCTAAAATATAAATCCATGCTTTAAGGATTAGTCACTAATCCAAAAATGGAGAAAAGGTATCTTGAAAAATAATATGTGTGTATTGAAAAGTGCGTGTGTGCAATAGGTGAGCAGAGTGTATGCCCCCACGTTAAAGTCATTACTAACACTTTAACATGAGCAAATGGCTTTAACGGAAACATAAACAACTCTACTGATTATGTTTCCACTTCGAGATGTCCCCAGATGAAGACAACTCAAGGAAAATATCACATAAACATATAGAGAAAACATAAGGGATCTACTTGCCATGGGGTCAGTATGATCATAAGATAATATATATATGATATTATTGCAAATGAATTGACATCATTCCCCAAAGAAAGTAGAACTACAATCACAAAGGAGGAAAGATCATATAAGATATACAAAGAAGAATCTTTTCGGACCATGACATGGAGACCAAAAATAATCAGTGCTACCACATCTCAAATCCAAGCATATTACACAAGGGGACATTTATGAACAATAGCACAGGTACAACATAACATGAAACAACATATAGAAGAATAGAGATACATATAGAGGAATTATACAACAAGTTAGATTCCTTTATCACCTTGCACCAACTGAGTAACAAGGGTCATACAAAAGAATCTAACAACATTTAGAAAACACATCACGGGAGAAGCATAGTACAACAAGAAAACACACAACAAAGCTACCACGAAGGACAAGCTGATCAAGCGTGCTGCCTACTCTCCCCATCTCATTGTATATCATTTAGGGAAGGTGGGTAACTCACAAGAGGGAATACATCCAACATAGTAGGAATGATAGCCAATTCCAAACAAGGATCCTCTTGAGAATCATCATGTTTGATACTAGATGTAATAATCAATTATGATGAAAGCATATTAGGTAAATCAATGTCAATGTCAATAGTCTCATATTCATCATTAACATCATCGGTATCATCAAGAGTATCTTCTTCATCTAAATTAATCAAAATAGGATCTAAGATACGAATAAAATAATCATAATCATGCATCTTAACATCATTATTAGTAACAACATCATTCATAGTCTTATTCAAAGAAGGTAGAGAACTTTGAAGAACAAAATTATGAGCTTTAGAATGAGCACGATGCTTCTTATGATGTTCATTAGTAGATCGATTACATTTTGCTTTACATGAAATAGGTTGAGAACTAGGAGGAACAACCACAGGATCCGTCACAGATTCTTTAGGAAGATCAATAGGATTATCGACAATAGGAGGAACTTGATTAATAGAACTAGAAGCCATAGTTAAAGGAGGTATAGAAGGTGTAGGAAAAAGACCACAACTAAGATCCATAGGAGGTACGCTTAATTCAAGAATCTTATGATGTTTATAATCTTGATATGAATGGAAAAGATTATCAGGTCAAGGAGGACATGAATTAGGTAATGAAGGCCAAAAGAAATCAAGAGCAACACAATCTCTAGGTCTAGAGAATTGATATAAACTATGATTAACCAACTTCACTTCTTCATCATGAAAAAATTTAAGACACTAATGGATAGGTGAAGCAATAGCATGCATGACATTTAACCACGACAAACCTAGCTTAACTTGAAACTGACCAAAAGTAGGAACAATAACAAAGGTAGTGTTCACAATTTTTCCACAAAGTTCAACCGACATTTTAATAGAACCAAATGATGGATAAAGAAAACCATTACAAGTTTGAATCCACACATCTGATGTATCATAAGCATCACGTTGTAAGATTTTAATAAAAAGATTTTCTTCAGTAATAACATTGACTAAGGATGTAGGATCAACAAGACAACCACGAGTAGGTTTCTGAGAAATCCTAGCATATATATAAAGGGGACCATCAGGAGCTTTAATAGTCTCATAATCATCAAAGGTAATCAAAAGTTCCCGAGGTTTTTTATTCTTAGGTTGTTGTCGAGGTTTAGGTTGAGTTTTCAATTTAGGCTTAGGTTTTGGTTGAGGTTGAGATTGAGGTGGAGATACAGATTGACCAACATGCTCCACTTGATTAACAACATGATTGAGATCATCCATCTTTGAATCATACACAATTTCCATAGAAGATGGTTGAGCAATGGTATTAGTATCATGCCCAGGTAAAGGATTTATATAGATTTGAAGGTTTTGATTAGGAGGAGAGACTCATTTTTTCCCACTACCATCAATATTATCAACAGATAAGGCATTAGAATCAATTAAGTCTTGAACCTTATGTTTTAAAGAATAACACTTCTCAGTATCATGGCCATTCTGATGATTATATTGATAAAAAGCTTTAGGATCAAAAGATTTAGATGCAATCATAGAAGGTAAAAGAGGTTGAATAGGAGGTAAAGTAATCATATTAGCAGTTAAAAACCTATTCATAACAGAATGTAAAGATTTAGAAAGAGGAGTAAACGTATGATTTAGTTAAAAAGAAGTGGATGCAGAAGTGGCATTGTGAGATGCAACAACAACTTGATCAGAAACTGCATTCGCTTGTTTGTTTATCTTGACATAGTTGTTGAATTTTTAAAATTTGTTCGGATTAGGAGCAACATCACTCTTATCAATTGGAGCAGGAGCCATTGGAGTGTTGCTCTCAAATTGACTCACTTGTGAATGATAATGATGAAATGCTACACAAAGTTGTTGAAAAGAGGTAAATTGAGTAAGCAGAATCTTATCTCTAATATCCTTTTGAAAATTTGAAATAAACATACATTGAATATCAATATTAGGAATAGGATAGGAAATCTAAGCATGCAAATGCTTAAATCTACCAATAAATTCAGTCAATTTTTCCTTAGCATTTTGTTTACAATGCATCAAATTAGTCAAAGACATTTGCGGGCCAATGTTGTTTTGAAATTTTTGAATAAAGGCATTAGCAAGTTGTGGAAAGGAATCAATAGAGTAAGGAGGCAAGGAACAATACCATTGTAAGGCCTTGTCACAAAAAGTTCTAGCAAGCAGTTTGGCTAAAATCCTATGGTCATGAGCTATTGGCAAGTTGTCTATACTAATGTATATGACTTGATATAGTGTTTTCATTATGGCAACAAAGTCATATATTAGTTTGGAGTTAGCGCACTTGAAGAGAAGATCAGAAATTAGTTAAGTGTTGAAGACTGGACAGTGTATAGAGTTCTTGCAGCTCAGAGCATTAGCACATGTGTGTATAGATGAATTATGGTATGCACCATAGAAATTAAGTTGGTTAGACTATATTCTTTCTTAGTCTATAAGAGCATGATCAAATGTGCAAGGATGAGAAAGATACAGTCAGTTGAAGTTGAACAGCTAGTGTGTGCTAGAGAAGAACAAAGCATGAAGCTGACAGTTAGTATTTTGGTTTGCGGTTATAATGTAATGCTGTAAAGGCTATGCACCTATTATATTTAGGTTTTTGACATATATACTTATTTTTTTGTAAGCACACTTAAGCCAATTCATTTGGAAATGTTGTTTGTAATAAGTTATAGGGTCGATCTAGTTGTTTATTTTGTATGATCATATAAATATAAGGTGCGCCCATTGTATTCGGTATGGAAGTTGATAGAGAGTTGTGATAAGTAGAGAAGAAGTATGCGAAGACACTATAAGATGTATTAGAGCTTTGATAGAGGTCAAAGCATCAATGCATCAAAGGAATTGATCTGACAAGCAGTGTCATAGTGACAGTTCATCTTGCAGATATAGTGTGTATCTGAGATCAGAATGTTGTAGCCTTCACCACTTGAGCAGTGAGCTCTTGGATAGTGTGTCCTCTCCCCTAAAAGGGACTATTGTAAAAGACTCCTAATAGGGTTTGACCCTTGACAAAGTCTACTGTACTAAAAGCATTGTAAAGAAACTCCTAACAGGGTTAAGGATCTTCTAACAAGGATCACAAAACACTAGTGTAGAATATTAGTGGGTGTCAATTCCCACCGGGGTTTTTACCTATTTGGGTTTCCCCATAACCATATTGGTTTCATGTGTTGATTTCATGTTTCATGTTTATGTTAATGTTTATTTCAGTACTTAAGCATTTAAGTTCAGTATAAAGATTAAAGTGAAAAGTTAAAATACAGTGAACACTGATTCACCCCCCCCCTCTCAGTGTTCCCATTCCTAACAATTGGTATCAGAGCTCTGGTCCTCAACATAGAAGTTTAACCACTTGAGGAGATCATGGAAAAAGTAGAAATGAAACATCTGAAAAGAAATCTTGAAGCTGCTCTTGAAGACCTGGACAAATCAAAAAGAGAAATTGAAGAACTAAAGGAAAAAGTCAGTGATGCACAATTGGTTATCAAAAGACTAAGAAAGGATTTGAAAGAATGCCCTAACAATGATCTAGGAGCAAAGGTCAAGAAGCTGAATGAAGAAAATGCATCTATGAAAGAACTACTTGAAGAATTTGATGATAAGCTGATCAACAATCAGGAAGTCTACAATGAACAAATCAAAGAGAACCTTCAACTCAATGAAGAACTAAGGAAAGCAAACATGGAAATCTTGGAGCTAAGGAATAACAAAGAAAGCTTAGAGTCTAAATTGAAAGAAGCAAAGAATCATATTGAAAAATTACACACCAGTTCTGATTTGATAGAATCTCAATTGTATGCAAGGAGAGCCAAAGGAGACACTAGCTGTATTGGATACAATGAAGCACAAAATTAGATTGACAATATGCAAGCAAGAAAGGACTCACAAAAGGACTCTACTGATGCTGAAAAGACTAAAGATCAAACTAAAGATAATGGTGAACCACCTAAGAATGAGTGCAAGCAAGTAGAACACACTTGTTTTGCATGTAAAAAGCATGGACACATTGCAAGGAACTATACAAAGGTAAGACCTTTTAATGGTTACTGTTATTCATGCAATAAGTTTGGTCATAGAGCTATGAATTGGAAGACTAGTAAGAAGAATAGGATTCAGCAAGATCAAATAAATCAGAATCAGACAAATGTAAGAAGTTCTCAGAATGTTACATGCCAGATATGTAACTATAATGGTTACTCAGCGAGACAATGCAGAATGGTGACTCATGTCAATGCACCAAGGAATATAAGACCTCCAGTCATTTGTCCCTCTTGTAACAAGGTTGGACATATCTCAAGGTTCTGTAGATCAAGGACGCAAGGTCAGGAAAGCCCTAAAAAGGCTGAAGAACTAGTTTTGGATCCTGAAGGAGAAGTCAAGTTTGTGAAAGCCTCAAAGGATGCGAGCTTGATTTGGACATAAGGAAAGAAGGAAAAAGTTTATGGGAATGTATTGGATGCATCCACAGTGGACACACCCTCTACATCTGGATGAATGGCCCTTAGGGTCATAGGGGGAGCTAATTTAGCTCTAGACCCCTGCGTGGCTGGTATACTCACTTTCAGAGTATGCACCTTTAGACTCAAGCTTTTGGAGTATAAAGGTACCTTTGTGCAAGAGCACACATGCTGATTGTGAACATAACTCAAGTTGGAAATTTTGAAGTGACAACCTGGTTTACGTGACTAGCATTAATGGCATAATTCTCACTTTAAGTACATAGAAAGTTGTTTAATTACTCATTGCATTCAAACTCAGAGTGATTAAAGAATAGAAAGAGCCTTGCAAGTTGTTGTGAAGACTTGGAGATTGATTTATTAGTGATTTGCAGTGCATTTAGTCAGTTGCAGAAACCCTAGTTCATCGTGCCGATCCAGAAGTCTTCATATTATCTCAGAGATTAGTTGGAAAGTGATTAAACAAGTAAGTCATGGCCACTCCTATAGTTTATGATGTCACTGAGAAGAAGAGATATGTATTCAAGAAGCATCCATTTAAGTCAACCCTAGATGATTTAGAGGGAGATTTCTCCCGCATGCCTATGGGCATCATGCATGTCGAGGATATTTGTGTGTGTGTGAATTTTGTACCTGATCTGTAGACACAACACTTAGTAAAACATTAGAGGTTAGCTAAAATCAAAATCGTGCAAAATTGAAATCTAATTTAACCAAGCGATTTACTGCCTTCTAGTAGGTGCGAGATTAATGTTCTCAGATTGTAATTGAGATCAGTGACCTAGACGACACCTAAATGAAGGATTTGAATGCAAAAGATGGATATGAAATTGAATGCAATTAATCTATATTTTTGATATTTCTATGCAATAAGAATGATAAACTGATATGCTATGGATGCTAAATGATCTAACAATGAAGATTCTAACAATGATATGAAAACTATGAAATTCTATGCTAAGATATAAAAGCTATGCAATTGAAATTGATCTCACAAAGCTTTGAATTCGCAAGTTGATTCCTCAGCCTCCAATTCTCCAGCATGATTGTGCAAATTTATGAGATGATTGAGAGATGAGTTATGAAGAGATGAGCCTTGGTTTTATAGAAATCCAGGGCTTTGGAGGTGCATGAGAAAAAGCCATAAATCACTCAAATAACTCAGCTTGATTTTTGAGTTATCTGATAATAACAGATAATTAAGTCACAAAAACATGCAAAAGCTAAGCTTTAACTCAAAATAGAGTTTAGCTTTAATTGATAATCGACAGTTGTCTGCTTTTATGATTGTGCATGTTTTATTTATGAATTAATTTAATAATAAAGTGATTTATTTCCAACTTAACTGATTTTTGAAATAAAATAATTAATTTATGGGTTAATTAACTATTTTATTATATTATTAAATAATGACAACATGCTTTAATTAATTAAATAAGAATTTAATCAATTATTCATAAGATATTAGATTTATTGTCAAAATTAAATAATACAATTAATAATAGATAGAATTAAATTTAATTACACAATTAAGTGGCAAGATATTAAATCTAATTAATTAAATATGAAAATATTCAATTAATCAAACTTTTAGGATAAATGTGATTTATTGCCAAATAATTATAAAATTAAAGATAATTATGATAATTAGGAATATTACTAGGAATATTCTCCGATGCAAAATTTAAGATAATCAATTAGATTTGATGATGTTCAGATGTGCCTTAGGTTAGGACTTCAATGTCGATTTTGTTTGATTTGTCGATGTAGGAGGTTAATGAAGTTATAGCCCATTTTTGAGGTATTACAATTTGGGCATATATCTACTCCAAGAAAGAACTAGTAGGGTTGGATAGGTTAAGGGTGCAAATGGATACCATGTTGAAACCAGAAAAAACATTCATGGATGAATATGTTAAATGGAATGATCACCCTATTTTTGAGTATGCTATGGCATATGAATTCTATGAGACATAATGGATAAAGATTTTATTGAGCAGAATTCATAATGATTTGTTTTGGATAGGTGATGTGCCAGTAAGAATCACCAGTGACATGATATATGAGATGACATGCCTTTCTACACTAGTAAATTTTACCCTATTTTTCGACGAGGATTAGTCAAATTTTCTACACCAATTGGTAAAACAGACGACTAAAAATATGGTCAAATTTTTTTCATTGATTATTCTATAGGGCAAATCATCATCGAAATTTTGACCCTACAAGTGGTCGAATTATCGACTAAATCAGTCGCTTGGAACTGGAAGAATTAAGACAAACTTTGGTCAACATTGTCATCGAAATTGAGACCAACTTTCCACCAAACTTCTTCAAAATTAAGACCAACTTTCCACCAAACTTCATCAAAATTGACATCGAATGCATAAAATTCTCATTGATTCTACTGGTGTAAAGGTCAAAATGTCCATCAAATTTCATCAAAAGGGCCGTCGAATGCATAGCATTCTCATCAAACATAGTAATATGGAAAGGTCAAAATCGACCAATACTAACTTTTGGTTAAAAAAAAATGTGACCAGAAATGTGATGGTTAAAATTCATTCTAACAAGCCCTATCAATAGTTGTGTGGCACTCAACAATATTCAAAATTGATATGGTTTGAAGCTCTTGACATTCATTTTCTTATTTGCTTACACTTAAATAATTCTAACATATCCATCTTTTCCTTTTGATTCTTGAAGAATATTACTCGCTTAAATGATAATCAATCTCACCTACCAAAATATTTATGATAGATATTTCAAAAGAAATAAAACCCATGTATGAATGAAAAGATTGTACAACGTATTTCCCCACATATTTTAGTTATGCACATCAAAATCAAATAAGTGAACATAGAGGCATGTTACTGTTACAAGCATTAGATTAAGCACATCAAAATTTTGAATATTCTACCAGGTAATATAATGTTTATTAATTAACTTACACATTGAGTTTGACAAAATCAGCCCTGTGTTAGTCATTGTCATGCATTTGGGTGTGTACTAATGGTGTCCAAATGACATGGGCGTATACACTAAAAGAAGCCACAATTGGAAAAGTAATGGAAGGATGCCTCTTAAGAATAACATGACATCATGATGGCATAATAGAACAACAAGCATCAATAATCATGGAGCAGCAATGGAAAATCAACATTACATCGAATACAAACAACAATATCAATATTGTATGGTTCAATGAATGCCAAACAACATGAAGACCTGTAAAAGCATAAGTACCTAAGGTAGAGCATAGCATGGCATGGTAAATCAAATGATGAACAAGTATGCAATATAATGATGTCTAAACTCGTAGCTCGTGGGCCACAGATAAACAGAATGCCATATACATGCTCATATCAACAATCAAGTAAATAAAGATCTAATCAATAGGACTTGGTTCCATTCATCAGGAATAAACCAAATGCAATGAGTAAAATATAGTGCCATAGAAGGAGAACAAGATGCAATAACATTGTCAACTCATTGCAATAGCAAGAGAAGTGAAGCCTAAGGAATCTACTTGAAATTATGATGCATCAGGTACATGGCTAGGAATGGTTATATGCAACTATGCATGTGAGAGGAAGCATAGATTGCCTTAAATATCACCTTGCACAACCGAGTAATTGAGATGTTGCGATATGTAATGCTACATTTGATGAAGACTGTTGGCACTTCAAATTTTCAATACATGAGTCTTGTGAAAATTTTATAAATTTGGAGTGTGTCTAGTTGTTCATGAAATTGTGATAATTTTGCCAAAAAACCCATAAAAGATCCTGCAAATTATTTTTCTTCCTCAATATCTAGTGAGCCCTAATTAAGAGTTAAACCTAAGAAAAACCCTGAATGTATGCCATTTTCAAAAAAGCCCTAGGTCGCTCTGTTTTAAAACTATTTGAGCGTTACCCTTTTTATCACTTAAAATCTCAAAAATGCACGTGCGTAAAGTTTTCCTAAAGTCTCAGCGACTAGCGGTTTTATTTTTTCCTAAGTCTAGTGGCTATGATATATCCTAAGTCCTAAATACTTTATATTCTAATGTTTCAACTTTCATTCGGCTTGGTATCTTTAAAGAAGATCTAACAGCGGTCGCATAGTTGCATAGAATCTTATAAACCTATGCGATCATGCGACTGATCCTCGATCTTACAAAGAAGCTTAATGCAGAAACAAAGTGGGACCGTTGACAAATATTTCACAAGTGGCAGCCTTTTATTTGTAATGGACAGTGGGACCAGTGTCAAAGGAATCTTCAAAGTTGAAAGTAATGAAGGGAAGATCCGATGGCATTTGTATGATCGCATGGAATCTTAGAGGTCTATGCAATCATGCAAATAACTGTCGATCTCACATAAAGCTCAGTTTAATTCTCAGTGGGTCCATTTTCCAGCTGTGCATATGTGACCGCTAATGGTTGGTTGAAAAGTCCTACTGATGTGGCAATTGTTAGTAAGTGGGGACGCTGAAAGGAAAAAAGAAAAACCAGTCCATCTGTTAAGGGTTTTTTGACGTGTTATCTCATTATTGACAAAGGTAAAGTGGGACCAGTAACTTGAGGAAAAGATGATGGCAAATTGAAGGCTAATGGTTTGTCGCATGTTTGCATAAGCTTCTTTCAAGCTATGCGATCATGCGACTAACATTTTGTTTTAACAATAAGAGTTATAGGGGATTGCTTCTAATAAAGAGACTAAGTGACGGCTTGTCGTATGTTCGCATGAGTGATTTTCAGGCTATGCGATCATGCGAGAGGCCGTTAGATCATCTTCTAGTAAAAATCGACGGTTCTAATTCAAACTGGAGATAAAGTGACGCAAATTTGAAGTTCCCGTTAAGAAGTGACAGTTCATTTTTTCAGAGGAGTAATGGTTGAATTGTGCTAAATGAATTGCTGAAATGACTACTTTAATTGCTCATATATCAAGATTCCGTGCACTCTCAGAAGCACAAAGAAATAAAAAAATTACAGAGACTCAAGCGTGAAGAATTGCAAGGATTGGCTATTGTCTCCCAGTGATTTCCCAAAAAGAGGTTGGTGAAATACTTATACGAATTTCTTCCTTACTAAAAGAATCATAGTTCTGTAGTCTATATATCTTGCAAAGGTTTCTTTAGGATAAACCCTAAAAATGTCACCAAGGAAAGAATTGTCCGGTAAAATTGAGTATAGTGAAAGAGGTTTGCATGAGGATTTGTTGCAGTTACTTCCCGGCTCTACTACTAACCTAGTGAAAACCAAGAGTCTGATTCCCAAAAATCCTAGGTAAAAGTAGCGGAGGGTTTATATGACACAACAAATTTTATTAGGGAGGCCAAAATTGGTACAATCAATGCAAGTGGTGACTCTAATATTACTGGATTAGATCTATTCAAAGTAGGTTTTAGTCAGAGAAATGCCCCTCACCCTGCAAGCAATATATGGCAGTCTGACTTGGGAAAACTTGTGGTACCTAGTGTCTTTTTAGATGTTGATTTGATGATCCAGGTTGTGAAGAGTTATGACCCAATCACTAGGGAGGTTAGGGATGCAAAGGGAATATTATTGATCAAAATTTCTACTGAAGAGATCGAGAAGGTGTTCGGGTTAAGTGAACCCTCAGATAGTTTAGAGAATATTGATTTTGAAGAGCTAAGGCAAGTATATGATGCACAAAGGAACTATTTCAGAAGCAAATTGTTGAAGGATTTTTGCACCAAAATTGGGAAAATGGTTATTATGGGACATAACACATAGGAGCCTTTTAAAATACAATATTTTGATTCCAGAGCTAAGGGTGCATATTGGTCATTATGTCAGGTTTTTGGAGAGGATGTTAGTGAGAGGATGCCAATACATTTGATCTAGAGTTAAATATTCTAACCAATCATCTCTAGAGTTAAATATTTGGATCTAACCAATCCTCAAAATCTGTAGATGTATTGGTTGCCTTTGAGAGCATAAAGTCCATTTTGGGAACCAACAAAATGATGACTCTGCTGGGGAATAGGGATTGAAATACTATGATAAATTTGAATTTTAGATCTCTAGTATTGTAAATTTGAGTATCAAATAAGGCAGGTACAAGTTGAGCTAGACTCCTGGCCTTCTTATTTGTTAGAACCAGTAAAGCGCCATTGGAAAATAGAGAAATATGTGCAAGCTTTGATTTGGTCAAAACCTAAAAATCTCTTTTAGGTTGGCATTTTTTTATAGTAATCTTTGTTTTGATTACTTGATAAGTTTTGAGTACTTTGATTTACTAAGTGTGTGAAAATATTTCCCAACTTGTGTTGTTGGCTACTCTAAAAGTCTCTACAGCAGTGCTGAGTAAAGATAATAAAAATAAAATTCACTCATGACCAAGAAGAAAATACCTCTGAGTATGAAGAGGCAATTGATTTGCGTTTAGGAGCATATGAGGATTTTTATTTTCATAAAAATGATGAAGTTCATCATAAGAAAAAGATGAACCCAGATGTAGAATCTCAAAAGGAAGTCAGAAGGTCAAGAAGTAAGAGTAGGGGCTTGGAAGGAAGAAATGATCCCCCAACCCGAGGACCTTCTCCTTCTGAAAGTCCTAAAAATCCTACAAATCAACAAGGAGACTCTACGTCTAAAAATTCACCATCTGATACTACTCTTCCAAATTCGGAGGATATTTTTGAAGAAGTCTACAATTTAGAAAGAAGTATCTAGGAACAAATTGCAATTAGGAAGGAAAGAGAAGCTGAAAAGGAAACTAAAATAAGACAGGCCCAAATTAGGGCAGATCAGCTCAAAAGATAGTTGATGACCTTGAAGGCCATAAATTTTGTAGAAGCCCCCAAGGAAGTTGGTGAACAACCTATTGTTCGACCCATTACCGAAGTTAGGAAGCCTAAGGATAAGGGAAAATAGATCTCAAAAGGGATCACAATAAATGAGCCTAAAAATGACAAGATCCCAATAGATCCTTTGTCCAAATTGGAAAATGATTTAGAAAGGGCTAGAAGAAAACAAGAGGTTATTGCTAAAGAATTAGAAAAGGCAGAAATTGAGGCTACTACTTTGGAAATGAAAAAGAAAGTTGATTTTCTTAGATAGTCTTTTACTCCTTCAATTCCAAATAACCCTGTGATAACATCTAATGCTAATGTTGGAAATTCTACTACCCAAGGTGCCATTGTCACACCAGTGACTACTGCAAATGTTACTAATGCAGCAAATAACAAAACTTCCACCTCTCAAATAGATGCTTCATTACAAAGAGGAACAGTTCACATTGAAAGGTACAGACAGCTTCTCTTTAACAATATTGCTGGTTATCCTAATTTGATTCCTGCAAAGATTAGAGAGAAATTACCTAAGTTTATTGGAAATAATGTTGTTTCTCGTGAAGAGCATTTGAAGAACTTTATTGATATGATTGATGACTATGAAATAGAATATGAAGATGTCATCATGAAATTGTTTGTTCAATCTTTAACTGAGGATGCAAGAGACTGGTTCAGAGGGCTTCCTTATGATTGTATTGGTTCTTGGGATGATTTTATAAGTTGTTTTAAAGATTAGTATGGTGATAATACTAATGAGGGTTTTATGTTAAATGAATTTAACAATATAAAGAAAAACCAGAATGAGGAAGTCCTAGAATTCAATGTGAGGTTTCAAAAGGCAATGCACAAACTCTTCCAAGTCATGAGATTGGATGAAAAGGTATGTCTAGCAACATATATGAATGCTTTTGATGCCAAGATGGGATATCTTCTTAGGGATAAGAACCCTAGGACTATTAGAGAAGCTCAAAGATTTGTAGTAAACATTG
Source organism: Chamaecyparis obtusa (assembly GCA_027943335.1). NCBI lineage: Eukaryota > Viridiplantae > Streptophyta > Pinopsida > Cupressales > Cupressaceae > Chamaecyparis > Chamaecyparis obtusa. The sequence goes on along the minus strand of BSBK01004707.1, from coordinate 65,177 downwards.
AGAGTAATAGGAGGGTATCTGGGAAACTAGGAAGAAGAGAGGATCCTAAAACCTCTAGGTTTGGAAAGAAAGAAGTTGATAAACCTACAAATGTAAAACCTAGGGATGATGATAACCTTAAGCAGATCCTTAATGCCTTAAAGGATCTAAAACTAGGGGAAAGTAAAAATAAGTTTAAGGGAAATGATAGACCTCCTCCAAATAATTTCAATAGGCAACCTAGGATGCAGAACTATCCTTACAACACACAGTGGAAGGATGGAAAGCCTATTATCCTAGAAAAGAAGGATATGAAGCCAAATGATAGAACCCATGACCCCTTGCAAAAGCATTCAGTCAATATGACTGGTGAAATTCCATGGTGCACTGTGTGCCAATCCCCTCATGATTCAGATTATTGTGTGATTTCTCAGAATATGTCTGAAAATAATGAACAAGAAGAGGAGGGAGATGAATCATATGATGACAGAGGTTGTGGAATGACCTTTGATAAATTTGTTGAAGAGGTTGAATCTAATGAAGAAAGTGAAAATCAGGATGTAAATCATTCTCAAAACAGAGGAGAAGCTTACCATCAACAAGTTTTTTTTGATGAAGAAGAGGAAGAAATTGAAGATATAAATAACAATTTTGAACAAGTTGAAGAGCCTATTGTATTAAGAAGACCCTCTGATGAAGAGATAGCCCACATCACTGCTGATCTGGTGACATAGGCCAAGAGTAATTATGTCCTTAGAAACAGGACTATTGATAAAACATTTGGTAAACCAGCAGGTGTTTTTATCAAACGGGATAAAGAAGATGCAAAATAGTTTGCCACAAAAAATAAGGCTGCTGATGATGCCAAGAAATTAAAGCAAAAGGGCACTAAAAAGCCTGTTGAACCAATCAAGGTTTTTAAGATCAAGGCTAAAAATCCAATGGTTACTACCCCAAATTCCCAACCTGAAAATAAACCAAAGGATAAGGAACCATTGGGTACAACCACGCAACCTGAAGTCAAGGATACCCCAAAAGGCAAGGTAGACTTATCTATTTTAAATTATGCACCTATTGACATGAATCAGTTGTTATCTTAGATCATAGTAAAAGTGCCTTTATTGGAGATGATGAGGATAAATGAACACAAAGAGAAAGCCCTCACATGGATAAATGGTGTTCAAACCATAGACATCCAGGAAATAGTAAATACTAGAATAAAGGGTCAAGGGCCAACTAAAAGGAAGGATACCGAAGAAATTATTTCAAAAATTCCTCAGATCTTTTTGGACACTAATGTTGTAAACACCTCTATGGGAGCTATTGATCCTTTTTTCTTGACATTAGTCATAAATGATAAAATGCTAAAAAATTGCATGATTGACTCAGGAGCCTCAAATACTATCATGCCTACTAAAATTATGAGATCAATGGGATTGAAGGTTGATAATCCTCATGGGAGATGCTATGCAATGGACTCTAGGGAGGTACCAGTAATTGGAACAATAAAAGCCTTACCTTATAGGCTTGCTGCTTGTCTTGAGAAACAACTGACTATGAGTGTTTTAGTTGTGGATATTCCTCCACAATATGGAATGCTATTATCAAGAAAATGGAGTGCTGCAATGGGAGGTAGCATCCAGTGTGATTTATCTTATGCTACTTTTAATGTCACTGGTAAGAGCATTAAGGTACTTAGGGAAGTTAGAACTCCTCACATGATTGAGGAAGAAGCTAGTGATAATAACATGAATTGTTTTCTTGATACTGACATAAATTCCTTTCAAGTATAGAGTAATGACGATGAAGATGAACCTTCTCTGTTAGCTCAGGAGGAAAGAAATGTAACAAGTCAAAATAATCTTTGGACCATGTTATTTGATGGTGCTTGCTCTAAAGAGGGATTAGGTGTAGGTGTGTTGTTGATTTCCCCCATTGAAAAAACTTTTAAATTTTCCTTCACCTTGTCATTTACTTGTACAAATAATACTACAGAGTATGAGGCTTTACTGATAGGATTAAGATTAGCCTCAAAGCACAAGATCAAAAATCTCAGAGTTATTGGAGATTCAGAATTAGTTGTATCTCAGATTAGATCCAAATATGTTTCAAGAAACCAAAGGTAAAACAATACAGGAATGCTGTTTGGGATGAGATAGAATAGTTTGATTCTTTCTGTATTGATTGGATGGATAGAGGCCATAATAGAATGGCTGATTTATTGGCTAACATTGCATTAAGACTAGAGGATATCACTTTTGTAGGGATATCTATGATTGAGATTCAAACTAGGCCATCCATACTAGATAATTATGAAAATTGGCAAGTTTTTGATGATGATCTAGATATTTTAAGATTTCTGCATTATGATGCAAGTTTTGGAGATAAAGAGATAAATTTTGGTGAGTATGTAGAAACATCAGATAATAAGAACTCTCTCCTTGGCAAGGAAATCTTGCAGTTGAAAACAAATAAAGTCCCAAAGGGTTTGGTAGTGTTGGAAAGAGCATTTGATAGCCATGATAGCTCTTCCCAAGCAAAGCTTTTAAGCAAGCCTAAGGGTGTAGAGGAGATAAATTTAGGAACAAAGGAAGCCCCAAAAAATGTATATATTGGGGGAAGCCTGAATCCTGAAATAAAAAAGTCTCTGATAGGTCTTCTTAGAAAATATGGACATGTCTTTGCTTGGTCTTATGATGATTTAAAGGCATATAGAGAAGACTTGTTCCAACATGAAATTCCTTTGAAGGAAAATACTAAACCTTTTAGACAAAAGTTGAGACATGTAAATCCTACTTTGGCACTAAAAATGCAGGATGAGTTAAAAAAGATGAGTGATGTAGGCATCATTCAACCTATTAGGCATTCAACATGGGTTTCTAATCTTGTCCCTGTAAGAAAAAAGAATGGAGACATCAGGTTGTGCATAGACTTTAGAAATCTGAACATAAATTCTTTGAAAGACAATTATGGTTTACCAAACATGGAAGCCATGTTACAAAGGGTTACTGGATCTAAATTAATGTCCATGATGGATGGTTTTTTAGGTTATAATCAAGTAGTTGTCAAAGAATCAGAATAGTTCAAAACTGCATTCACTACTCCATGGGGTACTTATGTATATGTTAGGATGGCTTTTGGTTTAACTAATGTTGGGGCTACCTTTCAAAGAGCCATGGATGTAGCCTTTGCAGATTTCATAAACAAATTTCTTGTTGTTTATCAAGATGACTTGACAGTTTATTCAGAAAAGAAGGACCAACATTGTGGTCACTTGGAGAAAATCTTTGTGAGAGCTCTAGAATATGGGGTCTCCCTTAACCCAAGGAAGTGTTCCTTTGGAGTAATAGAGGGTAAGATTTTGGGACATATTGTATCTAAGGATGGAGTCAAGATTGACCCTGAGAGAGTAGCAGCAATAGACAAGGTACCATTGCCAAAAAATGTAAAAGGTATCCAATCTTTCTTTGGACAGATAAATTTTGTCAGAAGGTTTGTTACAAACTTTGCTGAAATTAGTGTTCCCATCTCTAAAATGCTAAAGAAGAATGCAAAGGTGGAATGGAGTAATGAGGCCAAGCAATATTTTTTTGATATCAAAATGGCTATTAAAAGTGCTCCTGTATTAAGATCACCAAGTTTCAATAAACCTATTCAAATCTTTTCATTTGCTTCTTATCATACTATAGTTGCAGTATAGTTATAGAAGAACTCAGAGGGTTTTGAACAGCCCATTTCCTTTTTTAGTAAATCATTGTAGGCAGCTGAGTTAAAGTATGATATAAATGAGAAATAGGCCTATGCATTGGTCAAAGCTATCAAAAATTTTAGATGTTACTTGGTAGGAGCAACTGTAGTTGCATATGTGCCCAGTGCTACTGTAAAAGACATCTTGGTTCAACAAGAAGTTTTAGGGAGAAGGTGTAGGTGGATAAACAGAATCCAAGAGTTTAATGTTGATATCTAAATCACCAAATTAGTAAGAGGATTGGGGTTAGCAAAACTTATGGCCCAAAGCAATTTGGATGCTAATCACATCAACACTCTTGAAGAAGAACAAAGGCCATAAATTTGTGATTTAGATTGCTGTGAATGGTACAAGGATGTCATTGGATACTTGCAAAAGCTTTTACTTCCTTCTGATATGGAAGACCACAAAAGGAGGACTATCAAATTACATGCTCTCAAATATGTGATCATTAAAGGAGAATTGTGGTGGAGTAATGAGGGTGTTTTGCTGAAATGTGTTGACCCTCAAAAGGCTAATGATTTGTTGCAAGCAATGCATGAAGGTGTGTGTGGTGGCCATTACATGGCTAAGACCACTGCACATAAGATACTGAGGTCTAGTTTTTGGTGGCCTAGTATTTTCAAGGATGCACATTCTTTTGTCAAAAAATGTGATGCTTGTCAGAGATTTTCAGGAAAATTGAAGTTCAATGGAAATTTGCCCTTGAGTCCTGTAACTGTGGAAGTCCCTTTTCAAAAGTGGGGTATGGATTTCATAGGAGAGATCCCAAACAAATCCAGTGGAGGACATTCCTATATATTGGTTCCAACTGACTACTTTACAAAGTGGGTGGAGGCTATTCCCACTAAAAAGGCAACCAGTAAAGTGGTCATTGATTTCCTGATGCAAAATTTGCTGATAAGGTTTGGATGCCCTAAAGTTTTAGTTGTTGACAATGCTTTGTGTTTAAGATCTGAAGAATTTGTTAGTTTTTGTTTGCAATATGGTATAAAGATTTCATACTCTACTCCCTACCATCCTCAAGGAAATGGTTAGGCTGAATCAAGTAACAAAAGCTTGATAAAATTTTTGAAGAGAGTCTTAGATGCAAACAAGAAGGCATGGGATTCAAAGCTACAACTAGCTCTATGGGCTGACAAAGTGACAATCAAGAAGGCTATAGGATGTGCTCCTTTTGATTTAGTATATGCTATCCATGCCAGGTTACCACAAAATAATTTTTTGCAAATGTACAAGTTCATCCAGTTGTATGATGATGAGCAAGATGATGAAATGAAGATCAGATTGTAGGACTTGATACAACTAGATGAATCAAGGAGGGAGGCACATGATACAAATTTGAGATCTCAGCTCAAATATAAGAATTTGTATGATAGAAAAACTACAGTCAGAAGTTTTCAAGATAATGATTTGGTCCTGATGTGGAATGCCAGGCTTGAAGACAAGGGTAAACACAACAAATTTGACCCTATTTGGTTGGGACCATATTTGATCAGTCAAACATGGAGATCTAATTCATACATTCTAAAGGACTTGATTAGAAATGAAATGGAATTTCCAATTCATGGACAATTCCTCAAGTTGTACTTTTCTTAAGGTACTCTCACTATGCATGAATAGTAGTTAGTTTCCCTTTCCTAGTTGTGTGTTTGTTTTCTAGTTGTGTGAGTAGGTTAGTTGTTTTGTTTCAGTAGATGGTCTGCTTATACCAGAGATTTTGAATTCTTGTTATGCCTACAAGAGGCATACATCCCCAGACAGAGCCACTATTGGCACTTCAAATTTTCAATACATGAGTCTTGTGAAAATTTTATAAATTTGAAGTGTGTCTAGTTCATGAAATTGTGATAATTTTGCCAAAAAACCCATAAAAGATCCTGCAAATTATTTTTCTTCCTCAATATCCAGTGAGCCCTAATTAAGAGTTAAACCTAAGAAAAACCCTGAATGTATGCCATTTTCAAAAAAGCCCTAGGTCGCTATGTTTTAAATCTATTTGAGTGTTACCTTTTTTATCACTTAAAATATCAAAAATGCACGTGCGTAAAGTTTTCCTAAAGTCTTAGCGACTAGTGGTTTTATTTTTTCGTAAGTCTGGTGGCTATGATATGTCCTAAGTCCTAAATACTTTATATTGTAATGTTTTGGCTTTCATTCGGCTTGGTATCTTTAAAGAAGATCTAACAGCGGTCGCATAGTCACATAGAATCTTATAGACCTATGCGATCATGCGACTAACCGTCGATCTTACAGAGAAGCTTAATGCAGAAACAAAGTGGGACCGTTGACAAATATTTCACAAGTGGTGGCCTTTTATTTGTAACAGACAGTGGGACCAGTGTCAGAGGAATCTTCAAAGTTGAAAGTAATGAAAGGAAGATCTGATGGTATTCGTATGATTGCATGGAATCTTAGAGGTCTATGTGATATGCAAATAACCGTCGATCTCACATAAAGCTCAGTTTAATTCTTAGTGGGTCCATTTTCTAGCTGTGCACATGTGACCACTAATGGCTGGTTGAAAAGTCCTACTGATGTGGTAGTTGTTAGTAAGTGGGGACATTGAAAGGAAAAAAGAAAAATCGGTCCACCTGTTAAGGGTTTTTTGACGTGTTATCTCATTATTGACAAAGGCAAAGTGGGACCAGTAACTTGAGGAAAAGATGACGACAAATTGAAGGCTAACGGTTTGTCGCATGTTCACATAAGCTTCTTTCAAGCTATGTGATAATGCGACTAACATTTTGTTTTAACAATAAGAGTTATAGGGGATTGCTGCTAATAAAGAGACTAAGTCATGACTTGTCGTATGTTTGCATAAGTATTTTCAGGCTATGCAATCATGCGATAGGCCGTTAGATCATCTTCTAGTAAAAATTGACGGTTCTAATTCAAACTGGAGATAAAGTGACACAAATTTGAAGTTCCCGTTAAGAAGTGACAGTTCATTTTTTAAGAGGAGTAATGGTTGAATTGTGCTAAATGAATTATTGAAATGACTACTTTAATTGCTCATATATCAAGATTTCGTGCACTCTCAGAACCACAAAGAAATCAAAAAATTGTAGAGACTCAAGCGTGAAGAATTGCAAGGACTGGTTGTTGTCTCCTGCTGATTTCCCAGAAAGAGGTTGGTGAAATACTTATACAAATTGCTTCCTTACTAAAAGAATCATAGTTCTGTAGTCTGTATATCTTGCAAAGGTTTCTTTAGGATAAACCCTAAAAATGTCACCAAGGAAAGAATTGTCTGGTAAAATTGAGTATAGTGAAAGAGGTTTGCATGAGGATTTGTTGCAGTTACTTCCTGGCTCTACTACTAACCTAGTGAAAACTAAGAGTCTGATTCCCAAAAACCCTAGGGTAAAAGTAGTGGAGGGTTTATATGACACAACAAATTTTATTAGGGAGGCCAAAATTGGTACAATCAATGCAAGTGGTGACTCTGATATTACTGGATTAGATCTATTCAAAGTAGGTTTTAGTTAGAGAAATGCCCCTCACCCTGCAAGCAATATATGGTAGTCTGACCTGGGAAAACTTGTGGTACCTGGTGTCTTTTTAGATGTTGATTTGATGATCTAGGTTGCGAAGAGATATGACCCAATCACTAGGGAGGTTAGGGATGCAAAGGGAATACTATTGATCAAAATTTCTATTGAAGAGATTAGGAAGGTGTTCAGGTTAAGTGAACCCTCAGACAGTTTAGAGAATATTGATTTTGAAGAGCTAAGGCAAGTATATGATGCACAAAGGAACTATTTCAGAAGCAAATTGTTGAAGGATTTCTGCACCAAAATTGGGAAAATGGTTATTATGGGACATAACACACAGGAGCCTTTTAAAATACAATATTTTGATTCCAGAGCTAAGTGTGCATATTGGTCATTATGTCAGGTTTTTGGAGAGGATGTTAGTGAGAGGATGCCAATACATTTGATGTACATGGTGATTCAAATTCTACATTCACATCTATCTATTACTTTTGATTTTGCTCCATTCATTGCTGAACAAATCCATAATGGATTAGTGAAGATTCAAAAGAATGAAGATGACAAACCCTTCTGCTAGTATTCTTTCATAATGTACATGTTTTTGTTTAAAGGAGCAAGCTTTTTTGGGCAAGAAATGGAACTAATGAGACAGAAGGACGGTGAAGACATGCCAGTCCAATTATGGAGCCTCACAATGACCTGGGATAGAAAGGATAACAGTTTCAAAAATTTTGATAAACATTTTGCAGCCAGACTCAGGATGTTGTTTGTCTTAGATAACCCAAGAATCCCAATAGTATTGGCACAACTCATTAGGCCAAATCAGTTTGCTAAGAATCTGAATATTATTCACAATTGGGGTGATGTCATTTTCTACAATGTATCAAATATCATTAGGTTGTATGGTTTCAGGGGGACCCCTTTTATATTGCCTTATCATGTACCCCTTAGGATTGGAATTGCAAAATTTCTTAGGCAATTGGGAGATATTGAAGAGTATGCCCTCACTAGAAATGGCAAGGGAACTTTATTTCCAAATGTTACCATTGCCCACCAATTCATAATTACCAAGGGTGGATCGGTTGACATGGATAAAATCCTGGCTCCATATCATATGGCCACTGCCATTATTAGAACAGCAGAGCCAGAGGGGTTCTATAATGAAATGTTTAAGAAGAGAGCCAAGTGTGCCATGATTAACCACATCTTTAATTTTCCTAAAGATATTGTTAGAAATATTCCAAAGTTGCAGGATCAAGAGGTTAGGAAAGAAAAATGGCTGGTGTATAAGAAGACATTAGATTTTATCCAATAATTTGATTCTGGATGGGATCCCCTGAAAAGCATAACTCCACTGGGGAAGAAAATAGATACTCTTATGAATTGTTTTTAGGGTATTTTTCAGACCCTAAATGAAAAGAAGGAAAAGGTTATGAAGGATGACCCAAAAAAGGCTAAACAATTGTTAAGCAAGCCTGTATTTGCAAAAGGGTTACCCCCAGGGAGGTACATGGTGCAAAAGAAGACTGGTTACAATGTTGTGATACCAGAGCAAGGCCAGCAAAGGCAAATTGATACAAGGGATGTCCCATCAACTTCACAACAAATTGAGAAACAAAACGAGAGTGTAGAGGTCCCTGACTCTCCTCATCTTCAAGCCTCTGAGGATGTAATTGATTCTCCACCCCCATCAAGGAAACAAATAGTAGAAGAAAGACCTGTTAATGTTGAAAAGGATTATTCTCCATCATAGTCTCCTCTAAGATTTTTTGATGACCAAGAGATTGCAGAGCAAGTACATCAAATAGATGCTTTAGGTCAAATTTTTATGACCTATGAAGAAATAAATGAAGGAGTACTAGAGCTACCAGAGGAGCCCAAACTAGATCTAATAGCAGGGGAATTGGCAGGATGAAGTCCTTGCCTTTCATTGGCCAAGTGAAGAGACCTATATGACTTGGGAATCAACATATTCCTCAAAGGGTTCAGAAGAAAAAGAAGCATCAAATAAAGAGGCAACAGGTGGAAATATTCCAAACCCTCAAGATCAAAGCTAACAAGGATAAAGACATCAAGAAGTTATCATAGATATGGATACAACACCTGGCAGAAGTTGAATTGACCTTGGAAGCTATTGCCAGATTTTGGCGCTCATCTTTTCGATCCATCTCAAAGTTTTGTAACAAGAAAGTTTTTTATTTTAATTTTTTGTCTTTTTTGAGGACTTCTTTCTTGTCTTTTCTAAGAGGATCCAAAGCTTGTTTGCAATCCTTATTCTATAAAAGGATGACTAGGATCAATGTAAAAGGACTGAGAACTTGATCAATTTTATTGATAAGTTTCTTGAGTCTGGGATATCGTAGATCATTTTTTTGACATTATTTCTATAGAAGCACAATATTTTCTAGTTCAGAAGGTTATACTATAAAGCATTTTGTAAGCATGATACAATATAGCATTTGAATAAAATCTAGGATTTATATCTCTCCTTGAGTATTTCTGTTTGAGTTATGAATTGTTCCAATTCATTGCATAGATAATCTCTGTGTGTATGTCTATATTTCTAGCTTTGATCTAGGATCAGATTAAATAAGCTTTGAATGTGACATAAATTCTTTAAAGTTTTTCTTAAGGATGCATCAGTAAGTAGTGTGAATCTAGGATCCTTTGATAAAATCCACCACAAGGTGATTAGTATTTTCAAAGGGGAATAAATCTTTCAAAGTTTAGTATATTTGTTCATGTATAACAATCTTGTAGTGGAGGTGAAATGAAGTTCTTCTCATAGAGATAAGTTTTTGAAAGGATTCTACTGGTATTTCCATCTTAAAGCATAAAATTGTTGAAATTCTTTGAAGTTCAGTGATTTGCAGAATAAATTACCACATAGTGATAGTGAAGAATCTATAAATGAATGGTCATCATTTAGGTTTTTCTTGTCATTTATCTATCGCATTTAAATCCAGTCAGTGAATTAGTGAAGAAAGTTTTGTTACTGGATTAGGAGCACCCTCCTTGGTTTTGTAGAGCCAGAAGCGCAGAGGGCATACTAAGACCCTATAGTTGGTCCAATCATCTCTAGAGTTAAATATTTGGATCTGACCAATCCTCAAAATCTGTAGATGTATTGGTTTCCTTTTAGAGCATAAAGTCCATTTTGGGAACCAACAAAGTCCATTGAGAGGTAATGGTTCTCCTTCCATTTTATGATTTGAGATTCTGAGGAAAGCAGAGAAAAAGAGGATGGTAGAGGCATTAGTAGCTATCTCAAGTTAGGGTCACAGAGAGATTTAGGAGTTTTTTATATTGGATTGGGCAATGGATGTGAATCTCAAATTCTAGGAAGCTATAGTTCAAGTTTTTTTCCCCTCTTGTAACACTTCTAGTGTATGACCTTTATTTGAAGGTAATGGGTGGAATTATGAAATGTGCCAATTTTTGGTACTACAAAAATATAGCATTTAGTTTGTGAGGAGGCTTTACTCAGGGATTGGGTACTTAACAATATTGGGCAATGTTAAGGAAAATGCAGAGAGATGGGTGACTATAATAGTACTAATCACACTCAAGGTAAACCTAGAAAATATCTTTTTTATTTTTGTTATAGTACACTACAATAATTGATACAAAGGTGAACTAATTATTATGAGAATCTTATGTAGATTTACCTTTGTGTGTAATTAGTTCAATTATATTAGAGCTATGATCCTTCTGGTTGGTGAATCATGCAGGGTATTTTGAGTGGTTTGACAAAAGCAAAGAGGACATATTGTTCTATACACTAATGGAAATTTGGAGAAGCCAATATAAAATGATTGAGCTATGGGAATGCTAGTTGTAGAAAAAGAGTAGAATGCAAAATATAGATCGATTAGAGTAGTTAAAAGTACTCCATATGAAATATCAAAGAAATTTGGAAGACTTCATGGTTGCAGTAACTTTTAACAATTATTTGGAGATATTTGGAAAGAGGTCTCAAAATGAAAGAGGCTAGAATAAAAAAGAAAGAGAGTTGAAACAAAAGAAATTTGTACTGCATGTTGAATGAAAAGATTCACTATTTGAAAGATATCCTGTAATGTTTACTAGTAGTGTTTAGGAAACCTTTGTCAAGATTTCAACCATTGAAAAGATGGAGCAGTTGCCATGTGAGAATAGTAAACAAGGTAGCCTTGTTGATGGGCATAGATCTATGAAGGATGCTTTAGTTGAATCTTGTTCTATTAATAATTTTTATCTTAAGAATTTGGGTGATGCTACAAAGTGTTTGAAGATTTCCAAGTCAGCAATGGAAGGTGAACATTTTGATTGCCCTTTGGATTACCATTCAGAGAATAAGAAAGATATTAGTAAAGACTTTTTGCATCGGTCTAACACCATGTCATTACAATGCAAGCATTCATAGTGGGAGCACACTAGTGAAAAGTATACAATAAAATCCCAACATGCTCTCCAAAAAAGAGGCAAGTGCTAGTTGACAGTGTTTCAAAGTTCATATCAACTAGGTACACTAGGCCCAAGCAAGTCACCGAAAAGGTCAAACATTAAATCTACAGTTAATGGAACAGTAGTTGCCACTGCAACAAGCTCTTCAACAACTTGGTAGGATTCAAAAACATGCAGGGAGACTGTAGAGAGGCCTAATAGAGCAATCAATTTTTGACTTTCAAGCATGGTTATTTGAACATTTTCTTCATCCGTATCTTAAACATTTTCTTCATCCGTATCTTAAACATCTTGATAAAATTATGCAATCAAGGTAGGCAGGATTATTAGAAATCAGATTTCTAATTGGCCCACAAATGCATGTGTATGGCTTTGGAAGCCCATGGTAGAGGAAAAAGTAGCTATAGTGTAGCAGAAGGAAAAGCTTGTTGGTGGTGGGAAATCTGCTTCTCCAATTAATGGGCACTTGCACAAGATAAAAACTTTAAACCAAGACTTCAACTCATCCACTTGACAGATTGTGCTTGAGCATTTTGGGCAAACATGTTGAATTCATTGATTCAGTGGAAGGAATCCTTGATGCAATGATGAACAAAACTTGTCAGGCTAAAGATGAGATAACACCAGTAGGCATAGTACAAAGTGTTGAATGATTTTGCTTGGGAAGTGGCTGACATCTAGATTACTTAGTTGTGTTTTCTTTAAGGCAAGAAAATTCTAGGAGGGAGGACTTGTAATTTTTCTTTTTAATCTGATAACTAAATGGAATTTTTGCGAACAAGTAGTTAGGGAATGAAGGTCCTATCTGTTAAGTCAGATTTAGGACAAAGTCTTCAGTATTTAGATTGAATATGACAAACTATTTCCTAGTTAGCATTGTCTGTTTGTTTTAGTTAGATACCCAGTTAGTTTCAGTTAGTCACCACCAATGGTGGAACTAAGTACCATTGACTAAACCTAGGTGTAGTACCCATCAATTAATGAGATATTAATTGGGTGGTTCATTGTTAGAGATTATGGAGAGATATGTTCAGGCAATTTTACTTAGATAAACTTAATAAAGGAATTATATTAAAAGGTTTTTTAAAATATATTTTATTTTGCTATTTTTCTAAGTGATGTTTATTCTCAATATTGATTTGCTTATTCTGCATATTCTAATTTGGTCATGTTATTTGTAATTAACTTTTGATGGTGTTTGTAATGTTCCCTTCTCAAGCATAAGCTATTTGTAAACCTTAGCCTCATTTCCTAAAGTTAAATATTTGCAAGTAAAATATTGAGAAGAATCTTAGAAAAGGTGAAGATGAAATTGAAAAAGACAAAGACAGACATGGTAAAGGTGTTGAAAAAGAACCTAAAGAATGGAACAAAGAAAAGAGAAAAAGATGAGAAAAGAGAATAGGAAAGGAGACAAGAGGAGATAAGAAGCTTAAGGAAAGTATTATAGGAAAGTACAGAAAGGCAAAGGAATTTGAAAGAACTCATGGAGAAGGATAGGAGGAATATTGATAGGTTTGCAGAAAAATGCAGGCACTTAAGAGAAAGGTCATTGAAGGTAGTGAAAAGTTGGCATTTGAGTGTCAAGAAGAAGGTGCAATGGTCTGTGAAAAGGCTAGTAGAAAGAGGAAAGTTGGTGGATGAGAAAGACAAGGAATCAAGCAATGAAAATGTTCTTGATGTTGATTCAGAGATGCAAGATGCTACTAAAGATATCAAAGAAGCAAGTCTTGAAGGGCTTGAGAGTGATTAGTCAGTTGTGGTAGGCACTATGTTGTTTCCTTTGGAGGAAGATAAGGGTAGTATGAAAGTTACTCCTATGACATCACATAGTGAGGGTAATGATGTGGCCATGGAGGTTGATGATTGTGAGATATGCCAAGAGGAATGGCATGAGAGTAATGATCAGTTGGTGAGGGTTGAGTTGGTCTCAAGGGAAGAGACTAAGGATGAGTTAGCTATGATGATGGGCCATGAAATGGCTCAAGAGATTGTTTACTCTCCAAGCATGGAGGCATGGTATGTTGATGGTGTCAAGGAAGAGGAGTGTCTTTGGAAATTAGATTTATTGAAGTTTTAGATGTATGAAAAAGTAGAGGTTCAAAATAGGAAGAGGAAGTTGTTGATGGCCAACAAAGAGAAGCAGGTGTTCATGTTGCAAAGAGAAGTCAAGCCAAAAGTCAAGATCAAGGAGTGGGGTTTTGAACATGATGGAAAGAATCACACTACCGTAATTTAAACATCACACAATGACATTAGAAATTAAGAGGGAACATAGATCAGACCATGACATGCCTACAAGGATACAAACAAATGATTTTGAGATACAGACCTATGCAATCCAATCTCCCAAGGAATAGACAGCACCGGTTATCGCCATCTATGCCAAAACATGATTTGTCTTCAAGGCCTCTTCATACGCAGTCTAGTTATGCACAGGAGCATATCTGACAATCCCCTAGAGGGTCCATCCCTGAAAACAAAAGCACCATTTCAGTCTGAATATTGAATATATACAAATATAATGATGAAAGAAAAGTAGACAATCATACGCTCTCTGATTTTGAGGTATAGAATAGCAAATATAAGCTGAAAAGCCAATAAAAAACATAAGAGAGAAATCACACTTCAAGAAAGTACAAAAAGAAAAGCAAGATAAGTTCTTATCAGGCCACTAAAAAGCTTTTGGTATTTTAGATAAGACATCACAGGTATTTATTTGTATTCTGAAGCCTTGTTATAGAAATTTATTTTTATTAATCCTCATAATTAGTTAGTGAATCTTCTTTCTTTCTTTCTAAATTCATGGATGATTCTATTTTTCTATAGTAAATAGCATACGTAACAAATAAACATGAAATCAACAACAAATATCTACCTCTAAATACAACTCCAAATGAATGAATAAAAGAAGAAAATGATAATGTTGATTGGGTATCTAGTAAATTAAATAGTTTAATCATGCAAATAGATGTGGATAGTGCACATCACAGTGATGAGGAAACAATGCTAGTAGGGCAGTCACATACAAAGAGACTAGCTTAAGAGGGAACATAGATAAAACCATGACATGCATACAAGGATAATAAATAATTATAGTATGTTCAACTAGAGATAAGAGATAAACCAAGGCACCTACATGAAATAGTCATATATCAAGTGCAATAACATGATCAAGAGATGGTTTAATCATTAAGAGTCACAACTACCAAGAAATAGAGCATCATGATTACATATGGAAAAAAGAGGTATTATAAGTTTGCATCACACATGCTTAATGCAAAAGTTTCTAATACAACTGAAGAGAGTAATTAATATGGAAAATTAATCAAATGTAAGCAACATATGGCAATTTTGATAGTTTGATCAAAGGCCACTTTTGTAGGCACCACCCACCAATCCTAGAAAGGAAATAGAGCCTGTATTCCCATATTTGTTTGTCATACCCTTTTTGCAAGGAACTAAAAAATTATTGAAATTAAACAAGTGTGAACTGTAAGAGACTAAGAAAGAAGGCAAAGGTGTTACCTCACTAGGATGATAGTAATAATGAGACAAAGAACCATTAAGACTAAATCCAAGGAGACCAGATTTGAACATCCGGGTTCGATCAAATTCAAAAATTGGTTTGCCTTCATAGCACTGTCAAGTCAACAACATGAGCATTATTTTGTGTCTAGAGTGTCATCAATGTTTTTAAATGTAGAATGAAATGGTTATAAGTATGCATTTCTACCACATGCAAATGATTTTGAGATATAGACCTGTGCAATCCAATCTCCCAAGGAATAGACAACACCACTTATCGCCATCTTTGCCGAAACAAGATTTGTCATAAAGTGATGTTAGAATAGTTACTAAAATGGTCATAAATTATGTTCTTATAGTAAGAGAATACTTTGACATAAGAAAAAAACTACACAATATTAAAACATGACATTGTGCTTTAAAAACTAAAAAGGTACCTATAATGAAGAACTTCATTTTGACTTGCTAATTGGTTGTCACTATTAACTCTAAGCTTATCTTTGAAGTTTGAGCTTCACTTGGTTTTGAGAATAGTTTAATATTCTCTACTAAACAAGGCCAACCACGTGAAGGTGGAAGCTCATTTGGCCCCTCCCCCCCCCTAACATCACTCTAAATTCCCCATTAACATTTAATAACATTCATTCATTCATCCATTTTTGAAATATAACATTCAATCATTATAATCAGATGATAACATTCATTAACACATAAAATTCATTAACACACAACATTCATGAATAATTCATTAACACAAAATTCATTAACACACAACATTCATGAATAATTCATTAACACATAAAATTCATTAACACACAACATTCATGAAGAATTGAGCATTCATCATTTGGTATTATGTATTCCATTTAATTATGTCAACAATGTTCAAAATGCTATCACCAAGTACAGACATAGGAAATAAAAAAGGGACAAAAGACAAGAAATAAGAATATCATTACAACTATAGAAAATCTGCATGTTCACAATGCTACATGTGCATATAAGAGTCGATCAAAGAAGGTATATACACAGGTGAAAAACATGCAGATTTATCGACCAAGCAATACTGGGAGCTTGACCCTGCAACAAATGGACTTGTGATGATATTTCACAATAGTACATGTGTTGCAGGGTAAGCTCCCAGTAGTGCTTATACAAATATGCATGTTCATTACCTATGCATATGAAATAGCTCTAATGGTTACTTGAAAGAGTGGCTTAATATAAAAAAAATGGTTACAAAGATGAGAATATGTCAGAATAATGGCAAAGAGAAAAAATATAAAAATACCACTATAATCCTTTAAAAGATCAGCATAAAAATACCACTATAATCATTTCATTTCACAAAGGCAAAGAGAAATTTCAGTTAATACCACTGATTTGATAGTGTATGTCTACTATGTCCTTGATCACAACCTCTTCCTTGCTTGATAGTGTATGTCTACTATGTCTACCTAATACATGGCATTTAAAATTAAGGGCTCTCTAATAATAACTTAGATAAAAAACAAACTATAAACTAGAAAACCATCATGTTTGAATGCTAAACAAAACCAATTTAGAAAGATACAATTTAAGAATACTTGTCTATTTTGAAGTATACTTGTTAGCCATGTAATAACCAATCCCCTACATCATCTAATGTCATCTAAAACAACATCATCAAAATCTATTTAGTTTGGAAATTAGAAGGATCTTAGTATGCATGAAAGGCTCCTACCTAAAATTCTACAGTTATATGGTGTTACAATAATCTGAAGGAGATAGATACCTACTATTTACGTGTTGGAATTTGTGATACTTCACTTCCAACATTTATTTGGATCACTATTCTGATGATGGATCACAGACTATATGCCAAGATAGAGTAAAGAGTCTAAGAGGACAAGCTGCTTTACATTTCATAATAGTGAGAGACATGGTCATGTAATTTTGAGGACATGACCAAAGATGTTTGAGGTGTATTCTATTCAAGTTTCAAAAAAATTAGCGGATCACAAGTTCAATCTTCAAAGTGTTAGTATGATACAATTGACTAGTATGCTCTATTTTACCTATATAAGTGGTTTCCATACTTGCACTAGCATGTAACAAACATATACTATACAAGAAGCTTACAAGGATAATTTACAAGGCTATTAATGCACACATATTGATCCACATGATAACATTTACTTCTCTCCAATAGAACAAGGTGACATAAGCTATCAAATATTAATGTTTTTTGTTATTTGGACCAACAAGGCATGTTCTCCTCCTTATGCCAAGATCCTAATTATTTGCATCTATGTCTTGACATATTTTTGGGCCTTATCAAATGTTGTGTTGGTTTGCATCATGATATATTCCATAATTTATCTATTTGGTGGACAACTAATACATTATCACTTATTTTTACACATATGCTATCTTTTAACCGACCTTGTTGATGGTTTGAAAGAGTGCAAATGATACAAATAGAAAATCAAATCAATTGCAAGTGGGTGGAAGATAGAGAATGCATATGATGAAAGGAATAAGTGAACATTGCTATAGATAGAACATAGAAAGGCACTATGATGATTGTATATCTTTAATTCTCATCAAATATGTCATTACGATGTTATAACCTCTTGTGAATATATTCTAACCATACTTCAGGTTTTCTTACTATGGTTTTTTCGCCTGTTGGATTTTCCAAGTAATTTTGGTGTCCCCTTATGCAATTATGTGTAATGCTTTGTGATGGAGTTGATGAAAAACAACCCACAGCTCCCAAGAACACATGCACACAAACACCTGTCATAGAAAGAGAGAGAAGCAAACAACTATGGAGGCCTGAACGCATTGATCTACGAGAGAGGAGAAATCCTTAATGTGCAAAAACATAAAAAGTTACAAAACAAGAGGAGCTCAATCCTTATAAAAGGAGATCAGAAACCCTTAAAAGGTAAAACCCTAGGTTGCATACTAATAATTAATAAAGATATTAATTATTATATGCCTAAAGTTTAGCTTAAGTAGAAAGAGGTAATAAGTGACTGAATAATTAAATCAATATAATTTAATTAATCAGTAAACACTTTATTACTCTAACACCCCCCCTTAAGATAAACTTTGGGAGAAGCTAAAAACCTAGAAAGAACTACTGAAAGAAAATGGGTCCCAGCAACAGAGGCCTAATCAGGTACCCAAGTACAAAAGAGAGTCTCTACAAAGTGGAGAAATAGAGAAAACCACATGGGAAAAACTCTACTCCAAAATGAGACAAAGACTAGTCTGAAGGATTGAAGAAGCCTCCAAAACTAGGAATGTTCCAGAAAATAGGATCAAAGATGAACATGTACAACATCACTGAAGCAAGAAAATGCAAACTCTATCAAGAAGAAACTGATGATCGGAAGATCCTCCACAAAAATATGACCAGGTAGAGAAGACTGTAATCTGCATGAGTGCCCTCAAATGACACTACTTGAATCAGGAGGCAAACAAAGGCAAACACCTAAACTTGAAGATACAGATGGCATAAACACCAAAAGCCTGAAGAGCTAATCAATCAAAGCTAGAAGAGTGCATCCAAAAAATAGGAAGGAAAAGAGTTTCCATATGGTAAATGATCCATCTCATCAGAATGCATAGGTACCCAGCCACTGCAACTACCTAGTACATAGGATCAAATACTAAATACATGGCTCACACAATCGAACTAGGGAAGCAGTAGAACCAATAGTAGAAACCCCGCCATACTCCTGACAAGGGAGGAATGACAGGTACACTAAAAAGATCATCCAATATGAACTACATGATGAAGATAAATTTGAAACATCAAATGTGCAGAGAGAGTACAAACACAAATAAAGATACCTGAGGCTAATGTCATTGGAGGAATGGTCACATGAGAAAAGAAGATTGCAAACAAAGGCAAACATCAAACCCCCCTGGCACTTTATAATGGAGTGCGAGTACAAATAGCATGAACATGTGCAAGATCCCATCAAAGCAATAGAATGACACTTTATCTCAGTGTGTGTGCATAAAAAAATGCTACAAAAGTGAAGTATACACTGCTCAAAGAAGATCAAAGGCTGATGAAATAAAATAACAACCTAAGATGAGCCATCCCTCAAAGGGAAGAGATCCCAGGACTTGAAACAACCAATATATCCACCAAACTACAAAAAAGAAAGAATATGAATAAAATGAACCTAGAGTAGAATCTATAAAAATTACTCATAGCATTGAAAAGCTCTTTGAATAGGCTTTCCAATGATATATCATTTTCTAAAAATGGAGTCTGGATGTGCAAGATAGAGCTCTCGGAGTGTAGAACTGAAGATCTAGCTTTGATAGAGAAAAAAACTATCAGAAAAATAAAACCAAAAAAAATAACCTCCAAATCTAGAAAGATCTTAGAATCAGCTTTCTGACAATATGTCATTTGCCAAATTTTGACACCGTATGCTCAAGATATGAGAAAAAAACCAACAGCTGCGCTGGAGGGCCCAAAGAAGGTGTCTGTAAGGATATGAGGATGGGTGACATTAGAAAAAGGACAAAAAACACATGAAACCATCAGATCTGATAAAAGCTCAGAAATAGCTTTTCAATAATATCTCGTTTGCCAAAAATAGAGTTTGGATGCAAGAGAAACGGATCCTGGAAGGTAGGAGGTCTGAAACGCCATGATCATAGAGAACATTTGAATTTGACAACAAAAAGAGCATCAAAATGGAAAAATCACAAAACCATACTAGAAAATTCAGATCAGGCTGGGAACCAGCTTTTTGACAATATATCGCATGCTTAATTATGATCTCAGATGCCCGAGATATGTGCACAAAAGCCTAGGTACCTCCTTTAAACTCAAAAAAAAGGTGCAAAGACTGCTGGCGTCAACAGAGACAGAGTTTAAAAATGACGGCCAAATGGCCGTCATACCTCAAAGCCACCGAGGGCTTAAGGAAATAGCCCTGGTCACGTGGATGACCAGGGGTGGGGTTGAGGTTGACAGTGGAGCGCAGGAGGTGGTGGCACAGGCGCGGCGGCAGTGGCACGCAGATTGTGGAGCTAACTACGGAGGTGCGGGCACGGGTGCGATGACGGCGGCGCTAGGCGGGGAGGAGCGGGTGATGCGGGCTGTGGGCGGTGGGTGGTGGGCAGTGCGGGGGTGGCCGCTGGGTGGTGCCCCCCAAAAAACAATTTATATTATTTTTTTTAAAAAAATCATCGTACCCTCTACCTCGGTCTGTGTGTCAAGGCCGTACGACCCTGGTATGGCAAATTTTTTTGCCTCAGATGGAAACTTGTCCAAAATCTACAAGCTTTATATAGATTTTGACTATCTCGGGGCTTCCAGATGCAATTGTGAGGTCTGTTTGGGCCAGAAGTGCTCCAAAAATTAGTGATCACCTCGAGATTCATGCCGGGGCGGATTGCAAATTTTTTTTCTCACAGATTCCAACTGTGTCCAAAATGGACAAATTTTATATGGATCTTAGGGTTCTTGGACACTCTGAATGCAACTGTGAGGTCTGTTTGAAGCCAAGATGACCAAAAAAATAGGTCCCCCTAGATCTGATAGGAAACCCTCTCTAAAAATGCAAATCTGATGAATAGGACCAAATCTCTTAGGAAGAGGACAGGGGAAAGTAGATTTGAAGCTCTGATACCATGATGGAGTTGATGAAAAACAACCCACAACTCCCAAGAACACCTGTACGCAAACACCTGTCATAGAAAGAGAGAGAAGAAAACAACTATGGAGGCTTGAACGCATTGATCTACGAGAGAGGAGAAATCTTTGATGTGCAAAAATAAAAGTTGCAATCAATAATGAAATGTCAGAAAAAGTTACAAAACAAGTGGAGATCAATCCTTATAAAAGGAGATCAAAAACCCTAAAAAGGTAAAACCCTAGGTTGCATAATAATAATTAATAAAGATATTAATTATTATATGCCTAAAGTTTAGCTTAAGTAGAAAGAGGTAATAAGTGAATGAATAATTAAATCAATATGATTCAATTAATCAGTAAACACTTTATTACTCTAACACTTTGTGCTTTCTATTTTATATTATTGTAGATGTATGAAACAAAGGTTTAACATAAGCTGCAATAAAAAGTTCAAGAGTTTTACTAAGATACCGATACACTCCCCAATATCTTGTTGTTCAACATGTTTTTATCTTTGGATTGCCTTCATTACCGGTGTGTGAACTCTTTACTCGCATTCTTAGAATTTGTTTTCACTTGAGCCTTATATGATCATGCCTAATCTCATATTGGAAATTTTATATTTTAGCAACCTAAAATGGTGGATGTTGCATGAGGATCTTCTTAGAAATTTGTTGATGCTTTGACTTTTGCTTTACTGCTACTATAGTAAGCTAATTATCACTAGTAGCATGAAGTTGACCGATGTTAGGTGCTACCCATATCATTAACCTGGGCTAGTCATAATACAACTAAGGCCTTATAGTGTTATATATCAAATGTTTTTTTAACGTAGATATACTTGTTAGTGATATCCTTGTGGTAATAGACATAAAATCCACCAACTTGAAGAGGTTCCTCATTTAATGAAAACCTTAGTTTAATTTTGTATGATCATTTTTAAATTAAAGATGAATTTTATATATCATACTCTTCTTCTTGGTTGTCTATTTAGCTTACATGAACCTTTTGAATTGAAGATAAACCCTTGATATAGCATGAAATTTATAATATTCTTTTTCCATCATCTCCTTGAAAATCTCAAATTCCACCTCACTTTCACTCCAAAATTCTTTTACTTGATACTTGCTTAAGTCCACTTGGTTGAAGTTGATGTGGCAATACTCCACATGATTGGGTTTGTTGTACTTTTGGGTCGAGAATAGGAACTCAAACAACCAATTGCTATGCATGCCAATTCAAGCTAGTTATTTCTCCAGCAGAGGGCAACTGCCCATGGTACTAACCTACTTTTCAACAAAGACGTTAGAATGAGCGTAGTGACTAATCAAACCATAATAAACTTTAATGGATAAAGTCACGTCAAAAAATTTCTTTGAACTGTGACTTGGAATGTGGGTATTCAGCACACACACATTTGGCATCCATCAAATCTTGGGAAGGGCTACTGATATTTAGCCCTAACATGACCGACTGCTTTTACTCTCAAGCTTGTATCTTTGCATCCTAATACTGCTACGAACAATTGCATGAACTAAAGAAAACATGATCAAGCGATAGTTTTATAGAGCTGAGCACACTGATAATAATGATGATGCTTCTGATGACTATTCATCTTCATCAGAGGCTGACACTGATCTTCATCATGAAGAGGAAGGAGAGGAAGATGAAGAAGTAGAAGTAACATTAGAAGCATCTCTAGGTAACACTACCTCTTTTTTTTTGGGTGATTCCGTAGCTTTTTCAATCTTTTTTTCAATGTGAGAAGACATTATATGGTATTGAAATTAAGTGGTAAAGAGTCATCTGGGTTTTCCAGCGGTGCCACTGACAATGTATTTTGCCAGTTTTTAAGGGTTTTGGGAAATAAGATTAGGGTTCTAGTTTTCTATATCTATGGACTATGCCTTCATTCACTTTCATTTTCTCAATTTCATGATTTGAAAGCGAAGGTGCATAT
The DNA here is from genome assembly GCA_027943335.1 of Chamaecyparis obtusa. NCBI lineage: Eukaryota > Viridiplantae > Streptophyta > Pinopsida > Cupressales > Cupressaceae > Chamaecyparis > Chamaecyparis obtusa. The sequence goes on along the minus strand of BSBK01004707.1, from coordinate 42,363 downwards.
ATTGTATGTGACGAGCCTAAGTTGATAGAATCTCCAATGCCAAAGTTGTAGGTCCGTTTCCCTCAATTTACAATTTTATGAAATCAAGATTGGGATTTTCTAAATCTGTCTTCTTTCAAGATTTTGAATGCGTGCTTCATGTGAGATTCAGATAATGCTATAAATTGTTACCGGGCTATAGTTCTGATGCAGTTGTGCACAATACAATCTACATAACCCTTCATTAAATCACAAAGGAAATAAATACATACCACTTCATTATATGATGAGATGCTACATGTCTGGCTTCCCAAGCATTTATTTTTCAACCTTTGAAACGGAAGCCATTGCATCCTTCTCTAAACAATTCTATCATAAGTACACATTTTTATTCTTTGTTTTATTTCTATCTCTATCTTCTATCTAAAGTTAAGCCATGTTTCTGAATAAAGCTACTTTTCCTACCTTCTAAGGAGTATTTATAACTATATTAAAAGAAAGTTCCTCCAATTACAGCTTGTAGACAATATTAATTATGTTTGCTTGTCAAGTTCTGTGTTCAATGAATGATTTTGAGCTGTTAATTTTTCTGTTTCCTTGTTTTACTATTGAAATTCCAATTGTTGCTGCTCCAATCATGTTGTAAGACATGAAGCTAGCGAGAACTTGAATATGGAATCCCCACTAGGGAATTTTGTTGCCCTACCCTACCTCTAAGTCACCCATCTTTTGTGGCATTGGATGTTTGTTGAATGTGGATTGAGTATTCATGAAATTAGTCCACGGGATGTGTGCAAGCAGTTTGCAGGCTCATCTAGGCTTCTGATAAGGGTAAAAATGACAATTTTACTAATATTGCATGGATTTTGGTATCAACATGTTTAACCATTTGACAATGCTGCATAGCTTCTTCTTCATCATTGTTTATAGTAACGTTAAGAACAATATTCTTAGATAATTTGGGCCTGTGATAAATGTGCTCTTATTGAGTCTTTTATTTGTTATACCTATAGAATCTAGATATCAAAGTGAGGATAGCTCAGATGGTGTTGATGGGTTCAACGATGTAGAAGGTGCCCTCCATGTTTTGCTATTGTCTCAGACGAAGATTCCTTTAATATGTAGAATATCAGTTTTTCATTTTAGAAGTTCATGTGCAGTTTTGTTTCCAAATTAAATTTTATTTGCAGATTGTATGTTTTTTTGTACTAACAAATGTCTTCTTGTTGATGGATTAATTATTTTTACCAGACTAATAATTTTTATATCTCTAAACTAAAAAAAATTCACACAACAGACAAAGGATTATGCTTTTAGGGCTTGGTGGTACTAGCTTCTCTGGAAGGTCTACCCTAGGTCAAATGTGTATTATCCTAAGAACCTAAAAGGACCATGTAAAAAGATAAAAAAACATGATTGACAGTGTGCCATATATATATATGTGTGTGTGTGTGTGCACATAGTTTTAAAATAAAGAAGCACATAGCAACTAACTGTACTAATTTTAACGTGTCATAAGAGATGACAGTACTCGTGTGCAATGCACATGACTCCACAGGCACAATAATTTGCAGGTTGCTAGAAGACATGCAAGCTGAATTAGTGAAGGCATGAAAAATACATCCATCTGTTTCTTTTATGATATGAAAATTAGGGAGGCATAGGATTAGTTGCAAATGGTGCTTACATGGTTAAAAAGTGCAAGAAATTCAAGGTCACCAAAAAAGAGAAGAATGTATAAAATAATACATATAGGTTGGGGAAAATATGCCAATGGATTATAATAAGGAAATAAATATTAATTAAATATTAGTGCTAAATTTTAGGAAAATTATAATTCACTTAAATGTATGCAATTTAAGTAACTGCACAAATTCAAGAAAATGAATCATATTCCAATTTTTGGCTTCAACGTATTAGTGCTTGAGCCCTAGAAAAATAGAAATAATTATTTTATATTTTGAATGTATATAAATCTATGATTAATACCTAGAACAAGCTTGGATATGTTTTGATTTATTTATCCCATGTAAAAGGCTCCCATAAGCTTGTCAGTTTGCTGCAAACTTGATGTCACCAAGCAAGCAAATTTATTTAGCTCCAAGATATCTTGGATTTGTCTTGGGCCTTGATCCATGGAACTCATGCATGGTTTGTAACTTAGTATTACCCTTCGACTGTGAGATTTGAGCTACCCTCTTCACATAAGCAGTCTTAAGCTGTGGTAAATGGAACAATTTAGTGCTATTGGTTTTTGCAAAAGAGTTTCAAAATTAAGAAATCATTCTTCTTCGTGATTTGTTTTCTGTAGTGGTTTAGCTAATTACCATTGAAACTCTTTTGGATGATCTGCATAGAAGCTATTCAAGCTTTTATCCAATGTACTGAGTGCATAACTCACTCATCTCATGGAAACAATGTTTGGCAAAGAAACACAGACCTTATCAATGTTATAAATTATCTTTAAGAGTTAAATTGGCAAAGAGGTAATAGTTAGCTTTAAATAAAAGGCTGGTCGGGTAATTAGTTAGGGTGATTGTTAATAAAATGTGAAAATCATTTCAAGTCAACTAGTTGTTTAAAATGAATATTAAACTGTAGATTAACTAATAAGGTTAGAAACGTTTTACACAAGAATATTGTTTAATATATTATATTAGGTTTTAATGTAATAGATTTTATTGGTAGAATTGGAGTGTAGAAAGGGGTTAAGGAAAAGGAATTATTTTTAAGGGAAAATGGGAGTCTAAGAAGACGTTAAGGAAAATGAAAACTTTAGAAGTAAAAAAGAAGGAAGGATTTTTAAAGAAAAATAATACTTTATTAATTGTTGGATAGATTTTTATAGATAATAGTAGGTGGGATCAATAGGGGCCTCAACAAAGAAAATTAGCATAAGGGAACAAAAATCAATGAGATACAGATGTAAATCCTACATGAACAACTAATGCAAGGGTCTAGTATGCCCAAAGTAGAAGTAAACAACCACAAAAAGTCATCTAAAGAAAAATATGACTAGACAAAGAGCTGTCAGACACCAACCAAAATATGGAAGTTCCAAGACACCCAAAAGCTTAACTCCAACTTCAGTCCCATTCACATCATCCCCATTAAACAATAGTTGTTCGAACCCTCAACTGCCACAATGCAGTCTTAGTTTTATTTTATGACCCCCAGACTGTTGCCCTAAACCCTCAAACTTAATTCCAAAAATTATTTCAGAACATTTGGAGGAACTCTGCAACAAACCACCCATAATCTGACACAGGGTATGAGCACTAGTTAGCGACCTCTAGGTTGCTCTTGTTTTGAGAAACCAACATAAACTTAACTATGAGATGAATCCTGGCATAAGCTATTAAGGTGTCAATATCATTCTGATTGCTTGCATTCACCTTAATGGCTACTGATTTAGCCCCATCCATGCCAGTACATGTCATGACCAGTTCTCCACCCTAGACATGTTCTTCCATTACAACCTCTATTTGCGGGCTTTGCTACCTGATTCCCTTACTTACTGGCTAAATCCATCTATGGAAATTAGCCTAGGGCATCAAATTGCGTTGCGCGGGTGCACAGTCACATCCCGCATAGGTTTGTTCAAGTTTATTGGTGGTAATGTAAGACACATGGTTATTGATTCAATCGCCTACCAGTATATTACTAATAGAGATGACTAGAAGAAAATGACAATCCATGTAATGAACAATAGGAAACATAGAAGATACCTCAAACTCCAAATTTATTACCGAAAATTCTATATAAATGATGAAATGTGCTATTAACCTCGGGTGTTGGATATGCTACTAGCGTAGGGTCTGGCTCTTCATGATCTGGAATAAGCTCTATTCCTATATCCCTTGGTGTGTAGCTTAGAAGATGGAAATCCTAATTCACGCGCTACAACCATTCATATAATTTTCCCGTAAAAATGAAATGAGAATTGAAATGTTTTTTTTAAAGTTATATGGTTGTATTGGTTGAAATTTCAACCGACATGGTATTAGTCTAAATTTCAACCAACACGGGCATGGATTTAAAAAAAAACAAATTTTTCCTTCTATAATCCGACCAACCTAAACCTTTTTAATTAATGGTCGATAATTTTCATAGAAAAATGATGCCAAATGTACTAGTGCTAGGACAGGTGTCATCCTTCCTGTGGGCAAGGATGTCATAAAGATTATTGAGAAAACTTGTAAATCAAGGAGTGATAGGTGCGGGATGACTATTGAGCCTATTGAACAAGCAGACATCAAATTGATGTCAATGATACTGGGATACAGGTTTCATCACACTAGCATAGTGAATAGTGTGTCTGCGGGCACAATTCTAGCAGCCATCAGACTTGTGAAGGAAGATGGGGAGTTCAACTTGTGTGAGATCTTGTGCACATAGTTTCCATCAAGCATGATAATACCAAAATTTTTAGGTTTGGGTATTTAATCATTTACATGTACCTTCATATAGTTGAGAGAGTATCAGATATGTATTTGGACAAGTTCATACTAACCATGCCACATATATCTAACAAAGCATCCACCAAGAGTACATTGAGGGATTATTTAACATTGGAATTGAAGACCTTCAGGGCTAAGATGCAAATGAGGTACAGGATTCTAGAGAGCATTGTGGAAAAGTACAAGGATACAATTTGTTTTATGGTGGAGATAGACACAACTTGTATGGAAGCTGTTGAGCCAAGAACAAAGTGGATTCATCCACTTGGTTATGAGGTAGAGGAATAGGTCCTTGAAGCATATGCACAGGTTCTACTATCAGCCCCCAAAGATCCTAATGAACCTAGGTGGGGAACTTATGAGGAGAAGACAAGGGAAGTTGATGCTAAACTAAATAGTGCGACAACTAAGAGGAAAGCCTCTAAGATTACATCTAAGATACTCAAAATTCATGGAGTAACACAAGCAGACCTAGACAAAGCAAGGGAAGAAAAGATTGCTTTGGAAATTGAGAGCACATCCACAGAAAATGCTAAGTCTGATGATCCTAAGTTGAAAAAGGTAAAGATTGAGAAGACTGATGATCAAAAGGATAAACAGGGTAAAATTGATGATATCAGTCCTGTGCCCACTATTACAATTGATATTGAGTCCATAGATGCATCTCCTAAGATGTTGAAGAGGAGAAAACAAATTTCCACAAATCACCCCTCAGCTATAAGTGTAGCCACAAGAAGCAAATTGAAAAATGTGTAGTCACCTCCAGAAGTAGGATTCATACCTAGTCTTCAATTGTTAAGGACTAGAGTTATAGATGAAGGAAGGCTAGATCAAATAGCCAAGTTCTATGACAAATATCATGAAATTCATAAGTTAGAGATTCATGAGATGCTGATTAAACACATGATAAAGTTCAAGAAGATAGTTCTTGAATTGAAAACAATAATTCCAAATAAGGTATGGGAGATAATGGATACCTTGAAGAGACAAGCCATTGAATAAGACTTCAGGATAAGGGAACAAACTCTTAATTCCACTCTTCTGGTATGTTTTGTTGATGAAAAGTCAATGTTATTGAATTTGGTGAAGCCACACTTAAGGAAAAAGATGAGAACACTACACCTCATGAACAAAGATTATGAGTTGATATCTAAGGAATAAGAGAAGGCCTTTGAGAAGGTATTCTTAGAGAAGCACATGAAACCTATGTTTGTGCCCATCTCTCAAGCACCTAGTGAGCAAGACAAAGCAACAGAGACCATCAAGATACAATCTATAGGTCCTCAGGATTTAGCACCTACAGTGGAAGCACAAACAGAGTTTGATAAGTCTGCGCCCATGACAGAGTCACTCAAAGATAACACCATTATCATTGATAATTTTGAGATAGCCATGGTGGCCACTGACATTGACTTGGATAAGTTTGAAGAAGATTTTGTGAGCACACAAGAAGCTAAAATGTTATGCAGCAACACACCACCCAATCATCAAGAAGAAGCATTGATTGATGATGAAAAAGAAGAAGAAAAGATGGAAGAAAAAGAAATCGAAAAAGAAAAAATAGAAAAAGAAGAAGAAAAAGAAATAGAAAAAGAGGAAGAAAAGGAAAGTGAGAAAAAGGATGAAATGTCAATAGAGCAAAGAGTTTTGGAGAACACTCCCATCACTCCTTTAGTAGCATTGTTGTCAAGTTTGACACCTGACACATCCAGTTTGGACTCATGGAAAGAAGAAGACCTGATTAAGTTCAGTGTCCTAGCTATGGAGAAAGAAAAAGAAAAGCAAGTGATGAGGAATCCCCTCCTGGTAGAATCAGTAAACATTTTGAATGATCTATTTCCAGAAGATAAGAAAGTGTCAAGGATACACTTAGTTGATGATGTGAGTACAATCATCTCACATTTTAAAAGCAACTTCTCAAGCCTTGAAGAGTCTGCATCCCTAGTTGCAGAAGAAAAGTATCTGAAGAAAAGATTGACTAAATTGGTGAATAACTTTGCACTTGACCTCAGTTCCCTCAAGATTGGTCAAGCATCCTTGAAAGAATTTGCAGATCAAGGAAGAAGAATCATTGTAGAATGCATGGATCAAGACAAGCTTACTGATGCTCATTTCAAGAAAATAAAAGAGTCAGAAGCTATGATTGAGCAAGTGAAGAGTTCAGTGATAGACACATCCAAAAATGTGAACATGTGCAACAATGTCTACCAAAGTCAGATAGACAAAATTAAGAAGGTCGAAAAGGAGATGACAAAGTTAAGGGCTAGACAGACTCAATTGAGGAATGCTCTTGTGCCTTCATTAGACATCCTAAACCAGAACATCAAGGAGATTGATGCCACTATGGTGACATATGATCAAGGTCCTTCCATAGTTTTGAAGAAGATGGAGAAGCTTCAGTATGCTTTATGCACCCATCTCCAGATAGTAAACTCTCTGATCTCATTTTGGAAGAAGGAGATCCAGAACCTAAAGATTGCATATCCGGATGTTTTCCCTTAGTGAGTATGTATAGATACAATTTTTTGTAACACCTTTGTCATTAATGTCAAAGGGGGAGTTTCATATAGAATAAGAATATGGATCATAATATAGGGAGATATAAGTATATGTATAGATGACAAAAAGTTTTTGTATTAAGGACAATTAACAACTTGGCCATATTCCTTTGTTGCCATCAATGACAAAGGGGGAGATTGTTGGAAAGTTGTCTATACTGATGTATATGACTTGATATAGTGTTGTCATTATGGAAACAAAGTCATATAGCAGTTTGGAGTCAGCACACTTGAAGAGAAGATTAGAAATTAGTTAAGTGTTGAAGACTGGATAATGTACAGAGTTCCTATAGCTTAGAGCATCAGCGCACATGTGTACAGACTAATTATGGTATGTGCCCTAGAAGTTAAGTTGGTTAGACTATATTCTTGCTTAGTCTATAGGTGCATGATCAGATGTGCAAGGATGAGAAAGATACAGTTAGTTGAAGTTGCACAGCCAGTGTGTGCTAGAGAAGAATAGAGCATGAAGTCGACAGTTAGTATTTTGGTTTGTGGTTTGTGGTTATAATGTAATGTTGTAAAGGCTATGCACCTATTGTATTTAGGTTGCCGACATATATACTTATTTTTTTGTAAGCACGCTTAAGCCAATTCATTTGGAAGCATTGTTTGTAATAAGTTATAGGGCTGATCTAGTTATTTATTTTGTATGAGCGTATAAATATAAGGTGCGCCCATTGTATTCAGTATGGAAGTTGATAGATAGTTGTGATAAGTAGAGAAGAAGTGTGTGAAGACACTATAAGATGTATTAGAGATTTTCTAGAGGTCAAAGCATCAACGCATCAAAGGAACTGATCTGACAAGCAGTGTCACAGTGACAGTTCATCCTGCAAATATAGTGTGCATCTGAGATCAGAAGGTTGTAGCCTTCACCACTTGAGCAGTGAGCTCTTGGACAGTGCATCCTCTCCCCTAACAGGGACTATTATAAAAGACTCCTAATAGGGTCCAACCCTTGACAAGGTCTAATATACTAAAAGCATTGTAAAGCAACTCCTAACAGGGTTAAGAATCTTCTAACAAGGATCACAAAACACTAGTGCAAAATATTAGTGGGTGTCAATTCCCACTAGGGTTTTAACCTATTTGGGTTTCCCCATAACCATATTGGTGTCATGTGTTGATTTCATGTTTCATGTTTATGTGAATGTTTATTTTAGTACTTAAGCATTTAAGTTTAGTATAAATATTAAAGTGAAAAGTTAAAATACAGTGAACATTGATTCACCCCCCCCCCCCTCTTAGTGTTCCCATTCCTAACAATGAGCATAATCACTACAAAGGATTTGGAATGTTTTAACATGATGAATGGGATCTCCTTTTCCATTGGAATTCTCAAGATGAGGCATATCAACTTGCTGAGGAATAGGAGTATGAATAATGTCTCAGGACAAAGGAATTCCCATGTCACATGTAGGAACACTAAACTTGTTTTGAGTTAAGGAAGGAAGTTGTTGTTGTAAGGATGACACAGTTTGATACAAATTGATGATTGTTGAATCATTAGAGAAAATAGGAGGAATAACAACATTAGAAACACTAGGTAAAGTGTAAGAAGCTACAGGAATAGAAGATACAACTGGAGGGACACTAGGAACTATAGTTGGAAGTGGATTGGAATAAGTAAAAGAAACATTATGATATGAAGGTTGTGATGTAGGAAGGGACACATGAGGAACACTCATAGGAATAGAGGGAACCATCATAGTCACCAAAGAAGGAGTATAGGTACGAACAATATGTAAAGGATTATAAGAGGGTTCAACACTAGTGATAGGAGGAATCAACCCTAAGTCTTGAGCTTTTTGAGCTAAAGGTTTAACATTTGAATGCACGAGGTGAGTAATACCACACAAGAGGTTAACACCTCGATCACTATCACAAAGAACTTTCTTAAGAGCCTCTATAGCTTGAATAGGATCTTGATTATGGTTTTCTTGTATAAGCCAATTACCCATTTTATCAAGTTCAGTTGATAGTTTTTGGACTCGTTTAGGAGGAACTCTTAAAGCATCATCCTCATCATGAGATGAGTGAGAAGAGTTTCACTCCAGAATAGGATTAGAATCATGCAGAATCAAATTATCATCTGGGATCCTAAGGAAAGGAGAGGAAGATTCAGGATCAAAGGCACCCATGAGTCTACGACTTCTTCTAACCAGAATGTTATTAGTAGGACTAGTAGTAGTAAAGCTCATAAACCAATTCAATGCAAATGAACTAAACTAAGAACACATAAAGCATGAATATTTTTAAATTTTGAAAGAAATTTTGCAATTTTTTTGTATTTTTGAAATCTAATTAGCATGCAAGATTTAACATAAAAGAGAAATCTAATACCAATAAGATAAAAGGTAATATAACACAACAAAACACAATAGGGCATCTAATTCCATAAAAGAAACGAGAGTAAGTACATCGGGTTCACCAAAATGAATAGGGTGAAATAGTGTTAATCCCAAAATGTATGGGGGAAATATGAGATCTACTTCTAAATCCAAATTCCCAAAGGAAAGATCCAAATTGATCAACCAAAAGGTTAATGCACAATTGAATCAATCTATGGAGAATATGAATGAAGGAGAAAACCTTATATTTCCCTATAAAGAAATGTGTTTGAAATCTAAAATAATTGAAAGGAAAATACTAACCTCAAAATAGGGTAGATCTAGAAAATGCTGATTTCTGATGTTTGTGTACAGTTTCAAGCAATTCTGCAACCTGTTTCAGACTGGAAAGGCCGAGATGAAGAAAACCCAAATTTTTTTTATCTTTCTAGCAACATGTAGTCTTTGACCTTGATAAAAGGTCAAAGACTACTTTGAGATTTTGAAGGTCGTCCTTGACTTTGTTCATAAATCTTGAAAGTTCACTAAAAATGGTATCCAAATCCAAGCTTAGATCTGCAGTTCCGCACCTGTACCTACAAGAAAAAGAGGGTTTTTGTTGTTTGGATGTGGGGTTGCCTTGGTCAAACCCCAATTTAGGAATTAACCTTGAAATTGAATTGAAATTGTAATGTGCATAAACAAAGTAAATGAAACAATTCACCTTGCTTATGTTGAAGTCCTTGTAGAGGATTCAAATCCTTGAATCCACAAGTAGGGATGCTCCAATGGATGTAGAATGAAGGTAGGATGTCTCAAATCAATGACATTTGATCTTCAACACCAATCTTGAATGGATCTTTGCATATGAGAAGGCTTAGATGAATGTGGAAGGAGAAATCTTCAAGCGGGCTCCAAAGAGATTGAATCCTTCAATGGCTAACAATGGATCTCCTTGAAGAATGCTTGAATGCTTGAATGGATGCTAGGCTTGAGGATGAATTCTTTCTTTCTTTCTTCCCTTCTCCTTCTTGCTTGCTTGATTGCAGTTAAGAGCTTGAGAGATTTCTTGCTGAGAATGGATTACTTGATTGATAATGGATGAGAAAATGAGAGAGGAAGGCTTCCTTTTATAGTGATCTAGGGCACAAACATGGGGGAATTAAATCCCAATTAACCTTAACCCCTAGAAATCGACCCATATTAAATGCAATTTAAGGATTTACCATTCCAAAACCCAAAATGGCCGACCTAGAAGTGGGAAAACAAATATTTCTGAAACCCGACACCCGAAAATCATGGGAATCTAAAATTTGAAATCTGGGTCAAGGACAAGGTAGACCCCGCCCTAGGTCAGGGTCGAGGTCATCATTGACCCTGAAGGTCATCTTTGACCTTGAGGTCAAAAACCTCAGGACCTTAATCCAAAGTGCTAGGGAATGCAGAAATAAAGTGAAAACAGGTGCAGAGAGAAGCAGAATGAGGGGAGAAAGCCAGATACATGCAAAGACCCGATCAAGGTGCTTAAAATGACCCCAAACTACTTACTCAGAGGGCTAAACACTCTTACCATGGAAATGCTTCCATTTTAAGATGATACATTAAATATTTAATTAATTAAACTTTATTTAGTCACTTAATTATTTTAATTAGATTTAATTAAATTTATTCTTAATTAATATTGTTTATTTGACAATAAATCATAATTTCTAAAGATAATTGATTGAATATTCATTTAATTGATTAAAATCAAATTGTCAAATTTAATAATATAATTTTGGGTAAAGTTTGATTAAAATAATTGATTAACCCATAAATCAATTATTTAATTGATTAAATCAGTTAAGTTGAGAATAAAACACATGGAAATTAAATAAATCAACAATTATCTATGCAAAAATCAGAAGATTAGTTAAACTCAAAATCAACTATTGAATTCAATTTGTTAACTTTCCAAACTCAACATGTGATTGCGAGTCGAAAAGCAGATTGGAGTGGTCTCAACTTCTAATTTGAGTTAAAAAGCTTATTTGCATGATTTTATTGAGATAACTATTTCTAATTTCTTGATAACTCACCAATCATTTTGCGTTTATCAAGGAGTGATTTTTTTCTTTTCCATGAGTTCTCAAACCCTGGATTTCTATATAAATAGGCCTCAGTCCTGTACAAACGATCACGAATTTGGAGAATAGTAGCGCCATACTGTCGAATCCTTGAGATTGTGCAACTTTGGAGATCCATTTCTAACATTGATTTCTTGATTTTGCATTCATAGCATAGATTCAATTCATTGTTTTCAAGTTTTTAGATCATTTTTCATATAGCTTTTATCATTATTTTGCATAGAAAATCCAAAAATATAGATTAATCTTGCATTCATTTCATAGTTTTTACATTCAAATCCTTCGTTTAGATGTTGGATTGTCACTGATCTCGGTCATATTATGAGAATACCATACTCGCATCTACTAGAAGGCAGTAAAATGCTTGGTTAATGATATATCTCTTTATTGCTTATTTTTTTTTTCATTAATCAATAATGTTTTACTCATGTTCTGTGTCTTCTAAATAGGTAAAATTTTTAGACACACATTTTTGGCGCCCATCATGGGGCCTGACATTGGGTTTCCATTTTCATTTTGTCCATTTTTATGACATTTTTAATTCAAGATTCAAGTTTTAAAATTTTTTTGTACAATCTTGTACGACATTTGTAGATTGTCCTATCAGAAGTCTCTGTCTGTCATACAATAGATGACATTTATGTAGTGGCATACCGGTTGTTATACTTTGTCATATCAGTCTTGAAGTGTTGTATGTGCAGGTACCTAGTGTCATATCATATTTGAAGTGTCGTATGGGCATAGGTATATTGTCGTACAATTTTTCATGCCAGTTTTCAATTGTCATATGAGATTTTTGATCAGTTTTTGAGACATTTGATTTGAGATTTTGACTAATGGCTGACCCTGACATTTGTTGTTTCCTGGTGCATGATCATTTTGATAGCCTAACAGATTTTTGCAGAATCTGAGACAAAGACCTGAGCATAAAAACTTATCTTTTGGCCTCTTCTTGTCTTGTCTTCTAAGCCACTCTTTTGCAAGAAATCCTTACGGAAATTGCTTGCCAAAGATGCTCAATCAACAAAGATTTCTAACAAGTGGTTTTGTAGGTTTCCGAATCTTCATTGAGCAAATATTTTGTTTGCTTAGTATTTCATTTTCATATGCACCTAGTTAATTAGGTATGTGCACCTATTTACGTTGAGGTAGATGTTGAGGGGATTATTCTCTTCTCCTTCTTAGGAGAAATATAAACCCAAAAGGTATCTTCCCTAGTGCTAGTTTACATACTATCTCTAGATTAATTCTCCTTGGCATGTCTTAGATAGGGAAAAGGACAAGGTTAGGGGATTATTCTCTTCTATTTTAGAGAACTAGAAACCCAGATCCTATGGTCCGCAACCTCACATTTAATTTAATCCTTTAGAGGGCCTATTGGCGAGGTAAAAATCTCTTAGGAATGACCCAAGTGGGAACAAGTCTTAAGCCAACTCTTCCACCCCACTATAAAATTTGACGCTTCCTTGAGGTTAAAGCCTCAGAAGACATAGTTGTGCGTGTTCCTTAGATTCATTCCATGAACGTGCTTTGATTTTGTGTAGAGCAAATGCTTCAATCTTTCTTTTGAGACTACATGGATTAGAGTACTCATAGGGTTAACAACCTCAATCCTACTTGCGAGACTACGGGAGATAGTTGTGAACAGATGCCTTGATTAAAAGCCTAAGCTAATTTGTTACCGATCTACCTCTAAAGGATTTTTAGTGCTTGTGCAAGGTGAATAGTAATCACCCCAAGACACTCATCATATCGAGCCCTTCTTGATGCTTGAACTTGACTAATATGGGCTTCAACATCCATTGCATGTTGTTGGATCGCCATATTATGAGGAGTCATTGAGTGTGTTCCTAAGTCAACGAGAAAGTAATACATCTCTTCTCCTAGCTAGGGTAAGATAGGTGTGATTGATTCATTGAGTCAATTCCCTCATGTTTTCTATGATTGTGAGCCTATTTTTATGTTAAACACCCTCAGACAATCCAATACATAGATTTTCAAAACTAGACCATGAAATTTGCAAACTAATTGAGACTGAAAACACCAAAAACTTGAAAAACTAAAGAAAAATCCCTTTTCTGGTGTCAAGTGTCATCCAACCCTGTAAATTGTCATATGACAAGTGCATTGTTAGTTCAAGTATCATATCAGAACCCTCCAAGTGTCATATGGGAAGCCATACAATGTCATACAAAATTTGCCAAAATCCTAAGCAAAAATAAACCTTAGTATCAATTATTATACGAGATTCTACAAGTGTCATGTTAGACCCTATTCTGTGTTGTACGATCTTGGATACTATCATACGATAGTTTCCACAAAATTGCAAAAAAATCTAAATTTTGTCAGAAATTCAATCAACCTTCAGCTATTATCAAAATTCTATCAGAATATTCACTATGTCAGGTACAAAGCAGAGAAACAGTGAATCCATCTTATTTTCCCAAAGTGATCTATTTTGCTTGATTTGTCATTTGATTAATCAGTCTGAATCATATTTCATCTTGTGTCAAAAACCTTATCAAAACAACCTCAATTCATCATCTCAAATGGCTAAGTGTTGTGAATTCATGTCCACCATCTTTTAGGCATCTACCCATACATCTTAGGCACAATATCCTTCATTTACGTCCAATCAATATTTTCAATCCAATCTTGACAAGGTTTCCTCACTCAATATCTTCTAAATCATATTATCTCTCAGTTGTCTTATCTTGCTCTAAAAATTCACCTAAGGTTAATGGTGGAAAATAGAGCTTCCTCACATAGAAAACCAAGAGAAGAACCAAAGACATCACCTTCATCTTGTCTGATTGCTAAAAAATTTCATCAACCGTATTATACCAATCTTTACAAAGAAGACACCCTTGGCAATTTGCACTTGAAAGGAGGTCACACAACCCCTCCTGCACCAACACAAGATCTCAGTCAAAATGCTTCCATGTCTCAAGGTAGAGCTAACCAAGGCTCACAGGGTCACCACTCTAAACATGGTGGAGATCAAGAACCCACACCTTCTAAAATAGCACAATACCAGAATGATGATCTCTTCAAGAAAATGATGAAACACTTCTTACGAGAAGACAAAGAGACATACTTCCTCAAATTGGCACGATAGGGAGCCAAACTTCCTCACAACTTGAATATTGAAGATATCATCACACATGAGGAAGAGACCCCTATCATAGCTATGATGAAATAGATGCATGCTATGCAAGTCAAACTTAACAAACTGGAAAAAGAGAAGGAACCCAAGGAATTCTCTATGGATGCCCTATGTCCATTTCCATTTGATCGGAGCTTGTATATGCCACCATTCCCTAAAGGAGTGGAACTACCCAAATATGACAAATATGACAAAAATTCAGATCCTCAAGATCATGTCAGAGAGTTCTGCACTTTATCCATGGAGTTCGTGCATGAACCAACATTCTTAATGTGTCTCTTCCCATGATCTTTGGGAGGGTCAACCATCAATTGGTTCTCTAAAATACCTCCAACCATCAAAAATTTTGAGGAGTCAATCAAATTTCTCTATCAACAATACTCCTACAACATCCAACATCTGGTCACCATGATCAATATCTGCAATTTGAAATAGAAGTCAGGAGAACCCTTCCTGACTTTCCTCAAACATTGGAGAAAGAAGTTCTCACTTTATGCCTGAAAGATTCTAGAAAAAGAGAAACTGGAAATCTTCATCAATAATATGGTCCCAAAAATTAACTATCATCTACAAATGCAAAATCATACCTCATTTGACAAGATGGTAGATAGTGCCATAAGAATAGAGGACATACTTGTTTGCAAGGGAGACATATCACTTCATAAAGAAAACAAGTATGATTCAAGTTCTAGTTCCAACATGAAAGACAAAGTCAAATTATGGAACAAAAACAAAAATGTTGTCACAGATGGTGTTGTTGAGCACATTAGTGCTCCACCCAAAGCACCATTATTTAATCTCATGATTGGCACTCAAGCCATAAAAGCTTAAAAAATGAAGACAACTGAACTTGCTAAAAAGTCAAATGACTATAAACTATGGGTTACAAAACCAAAGCACAAGTTCACTCCTTTGGGTGAGTCCTTGGAATCTACCATGAGAACCTTATTGGCAAACAATATCATCACATTACCTAAGATCAAACCATATGACCCCGAAGTCAAACCTAAATGGTGGAAGGAGACTGATTTCTATTATTTCCATCAAAACAAGGGTCATAAAACCAACAACTGCATGCATCTAAAATATCTTATTCAAAACAAAATTGACGCTAGAGAAATTATGATTGACAACCATAAATCCAATAACGATCATACAACATTCATGGAACCTTTTCCGAAGCATAATTAGGGAGAATCATCATCTTCCAAACCAAACATGGATGTTAAAGTCAATTACACTTACTCTAGTAATAATGATGTCATCAACATGGTAGAGCCATGCATGTCTCAGCACTACAATGTCATCACCATTGTCAAAAAGGATAGAGACAACAGATCAGCTAATTTGGTCACTCAATCTCAAGCTCAGGTAACTCTCCAAGGATAAAATTTGGGTTCATAAAATGCCCCAAAGGTGCCATTCAATCTTGCATCTGCATCTAAACAAAGGAATACACCTAAATCTTCCAATTCTAAAGAGTCTAAAACAATGTCCTATAGTATCATCCAGCAACTACAACACACTAATGCCAAGATCTCTATATTTGAGTTGCTGCGAATCTCTCTTGCTCATCATGTTGTCCTAGACAAAGCTTTGCTCAATTCCAATGTTCCAGAAAATCATGATCTTGATCGATTTCATACCATGGTGGGTCATCTGACTTCTCCTCAATACATTTCCTTTTCAGAGGAAGATGACAACTCACTGAGTCATTCGCATAACTAGCCCTTGCATATTGAAGTCCTCATTGAAAATCATCATGTCAAGCGTGTTTTGATAGATGGGGGAGCTGGTTTAAATATTTGTTCTCATAAATTGGTTACACAACTAGGATTGTTAGAAGATGCTATTGATCCTAAAAATAAAATAACCATAAAATCCTATGATAAGAAAGAAAGGTCCTCAAAATGAGTCATTATGTTACCTATCGGAACAAGACCTGTCATCAGAGATGTCACTTGCCAAGTGCTAGATCTCCCACTAGCCTATAAAATCATTTTAGGAAGGCCCTGGATTCATCAGATGCAAGCTATTCCATCAATGTACCACCGATGTGTCAAGTTTCCCTATGATGGAGTAGAGGTTACTATACCTATAGACATGTCAGCATCTTGCAATGCCTTGAAGGAAAGCGCAGACAAACTTGTCCCACATAATAGAGAATCTTTCACCAAACAAGTTGGCATAGCATCTACATCTAAAATGGAAGACATAGCCAAAGAAATCAAGATCAAATATACAGGCATGGGAGAATACACTATGGAACCGGTCTTATCTATCACATCTCTTCCACTTTCACCTAAGTCTTATGGATAACCTTCAGAGAACCCCAGGTTATCTTCAATGGGACTTTCATCACAAAGCAAGTGTCAAAACAAGAGTTTGATGATGAAGAAGTTGTGCTTGCCTAGTTATAAAAAGATGAGTCTCAATTACAAACAGTTCAAGCATGTGACTCTAAATCATCTAAGATTCCTTCAAAATCGTATGGACTAGGACATAAGCTAATGTCTAAAATGGGATACACTAGAAAAGGACCTCTAGGAACTCTAATTCCCCAAAAATGGGCTATAGGTTCATTAACCTCTTACATCAATAATTTGATCAAAATCGACATCAAAGTCCTAACCTAAGGCACATCTACACATCAGTTTATCAAAAACCTAATTGATTACCTTAATTTTGCATCAAGGAATATTCCTTGAATATTCCTAATTTATCATAATTATCTTTAATTGAATATTATTTGGTGATAAATGTCATTATTGATCCTAAGTTGATTAATTGAATATAATTAATATTTAATTAATTAATTTAATTCTACCATTTAATTATTTAATTAGATTTAATTGCATTTATTCCTAATTAATATTATTTTTATTTTGACAATATATCAAAATTCCTACAAACAATCAATTGAATATTTATTGAATTGATTTAAAATCAAATTTGTCAAATTTAATGATTTAATTGGAATAAAGTTTGATTTAATAATTGATTAACCCATAAATCAATTATTTCAAAATTTAGTTAAGTTGAAGATAAATCACTTTATTTATTAAATTAATTCATATTAAATCATGCACAATAAAAAAAGCAGTTAACTTTAAATCAATTTTCAATTTCAATTTGTTAACTTTCTAAACTCAATATCTGGTGATGAGTTGAAAAAGAGAACTAAACTCTATTTTGAGATGAAAACTGCTTTTGCATGATTTTATGAGTTTATTTATTCTTAATTTCTTGTTAACTCAAAAATCAACCTGAGTTTATCAAGAGTGATTTATGGCTTTTCTCAATGCATCCTCAAGCCCCAGATTTCTATAAAAACAAGGCTCAGCTCTTCACAAAGATATCTCTAGAATTTGCACAATTACTCTGGCAAAATTACATACGAAGAATCAATCTTTTGCGATAGGCAACTTTGTGAGATCAATTCATAGTTTTTCATATCAATCCATATCATTATTAGATTAAATTTGCATATCATTTCATTCAATTCTAGATTAGATTCATATCAAGTTTTTCATCTTATTGCATAGAAAATACAAAAATATAGATTAATCTGCATTCATTCTACATTCATCTTTTAGTATTAAATCCTTTGTTTAGGTGTTGCATTGTCACTGATCTTGGTCTAATATGAGAATAAATACACGCACCTACTAGAAGGCAGTAAATCACCTGGTTAGCTTAGTTTAAATTACTTGCAAATTTCAATTTCGCTAACCTCTAATGTTTTACTAAAGTGTTCTGTCTGCAGCTAGGTACAATTTTCACACACACATGAACAAGAGGAAAAGGTATCATCAAACCCATTGAACACTGTGGGAGGAAAACCAAAGATACTACATGCATAGGTTATCAGAAGAAACCTTTCCATCTTAGAGGAAACTCTTCTCGTGTCATAGAACAAATAGAACCAGGAAAGGATTACCATGAAGAGGAATAAACATACCATGAAGATAGTGATGATTCTGATACAACGAATGTCTTTCCTTATGAGTGCATACCTCAGCACATCTTAGACCTTCTTAATGATGAAAACAAACCTAAAGAACAAGTCAATGTGGTAGACACACAAGAACTGATGCAGGAGCATCTCGGGTCCTTGGCAATCCTGTGTCACCAAAAACATGTTTGTGTTTTCCTATGTTGCTTGGTTCCTACTTTGACCGAGTTGGCTTGGTAGTTGCTCAGTTTCCTTTGTTAACCAAGTTGGTCGGTTATCTCTCTAGTGCTTGGTTATTTCCCTGGCGCTAGGTGATGCTTGTCTGGTGCTCAGTTAGACTTGCTTACCGAGGTGTTTGTTTTATTTTCTTGTTGAGGCCGACTCTTGCAATTAATTATGGTCACAAATTTAATGCTAGTATCTATCATTGGGAAGTGTGTGGACCTAGATCTAGTCATTCCTTCCATTGATGGTGGATCTAAAGGCCAACTTGTTTGGTAGCCTCTTGTATATATTGTAATCTTTGGTTATAGTTTAGGGAGTCAATTTTTGGGATAGAAGATAGAAGTTAGAAGATTGGAGATTATTTTAGATCCTTGCATGTTAGAGGACTTCTGTACTTGAATTGTAATAGCTGGCCTAAACTAGGAAGGCCTTACAACCTGACATTTATGAATCCATTTGAATGAATATAAGAAGTTGTCTGCATTCTCTCTCTCACTTGTGTATTTTTTTCTTTCGCATGTGATCTCTACAAGGTGGATCTGGTTAGGGTGAGCCTTTGGCCCCTCTCCCTATCCTACCTTGCATTAAGAACCTACTACTACAAAAGAACAAAATGATCCAACAAAAAAAGGAGAGACATCCATCACTATAGCGGAACATCTGGGACATTCTAGTGATTCTAAGACAGATTCTCATCAGTATGAATTCTGTTCAGACTCTAAAGTCAACCCTTCTTGGGGAATTCATCCTAATTTTACACATGTTCTTGACTTTCCCAGAGATCCAGATGACAAATCAAATGACTGTGAATAGGAAATTATTCTAGAATAAGATGAGCTCATAATAGAAAAATATATAGATGTTATTCACCAATATGCACATACACCTAACGTGAGTCTAGAATGAAATGGAAGACCTTGTGAGTCTGATTCACTTATTATTAACCCAGGATCCAACGATGACGTTGAGACACTTAATGAACTGAATATCTTGAGTAGTAATATCACCTTTGAATTCGAGAGTCGGATCATGGCTAGCGATGACAACACTGTATGTGTGAACACTATCAGCCAATCCTTTCCTACACTTACTATTCAACATCCCGAACTCATAGACCAAACATCCAATGATCCAAGCCAAGACATCCATTCTTTCAGGACAGACTACACTCTCGCATGCTACCTAAATGCACTAGAACCCATGACAAATTCCATCAATGAACCTAGCATTAGCATGACGGAGTTGGATATCAAATATCTCAGTCAAAAGACTAAAAGAAAAAAGAAAAAGATTTTTGAGGGTGAACCACTACGTGGTAGTCTCAGAACCAAAAATAGTAAAAAAAAAGATGTATTCGAAGGTGAAAACCTCTCTGGGGCACCTAAAGATGAGATATTTGACATCCTTTTGAGTCATTTACATGAAAGATCTCTAGTTTTGATAGAACCAACTTAGCCTATCAATTTGGGTATAGCAGAGGAACCTTAATTAATTCATGTAGCACAATCTCTATCAAAAGAAGAAAAATAGGCATTCACAAAATTCTTAATAGAAAAGAAGATCAACTTGTTAGGAATAGTCCCAAGAGATAACTGAGAGGAGGGGGGGGGGGTGAATCAGTTATCTACAAGATTCAATTCTTTATCCAATTAATTATACTTAAACTTAAAGCATAAACACAATGAAAGAACACATGAACACAACACCAATATTTTGGTTACGGGGAAACCCAAATAGGTAAAAACCCCGGTGGGACTTGATACCCACTAATATTCTATACTTGTGTATAATGATCCTTGTTAGAAGATCCTTAACCATGTTAGGAGTTGCTTTACAATATATTAAGTATAGTAGACCTGGTCAAGGGTTGGACCTTGTTAGGAGTCTTTTACAATTGTCCCTGTTAGGGGAGAGGACACACTGTCCGAGAGCTCACTGCTCAAAGGGGTGAAGGCTACAACCTTCTGAATAATAGATACACACTATATCTAGATCTTGGTGAACTATGCTTTGACCTACTATCTGGATCAGTTCCAATGAATAGTACAAGTACTTTACTTGGTCACATAGACCTTCTTCTAAAGGCTCAACACTTCGCACACTCTACTCTGCTCTTTTTAGTCAACCATGAACCACACTCCAACAATCACAAATGACTGCCTATAAATATCTTTCCTCTAAATGATATAATCAAGTCGGCCTGTTGGAACCACCTTGAAATCATATTAGAGAAACCATAAAAAACTCCAATAAACATTTTGTTGGCTCTACTATGCATGCAACACATTCTGGGACCTGTCTAATAAGATAATTGTAGACACATGCTACACACTGTCGGCTCTACAAAAATAATTGGATCTTTCTTTGTAAGTTGAATTAACTCATGTGCTCTTAACTAAATATCAATAACTCTCTTCCAAGCTTAACTCCAAGGGCACATACCCTAAAGATATGCACAACTCAAGAACCATTAAAATATCTATCGGCTCTTCTAAATAAACATAGGAAACTACTGTTGGTGAATAGAGACTGCATAACTTCACTTCTACTCATCAAAAGACTATGCATCCATAACTAAAACATCACTAACATTTCTTCAACACATATCTAAGCGTGCAAGGCTCCATGATAACTGTACAGACAACCATACACAGAACACTGCTGACACTAGCTACTATATAACTATCTGTACTAACAGTTAACCTCTACGCCCATGATATCATGTTGATATCATGTCCATGCTACATATACTAAAATCTTACTGCATAAGACTTCCATGCATGCTACTTTCCATATGTTGTCATTAATGACAAACATACAGTCAGTACTGGCCTGCTGGCAAATCTCCAACAATCTCCCCCTTTGGCATTGATGGCAACATGTGGAATGAAAAACCACCACCAACCCAAATGAACATTTCTTTTATAACAATCTCCATTTCCTCATCAAAACTACCCCAAAGATGAATCCTCCAGCTGCTGCAGTATTTTATAATATTCTCCATTTCCTCAACTATACTGCTATCATAACTGAATGCTACTCCTCCTTAGTATTTTACTCTTGTTTTTACTTCTATTTTTCATGACTTTGTATATTACTCCCCCTTTGAAATCAATGGCAAAGGGCGCCATTCATTTTAAGCATCGGTACTACTCCTAAGGTAGAGTAGTCAACTTTCCATCAGTCCTAGAGGACTGATGCCTTTCCTTCTTTCTTCTAAGAAGAATCAGGGAAGGGAATGACTCCCAACTTCTCCCTGAGATACTCAAAAGTATCCTTAGGTAAGGGATTTGTGAATATATCTGCCAACTGATCTTTATTACTCACATAGTCCAACTTGACTTCTTTCTCTGCCACTTTCTCTCTTAGGAAATGATACTTGATCTCAAGGTGCTTTGTCTTTGCATGCATCACAGGGTTCTTTGACATATTGATAGTGCTAGTCTTATCACAGTGAATAACAATAGGATAATCAATTTGAATTCCAAAATCCTATATCATCTATTTGATCCAAACAATTGTAGAACAATTCAAGGCTCCTGCAACATACTCTGCTTCTATTGTTGACTAAGAAACATCCTTTCAAGTCAATCCTAGATGATTTAGAGAGAGATTTCTCCTGCAGGCCTATGGGCATCATGCATGTTGAAGATATTAGGGCATATATCTACTGTAAGAAGGAACCAATTGGATTGGATAGGCTAAGAGTGCAAATGGATACCATGTTGAAACTTGACAAAACATTCATGGATGAATATGCTAAATGGAATGATCACCCTATTGTTGAGTATGCTATGGCATATGAATTCTATGAGACAAAATGGATAAAGATCTTATTGAGAAAAATTCATGATGATTTATTTTGAATTGGTGATTTACCAGTAAGAATCACCAGTGACTTGATACATGAGATGACAGGCCTTTCTAGGATAGGCATCATCCTTCTTGTGGGCAAGGATGTCAGGAAAATAGTTGAGAAGACTTGTAAGTCTAGGAGTGATAGGTGTGGCATGACAATAGAGCATATTGAACAAGCAAACATCAAATTGATGTCAATGATACTGGGATACAGGTTTCATCACACCAACAAGGTCAATAGCATGTATGCGGGCACTATTCTAGTTGCCATTAGACTTGTAAAGGAAGATGGGGAATTCAACTTGTGTGAGATCTTGCATGCATAGTTGATTGATAACATCAAGGCCATCAAGCATGACAAGACAAAAATATTTAGGTTTGGGTCACTAATCATCTACATGTACCTTCATATTATTGGGAAGATATTAGATTTGTATTTTGACAAGTCCATTCTTACCATGCCTTAGATATCCAACAAAGCATCCATTGAAAACACTTTAAGGGATTATCTGACATTGGAATTGAAGACCTTCAGGGTCAAGATGCAAATGAGACATAGGATTCCAGAAAGCATTGTGGAAAAATACAAGGATACAATTTGTTTTATGGTAGAAATAGATACAACTTGTATGGAAGCTATTAAGGCAAGAACTAAGTGGATTCATCCACTTGGTTATGAGGTAGAGGAATAGGTCCTTGAAGCATATGTGCAGGTATTACTATCAGCCCTAAGGATCCTAATGAACCTAGATGGGTAACATATGAGGAGAAAACCAGAGAAGTAGATGCAAAAATTAACAGCACAGCAACAAAAAGAAAGGTTGCTAAAGTCACATCAGAAATCTTAAGGATACATGGTGTATCTCAAGTAGACCTTGACAAGGCAAGGGAAGAGAAGCTTGCTTTGGAAATGAAAAGTGCAGCAGCAGAAGAAGAACAAGAAGATCCTAAGATGAAGAAGATAAAAATTGAAAAAGATAACAATCAGAAGGATATAATAGATGACAATCCTTCTGCACCCAAAGAAACTAGTGATTCTAATGCTCCTCCGAAGTATAAGCCAATGGTCAAAAGGAAGAAAGAAACCAACACTAGTCATCCATCCTCACAAGCTACAAGGAGCAAGAAAAACATTCAAGCACCTCCTAAGGTAGGATTCAGACCTAGCCTTAAAGTATTGAGCACAAGAATTGTTGATGAAGGTAGAATTGATCAAGTAGGTAAGTTTTATGAAACTTACAGTGAGATTGACAAATCAAAAATACATGATATGATTGTCAAACATATGATAAAGTTCAAGAAAATAGTACTTGAATTGAAAACAATAATTCCAGATAAAGTTTGGGAGATAATGGATTCCTTGAAGAGACAAGCCACTGAAGAAGACTTCAGAATAAGGGAACAAATTCTTGATTCCACTCTTCCAATATGTTATGTTGAAGAAAAGTCACTATTGTTGAATTTGGTGAAGCCGCACTTAAGGTAAAAAATGAGAACACTACACCTCAGGAAAAAAGACTATGAGCTAATCTCTAAGGAAACATAAAAGGCCTTTGGGAAGGTATTCTTAGAGCAGCGCATGAGACCTATATCTATGCCCATCTCTCAAGTACCTAGTAAGCAAGACAAAGCAGCTAAGACTATCAACATATAGTCTACAGGTCCTCAAGATTCAATGCCTACAGTGGAAGTACAAATAGAGTTAGATAAGTCTATGCTCAAGTCAGAATCACTCAAGGATAGCACCATTATCTTTGATAATGTGGAGATAGCCATGGCGGCCACTGACACAGAATTGGACAAGTTTGAGGAATCTTTTGTGAGCACACAAGAAGCTGAGATTTTATGCAGTAGCACACCTCCCACTCATCAAGAAGAGGTATTAATTGAAAATATAACAAATGAGAAAGAAGAAGAGAAAATGGAAGAGGAAGAAAAGAAAGAAGAAGATAAAGAACAAGAGAAAGATGAAACTTTTGTTGATCTATCCAAGGTAAAACTAGAAGTGATGGATAACACTCCCATCACTCCCTCCTCAGCATTGTTGTCAAGTTTGACACCTAAAAAATCTAGTTTGGACTCATGGAGAGAAGAAGACCTGATTAAGTTCAACATCCTAGCTATGGAGAAGGCAAAGGAGAAACAAGTAATGAGAAATCATCTCCTTGTGGAATCAATGAACATATTGAATAGTTTGTTGCCTACAGACATGAAAGTGAGTAAGGTACACTTGGTTGATGATGTGAGTATAGTTATCTCATAGTTCAAAAGTAATTTTTCTAGCCTTGAAGAATTTGCATCCAAAGTTGTAGAAGAGAAGTACCTGAAGAAAAGATTGAATGAGTTGATGAGAAACTTTGCACTAGATTTGAATTCACTCAAGACAAGACAAGCATCCTTAAAAGAATTTGCTGATTAAGGAAGGTGTTGGCACCTAAAAAATTTCATGACCCTACAATTTTTCTTTTGGTCTCTGCAGTTGTTTTTCACTATTTTCTAGCTAAAACCCTTGGTAATATTTCAAAACTAGCCGTTGTGTTCAAAAAACCCTTTGTAATTCCCTGGCCTCATTCTATTTTCATGTTACTTTATTCAGGCCACTTAAAGGTCCCTTTGGCACATGTGTTAAAATTTTTGCCCCCTTTGTCGCATGATCATTTGAACCTTTGTCATGTCATGCGATCTTACGACTAGAGGTTTTATTTTCCCCGGTGACCTTTAATTTTTCCTATAGTTCTCAATGCCTAATTTTTCCCTGAAGCCTAAGTCTTGCACTTTAATTTTTCCTATGTTTTGGCTTATATTTTCCTAGGCCTGGTCTTTTGACACCATCTTGATCCAACGGTTGTCATGAAAGTGGAAGGAATTTGTCAGAGGCTTGCACCTTTGCGACAGTCGTTGATTCATTTCCATGACATAACCTCTTAATGCAAGTGGGTCTGAAGTGACACGTAAGTACAAATGGCAAGCTATGATTGGTCCACAAGTGAGTGACTGGATATGCTATCAATGGGACCTAGTTTTTGGCTTGTTAGAGGGTCCTGACATTGTTAGTTGATCAACGACGGGCGTATGATCTTATGGGATGTGTCAGAGGTTTAATATCATGTGCCAGCCATTGATTTCATATCCTGTCAAAGGGTTGTCAGAGAAGGGAGAGATTCTCCATTCGACAGTTGTGTTATAATCTGATGGAATCTTTTGGCTCTACGCGAAGATGAGACAATTGTTGATCTTCTTGATGCGGGCCCAGTAAATTTCTCAATCTTTTGGTGGTTCTGACAAATGCTTTCTTGGTTCATTGGTTCATGTGATGTTTTAGCGAAGGGTCTAAAGACTTAGTGATTTGGTGAACAATGTTCACGTAGTATCCAAATGATTTAGCAGTGCTCTCAAAGTTCTTGTGAATGGGTGAGAGTTTCTTTAGTCGCATGTTCACCAAATAGATAGAAGGTTAAGGGTTAGCCGAGGACAGTGGGACCATGTGATGATTCATCATTGAGGTGTTAGTTTCTGATTGACTGAGCTAGAGGATGATGAAGAATACTATAGGGTGGGGCCATTTTCAGAGGAGTCAGTGATGAGGACAAGATCTACGATTGGCGTAAGATCTCATGGGTTGTGTCAGAGCCATGAGATCTTGCACCCGTCGTCCAATTTCAAAGGCTTATTGAATATAGGTCCTGTGTCAGAGATGACCGAGCATGAGCAGCAAATAACATGGTGACAGGTGGCATAAAGTGGGCCCAGGTAGGGGTCTAAGGTCTAGCGGTTTGGATAAATAAGGTTAGTGGCCCGATGAATTTCATTGCTTTTTGCTCATTCGTGAAATGAGATGGCGGTATTTTAAATTGGCTGGCAATTCAGTGAAGGAAGGTCACGTGATCGCTAAGTATTTTTGCGGAGACATAAAGTGTTTTGTGAACTGGTGAAATCCTTCTGTCGCTAGTTTGCCAAATAAGGACCGGGGTTAGTAACTTTCCCTTGATCGCTAAGGCATAGGGTTGAGCTCGAGTTAGGATTTTCATTTCACAAATAGGAAATTGCTTAGTCACGTGGTTGCTAAATGTAAACCAGGAGTCCTATAATGGTTAAGTCATGAAAAGCTCATGAAACATGAAGATCAAATGGTCATTATATAAAGTTGATTCAAGTTTGAATATTGACTGCCGATTTGCTATTGGCGCTATGGTACTAGCCATTTAATTTCAAATTCAAATTGACAGAGGGTTTCTAGCGACAGACAGGACTAGAATTTATGGTTTTAGCGATAGGATTTGATGAAGTTGTTGTGCCAACTGCTGCAGGGTGGTCCAGAGGGTTTGATGATTGATTGCAGATGCCTGTACCATCATAAAATGGACATAGGTAAAGCTTGAGGCATGTTGCAGGTGTACAATTAGATTGAAAAGGCATGGTGTTTGTGTGATCTTTGGTACAAATCAGAAGATTTTCATTGATGAAGATCAGTTTTGGGTCTGTTTGTCTAGGTTTCTTGGTTTTCTCCCCTGGAATTAATTACTGATTGATATTGGTTGGTTTAGTGGGTGAAACCCTAAACCTAGCTATCTGAAGCTTGTTGCATCCTAAGTTCTTTGAGGATTCCAAGAGAGCTAGTGGTATAAGTAGTAAGAGTTCTAATTTTGTAGGGGTTCCAAAATTTTTTGGGTCTCCTAGCTTTCTGGTTTTCCAATCTTTTTGGTTCCTGGTTCCAGTCTTTGGCAATCCAAGGGATTCTATTTTCTGGTTCCATATTCCTAATGGTTGAATGTTGATAATAAAAACTCTGCGGAGTAGATTATTGATCCTATGATTTTTGAGTAAAGAGTTTACTTGTATGTATTGATACACTTCCATGAAATACAATACAATTTCTACCTTGGTTCTGCTATTGTCTCTTTGCTTTGTGTTTATTCTTGTATGTCTCTATTTGTAAGGCAGTTGGAACATACTAGTTGTAAGGCAGCTATCTAATTATTGCATGAGTTTCTTTCAAGGAAAGAATTAAATCCTTATGTGCAATTTCAGAGAATGAATACATCTATGGAAGATCTTGATGGTAGCAAACCCAGATTGAGAAGATAGTTTGTAAGGCATTCTATCCAAATTGTATGTGGTTTGTAAGGCATATCATTGTATTTCCTAGAAATTCCTCTATTGATTTATGTTAAACTCTTTGCCCAAAGGATTAGGCACTGATCTGATCTTTGTCATTCAAACACCTTTCAATCATCAAACACAAAATTCATCATTACCAATACCATTTCATTTCATGTTCATGTACCTAAAAAATAGGACTGTCCCTAATGTTTTACAGTCCATAGTTGCTGATTCCTTGAAGAGTGAATCAAAGGTTAGCCTTCCTTGAGGTTTAATCATAAAAAGAAGAAGGAATCATCACCCTTATGCCATTGTTCATGTTATCATACTAGGAGTTTCATTAGTCACATTCTGGAACAGGTTGTTCTCAGCTGTCTTCAGAATTATCTTCCACAAAAGTACCTCTAATAAACTCAATATCATGACAATGAAGACCTAATCCACCATTCCATAGTTTACTTGAAAGATATTAACCTATTTGTAGGCAATACTTGCCTGAGTCCTGTGGAGCTCAAAGCAGAAGGAGGATCTTATCCAATCCTCATCAATTAGGCTTTTCTTGCAAACTTGGAAACCTATTTACCGAGAATCAAGCCAATGTCCTTGCCATGTTTGGCCCATAAGAAAAATCCCTAACAGACTAGCGACTCTGTTGGGGAGTTGTAAGAAATATTTTGCTAAGTTGTAGGGTTTAGTTGAGCCAGTGCTCCTACCCTATACAAACTAGCTGGTTACCATTGGTGTCTATATTTTAAAGAAAAATTCCCAAATTTTGGGTGGCTACTCCAACAATCTTTGCAGCAGTACTGGTTAGAAAATCATTCACAAGATGAGTTACAGAGGTACTAGGTCTCAGAGAAATAAGCTTCCTGAGGATAGATCGGGAGAAGGTATTCCAAGTACTTCTAGGCCTAGTCAGACAAAGAGAGGAAGAAGGAATAGAAATATGTTTCATGCTCAGAAGCATAGAGAAGATGCTAGGCAAGAGGAACAAATCCAGTCTATTCAAATGAATCAAGAAGGAAATACCTCTGAATACGAGGAGGCTGTTGATTTGGGTATGAACCAATATGAAGATGAGGTTCAAGTAGGGGACACTGAATTCAAGACTACTCTCCCTGAGTCAGAAGAAATTTTTGAAGAGGTCTATGAGTTGGAGAGGAGAGTCCAGGAATAGATCCATTTAAGACAGAAAAGAGACAAGGAAAAGGAGGAAAAGATCAGACATGCTATGATTAGAGCTGAGCAATTGAAGAGACAATTGTTGGATCTTGAGGCCATGAATCAGGATCATGTGATAGAACAAGCAGACGATTAGCCTGTTGTCCATAAGATCTACGAGACAAGAAATCTTGGGGACAAAGGTAAACAAAAGGCTGTAGGAGTTTCAACAAATGAACCAAATCATGCAAAGAAGTCCATGGATCAAGCAACAAGATTAGAGGCCGACTTGGAAGAAGCAAAAAGAAAAAAAGAATTGTTGGCCAAAGAGTTAGAAAAGGCAAAGCTTGAAGCCACTGCTGTGGAAATGAAGAGAAAGATTGATTTCCTTAAGCAATCTTTTGGACATGCTAATACCCTTTCCACTTCTCAAGCACAAGGAGCAAATGTGTTGAATACTGCTACAACTTTAGGTATGCCTAAGATTTCTAATATTTCTAATACTCAAACTTTCACATCTTTAGGTGGTGACCCATCTCAAGTAGGTCCCATTCATGAGAGGCATAAGCAATTGGTTTTTATTGGGATTCCTGGTTATCCAAATTCCATCCCTAATGAAATTAGGAAGAAGTTCCCAAAATTCACTAGAAGCAATGTAGTTACTTGCGAAGAGCATTTGAAAAGTTTCATTGATGTGATAGATGACTACAATATTGAGCTTGATGATGTGATCATGAAGCTTTTTGTTCAATCTCTGACTGAAGATGCTAGAGATTGGTTTAGAAATTTACCTCATGCCAGCATATGTTCATGGAATTAGTTTAGGCAGTCTTTCAAGGAACAGTATGGTGATAAAACCAATGAAGGCTTCATACCTAATGAGTTCAACAACATAAAAAAAAATTCAAATGAGGGTTTTGTTGAATTCAATGTTAGATTTCAAAAGGCCATGCATAAATTGTTGCAAGTTATCAGATTGGATGACAGGGTGTGTCTTGTCACATACCTAAATGCTTTTGATTCAAAGATGGGATATCTCTTGAGGGATAAGAATCCTAGGAATCTTGTGGAGGCTTATAAATTGGCTATTAATATAGAGAGCAATAGAAGGATATCAGGGAAATTGGGAAGGAGAGAAGATTGTCAGCCATCAGTCTCAAATAGAAGAGAGCCAGGGAAACCTGATGCAAAGCCAAAAGATGATGATAGTTTGAAACAAATCTTGAAAGCAATAAAGGATTTAAAGCCTGGTGAAGCAAGAAATAGTAGAGTGAAAGGAAATGATAGGCCATCTTTCAATAACTTTAATAAGTTACCAAGAATGCAGAACTATCCCTATAATACTCAATGGAAGGATGGGAAGCCAGTGCTTCCTGAAAGAAAGGATAAACCAAATGACAAGACCCCTAACCCTTTGCATAGAAATAAAATGAATATGAATGATGATGTTCCATGGTGTATTATTTTCCAATCACCTCATGATCCCTAATACTGTGCTATCACTCAAAGTGTTTCTATAGATGGAGATCAAGGCAACAAAAATGATGACACTTATGATGATCAAGGGTGTGGTATGACTTCATACATATATGATGAGTTAGATTCTATAGATGAAGATGAAAACCAAGATGCTAGCAGTTCCCAAATCAGAAATGAGGTTTACCATCAACAAGTGTTTTCTAATGAAGAAGATAATCACCTTGATGTAGTTCAGTGCAATACTCTAAGAAGTGATGGGTCAGTAATGTTGAGAAGACCTTCTAATGAAGAAATTGCACAAATCACAGCAGACATGGTGTCTCAAGTTAAAAGCAACTATAATTTGAGAAATAGGGTGGTAGGTTGTCCAAGTGGTAGGCCTACTGGAATTTTCATCAAGAAAATAGAAAGGGATGAAAAATAAGCCCAAAATAAGCAAAAGGTTACTGACACTACTAACAAAACCAAAGTGAAGAAAAATGTCAACTTTACAAAGCCAATTGTGGCTTACAAGGTAAAAGCTAAACCTCTTGTGGATGCTGTTTCTCCTTTGCAAGAGAAAGAAAAGGGTCAGAGCAAAGATAGTTCCAATGTGATTACACATGAAGAAGATAAAGAGCTCACTGTCTTTGGGCAAGATGTAGTTGACCCCAAGTATGTTCCCATTGACATGAGAAAATTGTTGTCACAAATCACTGTCAAGGTCCCCTTATTAGAAATGATGAGGATAGAGGAGCATAAAGTTAAGGCTTTGAGTTGGGTAAAAAGAGCCTTCTCTTCTGATACCCAAAGTTCTACCAAGGTTGATAGAATGGATACTACAGGAGGTGATTCAATTGAGAACCAGTGTGGGGAGATCATCTCTAAGATCCCTCGGATTTATTTGGACACTAATGCTGCAAATGTTGTGTCAGGAATAGTTGATCCTTTCTTTTTGTCCTTAATAGTGAATGGAAAGTTGTTAAGAAATTGTATGATTGATTCAGGAGCCTCTAATACTATTATGCCTGCAAAAATAATGAGATCCTTGGGTTTGAAAGTAGATACACCTCATGGTAGATGTCAGGCTATGGATTTAAGAGAGGTCCCTGTTATTGGTACTATAAAAGCACTTCCTTATAGGTTGATAGCTTTCCTTGACAAGTTGCTAACAATGAGTGTTCTAGTGATAGATATTCCTCCTCATTATGGGATGTTGTTGTCAAGGAAGTGGAGTGCTTAGATGGGAGGTAGTATCCAGTGTGATCTATCCTTTGCAACTTTCAATATCAATGGTGACAATGTGAAAGTATCCAAAGAAGGTAGAACTCCACATATGATTGAAATAAATGATGATCATTTAAATTGTTGTGGATGCTGACATGGAGAATTTCAAATTAGAAGAGATTGTCCCACCAGTGGAAGAGATAGATCCACTAGTTGCAGAATTAAAGGAACAACAAGATGGATTGTGGCAGATGTATTTTGATGGAGCATGCTCAAAAGAAGGCTCAAGAGCTGGAGTCTTATTCATATCTCCATCAGGTACCACTGTTAAGTATTCATTCTCATTGACTTTTCAATGCACAAATAATACTGTTGAATATGAAGCATTGTCTTTGGGATTGAATATTGCTATCAAACATGGGATAAGATGTTTAAAGGTTTTTGGTGATTCTGAGCTTGTGGTGGCACAAGTTTGATCTAAATATGCTGTCGAGAATGATAGATTGAAATTGTATAAACATGTAATATGGGATCAGGTTGAAATGTTTGATGCTTTCAATACATGTTGGGTAGAAAGATCAAATAACATAATGGCTGATTTTTTGGCCAATGTTGCTCTAAAAAAGGATGATTTAACTTTGTTTGGAGTATCAATTCTTGAAGTAAAAAGTAGACCAGTTGTTGTAGACAACATTTACAATTGGTAGGTCTTTGAGGATTATCATGACATCTTGAGATTTATTCATTGTCTTGATATATATGAGGATCAACCTATAGACTGCAACACTTTGGTTGAGGAAATTGAAGGCAAGGACATGGTCATGGGAAGTGAGGTGATCCAGTTGAGTTCAAATAGTATTCCTAAAAGCTTAACTGAGTTAAAAGCATTGTATAGCAGCCAAAATGATCATATGTCAAAAATGAGTAATGCTAATGTAGAAGATCTGGAGGAAGTGAATTTGGGGTCACATAGTTCTCCTCAAATGGTCTATATTGGAAAAGGATTAACCCCTCAATTGAAAGATAGTTTGATAAAGCTATTGAGGAGGTACAAGCATGTGTTCACATGGTCTTATGATGACCTAAAAGATTATAGAGAGGACCTTTTCCAACATGAAATCCAATTAAAGAAAGATGTTAAACCATTCAGACAAAAGCAAAGGCCCATTAACCCATTGTTGGCTCCTAAGATGCAGCAGGAGCTAGTCAAGTTGAGTGATGCAGGAATAATTCAACCTATAAGGCATTCAACTTGGGTGTCTAATTTAGTCCCAGTTAGAAAGAAGAATGGTGACATTAGATTGTGTGTGGACTTCAGGAATTTGAATGTTGCATCATTGAAGGACAACTATTCACTACCTAACATGGAGGCAATGTTGCACAAGGTCACTGCTTGTGAGTTATTGTCTATGATGGATGGCTTCTCTGGATATAACCAGGTGCTGGTGAAAGAGTCTGAATAATTCAAAAATGCATTCACAACACCTTGGGGAACATATGTGTATGTCAGAATGCCATTTGGTCTCAGAAATGCTGGAGCAACTTTCCAAAGAGCCATGGATGTTGCTTTCAAAGAGTACATAGACCTATTTATGGTTGTGTATTAGGATGACCTAACTACTTATTCCAACAAGGCTCATGATCATTTTTTGCACCTAGAAAAGATTTTCTCCAAAGCTCTGGAGTATGGTGTGTCCCTAAATCCTAAAAAATGTAATTTTGTAGTCAAAGAGGGAAAGCTTCTAGGGCACATTTTATCAAAAGATGGAATAAGAATTGATCCAAAGAGGGTTGAAGCAATCAGGAAGGTGTCTACACCAAAAAATCTCAAGGGGGTGCAATCCTTTCTAGGGAAGATCAATTTTGTTAGGAGATTCATTGCAAATTTTGCTGAAATTGTCAAGCCTATAGTAAAGTTGTTGAAAAAGGATGTGAAGTTTCAATGGACTGTAGAGGCTTAGGCTACATTTGAGAAAATTAAAGATGTGGTCCAACAAGCACCTGTGCTTAGATCTCCTGATTATACCAGGCCTTTTTCATTGTTCTCTTTTGCATCATTTCACACCATTTTTGTTGTTCTATTGCAAAAGGACAATGAGGGTTTTGAACATCCAATTGCATTTTTTAGAAAATCCTTGTAGGCTGTTGAGTTGAATTATGAGATGATGGAGAAGCAGGCATATGCATTGGTAAAAGTAGTCAAATATTTCAGGCCTTATCTGGTGTGTGCAAAGGTTGTTGCATATGTCCCACATTCAGTAGTAAAGGATGTTCTTACTCAATCTGAAGTCACTGGTAAGAGATGCAAGTGGATTACTAGAATTCAAGAATTCAATTTGGAAATTCATATCACTAAGCTTGTGAGAGGACAAGGTCTGGCAAAATTGATGACTGAAGAAAATATGGACTTAGTCCAAGTAAATAATGAAGGAGCTCTAGATATGACAATCACAAGTATTGAATTGCAACCAGAATATGCTGATATTGTCTATTTCATAAAGAATGCTAGATGCCTAGACTATATGATAGATAACCAAAAGAGGTCTTTGAAATTGCAAGCTTAGAAGTATGCATTGCTACAAGAAGACTTGTATTGGAAAAATAGAGATGGAGTCTTGCTGTTTTGTCTTGACAGATATCAATCAGAGAAGGTTTAAAATGAAATGCATGTTGGTGTTTGTGGAGGTCATTTTTTAGCAAGGACTATTGCTCACAAGGTTTTAAGGGCAGGTTATTTTTGGCCTACATTGTTTAAAGATTCATTTCAGTATGTCAGGAAATGTGAAGCTTGTTAGAGGTTTGCTTCAAAATTAAAGTACTCAGGAGCATTGTCATTAAACCCAATAGTTGCTGAAGCACCATTTGCCATGTGGGGCTTGGATTTCACAGGTGAGTTTTCTGAGAAATCTAGTGGAGGACATAGTTATATACTTGTTGCAACTGACTATTTCACAAAATGGATAGAGGCTATTCCTACAAAGAGGGCAACAAGTAAAGTGGTGATTGATTTCTTACTTGACAATATTTTGACCAGATTTGGTGTTCCTGTGAAGTTGATTATAGATAATGCAATGTGTTTTAGATTAGATGAGTTTAAGGAGTTTTGAAAAGATAATGGAATCATAACTTCCTATTCATCTCCTTATCATCCCTCAAGCAAATGGATAGGCTGAGTCTAGCAATAAAAGTATCCTGACAATCCTAAAGAAGACACTTGAAAAGAATAAGAGAGCTTGGCATTCCAAGTTGAGATTGACTTTATGGGCAGATAGGATTATAGTGAAAAGAGCCACTGGGAAGTCTCCCTTTGAGCTTGTGTATGGTTTGCAGTCAAGGCTACCTATAAATAATCTAATTCCAGTTTGTCAGGTTATTCAAGATGAAGAGTTGGATGTCATAGAGCCAATGCAGAATAGAATTATGCAGCTGACTGAGTTAGATGAATAGAGAAAAGAGAGTCAAAAAAATAATATCAAGTTGCAACAGAAGGTGAAGTACTTATTTGACAAAAGAGAAACTACCAGAAAATTCAAGGTTGATGATTTGGTACTTCAATGGAATGTGAGGGTAGAAGATAAAGGGAAGCATAAGAAATTTGAATCACTGTGGCTTGGTCCTTTTGTGATTCATGATAGTTTTGGGAAGGATTCCTATTTGCTAAAGAACATGGATGGTGAAGTCTTTGAATTGCCAGTGCATGGGCAATTCTTGAAGCCCTTCTTCAGTTAAGTTTTTGATTATCATGCATGTGTAAATACTTTGTAAATTTCTGTACAGGTTGGTTTCCTTTCAGGTTGTGTTTTTCTTTCCCTATTTTAGGTTAGTGTGGTTTTTGGTCTGCGTCCCAGAGTCTTGTGGTTCTTGTTAAAACTTGCATTTCAACATCCTCAGATAGAGCCACTGTTGGCACTTGCAAAATTTCATGACCCTGCCATTTTTCTTCCGGTATCTGCAATTGTTTTTCCCTATTTTCTGGCTAAAACCCTTGGTAATATTTCAAAACTAGCCATTGTGTTCAAAAAACCCTTTGTAATGCTCTGGCCTCGTTCTATTTTCATGTTACTTTATTCAAGCCACTTAAAGGTCCCTTTGGTGCATCTGTTAAAATTGTTGCCCCCTTTGTCGCATGATCACATGAACCTTTTTCATGTCACATGATCTTGTGACTAGAGGTTTTATTTTCCCCGATGGCCTTTAATTTTTCCTATAGTTCTTAGCGCCTAATTTTTCCCTGAAGCCTAAGTCCCACGCTTTAATTTTTCCTATGTTTTGGCTTATATTTTCCTGGGCTCGGTCTTCTAACACCATCTTGATCCAATGGTTGTCGTGAAAGTGCAAGGGTTTTGTTAGAGGCTTGCACCTTTGCGACGGTCATTGATTCATTTCCATGACGTAACCTTTCAATGCAAGTTGGTCTGAAGTGACACATAAGTACAAATGGCAAGCTGTGATTGGTCCATAGGTGAATGATTGGATATGTTGTCAGTGGGACCTAGTTTTTGGCTTGTTAGAGGGTCCTAACATTGTCAGTCGATCAACGATAGGCGTATGATCTTATGGGATGTATCAGAGGTTTAAGATCATGTGCCAGCCATTGATTTCATATCCTGTCAGAGGGTTACAGAGCAGGGAGAGATTCTCCATCTGATGGTTGTCTTATAATCTAATGGAATCTTTGGCTCTACATGAAGATGAGACAACTGTCGATCTTCTTGATGCGGGCCAAGTAAATTTCTCATTCTTTTGGTAGTTCTGACAAATGCTTGCTTGGTTCACTAGTTCACATGATGTTTTAGTGAAGGGTCTAAAGACTTAGCGATTTGGCGAACAATGTTTGTGTAGTAGTGAAATGATTTAGTGGTGCTCTCAAAGTTCTTGCGAATGGGCGAGGGTTTCTTTAGTCATGTGTTCGCCAAATGGATAGAAGGTTAAGGGTTAGCTGAGGACAGTGGGACTGCATGATGATTCATCACTGAGGTGTAAGTTTTTGATTGACTAAGCTGGAGGATGATGAAGAATACTACAAGGTGGGGTTGTTGTCAGAGGAGTCATTGACAAGGACAAGATCTACGGTTGGTGTAAGATCTCATGGGTTGTGTCAGAGCCATGAGATCTTGCACCCACCATCTGATTTCAAAGGCTTACTAAATGTGGGTCCTATGTCAGAGATGACCGAGCATGAGTAGCAAATAACATGGTGACAGGTGGCATAAAGTGAGCCCAAGCAGGGGTCTAAGGTGTAGCGGTTTGCATAAATAAGGTTAGCGGCCTGATGAATTTCATTGCTTTTCACTCATTCATGAAATGAGATGGCAGTATTTTAAATTGGCTGGTGATTCAGTGAAGGAAGGTCGCATGATCGCTAATTATTTTGGTGGAGACATAAAGTGTTTTGTGAATTGGTGAAATCCTTCTATCACCAGTTCGCCAAATAAGGACCGGGGTTAGTAACTTTCCTTTGATTGCTAAGTCGCAGGGTTGAGCTTGGGTTAGGATTTTAATTTCGCATATAGGAAATTGCTTAGTCATGCGGTCGCTAAATGTAAACCAGGATTCCTATAATGGTTAAGTCATGAAAAGCCCGTGAAACATGAAGATCAAACGGTCATGATATAAATTTGATTCAAGTTTTAATATTGACCGCTGATTTGCTGTTGGCACTGTGATACTAGTCGTTTAATTTCAAATTCAAATTTATGGAGGGTTTCTAGCAATAGAAGGACCAGAATTTATGGTTTTAGTGGTAGGATTTGATGAAGTTGTTGTGCTGACTGTTGCAGAGTGGTCTAGAGGGTTTGATGATTGATTGTAGATGCTTGTACCGTCATAAAATGGACATAGGTAAAGCTTGAGACATGTTGCAGGTGTACAATTAGACTGAAAAGGCATGGTGTTTGCATGATCTTCAGTACAAATCAGAAGATTTTCATTGATGAAGATCAATTTTGGGTCTGTTTGTCTAGGTTGCTTGGTTTTCTCCCCTGGAATTAATTATTGATTGATATTGGTTGGTTTAGTGGGTGAAACCCTAACCCTAGCTATCTAAAGCTTGTTGCATCCTAAGTTCTTTGAGGATTCCAAGAGAGCTAGTGGTATAAGTAGTAAGAGTTCTAATTTTGTAGGGGTTCTAAAACTTTTTGGGTCTCCTAGCTTTTTGGTTTTCCAATCTTTTTGGTTCCTGGTTCTAGTCTTTGGCAATCCAAGGGATTCTATTCTTTGGTTCCATATTCCTGATGGTTGAATGCTGATAATAAAAACTCTACAGAGAAAATTATTGATCCTATGATTTTTGAGTAAAGAGTTTACTTGTATGTATTGATACACTTCCATGAAATACAATACAATTTCTACCTTGGTTCTATTATTGTCTCTTTGCTTTGTGTTTATTCTTGTATGTCTCTATTTGTAAGGCATTTGGAACATACTAGTTGTAAGGCAGCTATCTAATTATTGCATGAGTTTCTTTCAAGGAAAGAATTAAATCCTTATGTGCAATTTCAGAGAATGAATACATCTATGGAAGATCTTGATGGTAGCAAACCTAGATTGAGAAGATAGTTTGTAAGGCATTCTATCCAAATTGTATGTGGTTTGTAAGGCATATCACTGTATTTCCTAGAAATTCCTCTATTGATTTATGTTAGACTCTTTGCCCAAAGGATTAGAAACTGATCTGATCTCTATCATTCAAACATCTTTCAGTCATCAAACACAAAATTCAACATTACCAATACCATTTCATTTCATGTTCATGTACCTAAAAAATAGGACTATCCTTGATGTTTTACAGTCCATAGTTGTTGATTCCTTGAAGAGTGAATCAAAGGTTAGCCTTCCTTGAGTTTTACTCATAAAAAGAAGAAGGAATCATCACCCTTATGCCATTGTTCATGTTATCATACTAGGAGTTTCATTAGCCACATTCTGGAATAGGTTGTTCTCAGCTGTCTTCAGAATTATCTTCCACAAAAGTACCTCTAATAAACTCAATAACGTGACAATGAAGATCTAATCCACCATTCCATAGTTTACTTGAAAGATAGTAACCTATTTGTAGGCAATACCCGCTTGAGTCCTGTGGAACTCAAAGCAGAAGGAGGATCTTATCCAATCCTCATCAATTAGACTTTTCTTGCAAACTTGGAAACCTATTTATTGAGAATCAAGCGAATGTCCTTGCCAAGTTTGACCCACAAGAAAAATCCCTAACAGAAGAAAATTCATTGTAGACTACATGGATCAAGATAAGCTTACTGATGGCCATCTTAAGACAATACAAGAGGTAGAAGCTATTATTGAGAAAGTGAAGAGTTTAGTGACATACACATCCACTGATGTGAACATGTGCAACAATGTCTACCAAGGTCAGTTGGACAAAATTGAGAAGGCAGAGAAAGAGATGGAAAAGATAAGGTATAGATAGACTCAGTTGAGGAATGTTGTTGCGCCCTCAATAGACATTCTCAATCATAACATAAAGGAGATTGATGCCTCCATGATAACCTATGATCAAGGGTCGAGCATAGACTTGAAGATGGAGAAGCTTCAATATGCTTTATGCGCCCATCTCTAGATAGTTAACTCTTTGATAACTTTTTGGAAGAGGGAGATCCAGAATCTCAAGATAGCATATCCGAATGTTTTCCCTAAGTAAGTATGTGAAAATATAGTTTTTTTGGTACACCTTTGTCATTAATGTCAAAGGGGGAGTTGTATATAGAAATATGTATAGGGAGATATAAGATTATGTATAAAAAATGTATAGAAGACAAAAAGTTTTTTGTGTTAAGGGACAGTTAGAAACTTGGCCATATTCCTTTGTTGTCATCAATGAGAAAGTGGAATATTTTTGGCAAGTTGTCTATACTAAGGTATATGACTAGATATAGTGTTGTCATTATGGAAACAAAGTCATATAGTAGTTTGGAGTCATTACACTTGATGTAAAGATCAAAATTTGGTTAAGTGTTGAAAACTAGACAGTGTATAGAGTTCTTGCATCTCAGAGCATCAGCGCACATGTGTATGGATGAATTATGGTATGCACCCTAGATGTTAAGTTGGTTAGACTATATTCTTGCTTAGTCTATGAGTGCATGATCAGATGTGCAAGGATGAGAAAGTTACAATTAGTTGAAGTTGCATAGCCAGTGTTTGCCAACAGAGAACAGAGCATGGAGCCGATAGTTAGTATTTTGGTTTGCGAGTGTAATGTAATTATTGTAAAGGCTATGCACCCCATTGTATTTAGGTTTTTGACATGTCTATATGTATAATTATAAGCACTCTTAAGCCAATTCATTTGGAAGAATTATTTGTAATTAGTTATAGGGCCGACCTAATTGTGTATTTGGTATGAGCATATAAATATAAGGTGCACCCATTGTATTCGGTATGGAAGTTGATAAAGAGTTTTAATAAGTAGAACAGAAGTGTGCGAAGAAACTAGAAGATGTATTAGAGCTTTGCTAGAGGTCAAAGCATCAACGCATCAAAGGAACTGATTAGACAAGCAATGTCACAATGACAGTTCATCTTGCCGATATAGTGTTTATTTGAGATCAGAAGGTTGTAGCCTTCGCCACTTGAGCAGTGAGCTCTTGGATAGTGCATCCTCTACCCTAATAGGGATGATTGTAAAAGACTCCTAACAAGGTCTGACACTTAACAAGGTCTACTATATTTAAAGCATTGTAAAGCTACTCCTAACAGGGTAAAGGATCTTCTAACAATGATCACAAAACACTAGTGCAGAATATTAGTGGGTATCAATTCCCACTGGAGTTTTACCTATTTGGGTTTCCCCGTAATCATATTGGTGTCATGTGTTGATTTCATGTTTCATGTTTATGTGAATGTTTATTTCAATACTTAAGCATTTAAGTTTAGAATAAAGATTAAAGAGAAAATTTAAATTACAGTGAACACTGATTCACCCCCCCCTCTCTCAGTGTTCCCTCCTAGAAATTGGTATCAGAGCACTAGTCCTCAGCATGGAAGTTTAACGAACTTAACTACTAGGGTGCATACCATAATTCATCTGTACACATGTGCACTGATGCTTTGAGCTGCAGGAACTCTATACACTATCCAGTCTTCAACACTTAACCAAATTCTGATCTTTACATCAAGTGCACTAACTCCAAACTGCTATATGACCTTGTTGCCATAATGACAACACTGTATCTAGTCATATACCTTAGTATAGACAGCTTGCCAACAATCTCCCCCTTTTTCATTGATGGAAACAAAGGAGGGTTCGACCCTTAACAAGGTCTACTATACTTAAAGCATTGTAAAGCTACTCCTAACAAGGTAAAGGATCTTGGGTAAGTGCATAAAGATGGGGGACCAAAAAGGGGGTATAAGATGCCACTTTTTTCCTAAAAATCAGAAAACTTTGAACTTCAACAAGAAATTGAAGATAGTTAGACTCAAAATTTTAAGATGCAACAAAAAGCAAGAGTTGTAATACTCTGAATCTAGTTCCTAAACTACTAACTTATTTTGAAAATGGTGCAGATTAAGCCCTCAAAAGGGGGAGCACAAAAAGTGGTCCTATTTTTTGTCCAAAAACATAACATAGTGGCTGGTGTGCTCCCCCTAAAATGGTTAACTTTTTTTTTGAATTTTTTTAATCACTCCAGTAAGAAGTTAGCTAACACCACGTAGTTTTTCCTAGATTTTTTTGATAATTTTTTTATGAATGTATAATTTTTTATTAATTTATGAAGTGCACACATCCTGAAAACATGAAATTTCTATGTGCTCCCCCTAGAAATCATTTAAAACTAATCAAAAATTAAATTTTATTTTTTTTTAAATTCTGTAGAATGGAGTCTAGTTTCTAAAAAACATAACTTATTGCAAATTCGATGACGAGCCAAAATCTATGCCCAAAATACTGCATGTTGGTTTTTTACAAAAAATGGACATACACACAAAAGAAATTAGAGTTGAATAACTTAACATAATCAGAATTCAAAATAAATTATATGCTTAGATAGCTAACAGAGAGATCTGCAATATCACGTCATCTGATTTTTAAGTTCTTGAACCACTAGTAAACCTGACAAGGAGCACACAAAAAAAGATGTCATTTTTTTGTATGTCTGCTGGAAAACATGTCCTCAAGCCTATTTCAGTCATCCAAGCTTTGGGTTGGATCTCCAAGGAAAATCCAAGCCTTAGGATTGGTAAATTCAAATCCTTTACAAAAGCACGCATGCCCTAAAGGGCACACGCCCTATAGGGCATGCACACTATGTAAATTTATGATTTCCATAGCGCGCTCGCACTATGAAAATCATAAATTTACATAGGGCGTGCGCCCTATGTAAGATATAGATTCAAATAGTGATGATAAATATTCAAAGTGGGAGGGAGAGAGAGAGAGAGAGAGAGAGAGCTCTTTGTCTCTCTCCCTCCCCCCATACTCTCTCTCCCCTCTCTCCCCCTTATCACGCTCTCTCTCACCTTCTCATTCTGACCTTCTGTATCTCTCTCTCTCTCTCTCTCTCTCTCTCTCTCTCTCTCTCCCTCCCTTTCCCCTTCTCTATCTTCTCCTTCCCCTTCTCTCCTACTCCTCTCCTCTCTCTCTCTCTCCTCTCTCTCTCTCTCTCTCTCTCTCATCTCTCTCCTCTCTCTCTCTCTCTCTCTCTCTCTCTCTCTCTCTCTCTCTCTCTCTCTCTCTCTCTCTCTCTCTCCTTCCCCTTCTCTCCTACTATCTCCATTCTCTTTGTCTCTATCTCTCTCTC